>WOVY01012076.1:0-493729 GCA_013436015.1 Rhipicephalus annulatus | reverse complement strand
GAGACGTCAAAGTACCCTGTTCGGTCGGAAGTACCATCGCAGAAGTTTTTCAGTGAGTCCACGTCGGCGCATCGGCGCCCAACCCAAACACGTTACCAGTCTGGTATTCCACGAAACGCATGCTTCTACGTCTACGCATGCTTCTACGCATGCTTCCGAATGTTTCGGAAGCTGCATTCTTAGCACTTCAGGATTTGCGTCTGCAAATGTTTTAATCTTTAGCACGACATCTCTAACAATCCAAGGTCGCACTGAAGCTTTATGAAAACAATTTATTCATCATGGAATGTTCCATGTTTTATTGAGGCTCCACACGACAGTGGTTGACGCTTGTCTGTGCCACTTTTTACTTTGCGTTGTTTGCGCGCTGTTACGATTATGGGGCGCGTATACATGTGCTACGAGCCGATTATGGCGAAATAAGAAGCATTATAGGAAACAACCGTATATACAGAGCTACGATTACTGCACATGCTAGCAAGGATACTCATATACGGGCAGCATCGTTCCCTGTATACAGCTAGCATAAAATCTGATTTTCCGATTGTGGTGTCATTTTTTCATGACATCACATTTCAGTGCTTTACGATAAGCCTTTTGCTCTTGTATATTCCAGCTATCGGTGCTTCGAAGTCATTGAGGCTCTTTTCAGCAAGTACGCCCGTCACACAATATATTTTCATTATTAACTGCCCACGAAAGAGTTTGCTTGGGGGAGTTCATTCTACCCCCTCTCCTAAACTCATGTCTCTGATCAAGAAATACTGTGCCGTACGAAACACTACGAGATAATTGTGTTGTCAAGATACAGCACCCTTGCTGTGACCCAGCTGTTCTTAGTCTAACTTTGTTCGCCTCCTATTAAGACGATTGAGGCCAGAGACTGCTTGGAACGAATACGGTTTATTAGACGAAGTGAAGTAGCACGCGCACCAACCCGCCCAAGTTGAAATATATAAGCTCTCGCGGGCCATTTGAAACAACCCTCCATAGGGTATATGTGGTTCACCGATCTTCTTAGAAGTATGAAGGAGACAAGCTCTTGTTATTCCGTCTTGCCCAGGGTAGAGTTTTTCAATCCGACACATTTTCCAAAATGTTCTTGAAGCCTTGTCCTCAAGCAACTCTATGTCACACAGTGAGAGTGGTTTCGCTTGCCGCGTCTTGGCTTTGACCATAGCTCCCATTTCCTTGATGTATTCTCGATGCCATCTTTTCCACCAAGCTCGCACTAGATTACATCTGATTCGCCATGCGTCTTCAATGTCACTGTTGTACAGTCTTGTGTGTCCGACATGAAGCTATCGCCGTCCACCTATTATGTCTGCCGGCGTTAGTGGCTGTGGCTCGTCAGGTTCTCCATACACGTAAGTTAATGGTCGATTGTTGAGTGCTCCTTTAACTTTTGCTACAATAGTGCGTAGCTCCTCTACCGAAGCTGTACTTTTCGATACTTCGCATTGACGTCTTCAGGCTTCTTACGAGGCACTCGTAAAATCCTCCTCACCATGGCGTGCATTCAGCTATGATTTTCTACTGAATTTGTAGGTCAGAGTAGTAATCCTTTAAGACCTCGTGTTTAATGCTTTCGAACATTCTGTCGATTTTCTTTTCAGATTTTATAAATGTTTTGGCGTTGTCCGATTAAATTACTGCTGGCATTTCCCGTCGAGCTGTAAATTGTCAGATTGCTTGTAGAAAACTTGACGATGACAAATAGTTGGTAACATCGAAGTGTACTCCTCTCGTTATCGCGCTGGTGAATATCAGTACATATTGCTTCACAATCTGGTACTTCTCCTTCGTGTGAAGAAGTCCTGTGAAGTCAACTCCCATAACTTTGAATGGCTCTGCTTCGGTGACTCTGTCTGCCGGTAGTAGAAATATGTTTTGAGTCGCCGGTCTGAAGTTATGCTTTTTGCAGACGACACATCTATTCATAACTCTTTTCACTGCTTGTCTATCCTGCAATATCTAGGACTTAGTCCGAAGTTGTACTAGCGTCACTTGAACTCCTCCGTGTGATGCCATATTTTTCTGCATATGACATATTAGCAGTTCGGTGAAATGCCCGTCCTTTGGAATTACTATAACGTGCTTATTGAATTCTTGGCTGCACTGCAATCGTCCCTTCTGTGTGATGACCATCGTCATCAAGGTAGACTTGTGTCCATTATTTGAAATGATTGAGTGTTTCATAGCCCCTCAACTTTTGAGTATCTCAGTGATATTTGGGTCTGTCTTATTAATATTTCTCTGCATTTGTTACCTCCTTTCCTGTCGACTGCCCTTTGGCGAGTTTCCCTTCTTGTGTTGTCTATGAATCTGAACACCCATGCTGTCACTCTTTAAACCGTCTGTATGATGAATACCTTTCCATTTCCAAGATTGGCTCAATTCGGCTCTTCCCATGCATTGGTGACATTGTGTTTTTATGGTGGTCTTCCGCGTCTGTATTCGTGCCAATTATGCTTGCGGAGTTATTTTCCAGTGATATATCCACTCGGGACCGTTCCACCACAACTTTGATGTCATCAATGCCTTTGCGCTTATTCCTCAAGTAAGTGGGTCAGCAGGGTTGTCGTCACTTTGAACGAATCACCAGCTTGCTTGAAGTGTTTTTCTTTGATTTCTGCGATTCTGTTGACAACAAACGAATTCCTTTTGGCATGTTCCTTGATTCAGTGAAGCATAATCGTCGAATCTGTCCAGTGGTGTATTTCTTGAAAACTTTCGTTGAAGTGACCTTTGATGTAGTCGCATAATCTTGATGCTACCACCGCTGCCATCATTTCAAGTAACACCAATGTCAGCTCTTTAATTGAAGCTACGCGGCCTTTTGCTGTTACCAACCTTGATTATTTGCTTCCATCGTGGTATACTGCTATTAAGTATGCTGCCGGTTTTGTATGCTGTACGGGTTGATTCTTGCTTGCGTAGCGTCGGATGATTTCTAGAACTCGAAAGTCCCTCCGCTTCAGCCATGAGGTTCTTATATTTGTGGCATTCTTCTTTAGTGAGCTGGGTCACCCCACGTGACGTTCGTTTTCCACAGTCTCTGCAGTCCTATTTTCGCACGTACTGTGAATGGCGACAACAAACCAAGCGGGTAAAATATTTTCGCTGTGGCTTGTAACATGCCCCTTTTTTGTTGAGTACATTATATCTGTTAATAAATCCCACTTTTCCACACGGAAGCAAGCAAATCATGTCCTTTGAATGTTTCCTTATCAAGCCCAAGAAGCATTGTAAATACTTTTGATCAAATCTCCATGTGAGAATCATCTCTTGCGTTTTCATCTACTATTCCGTTTAATCGCACTTCATTGGATGTCCATTTTCTCAAATTCATCGCTGCCTCTCTGAACACTTGCTCTGCCTCTTTGTACAACTTGACTGCTTCATCAAGCATTGTTGCTCCCAGAATGACATAACCACGTAGATCACTTTCGGCAGCGTCCTTGTCATCTCCGGAAACAGGTCTTTCACTTGTTTCAAATGGTGTTTAATTGTAGCTGCCAGTATAAACTTGCTCGGTGTTGTGTCCGAATGTTGCTCTTGTCATGTGCCATGTTTGCACTTCATTCATTAACCATCCCTCAGCGTCATGCTTCCACACAGAAATCTCATTGCATCTCTATCCCCTTCGTGTACAGAGATTTGTAGAAATGCCTTTCTAACATCATCTACTAATGCCACCTTTTTTTTCGGAAATTAATGAACAGCGATATCATGTCCTCATTCAAATTGGGTCCTCGCTCTAGGTTATCGTTTAAAGACGTGTTTTTTCAAGAATATGATGAGGCGTCAAAACACTACTCGAACTTTTGCTGTGGCTCGGTTCTCTCTAATGATCGCATGATGTGGCATGTAGTCGCCAAGTGCATTTGGCTGTCCTGATGGCTCTTGGACCTCCTCTGCGACTACTAATGTCATATACTCTGATATAGCTTTGTCGTAGCGATACAAGATGTCTTCATTTTTCTGCAGCCTTTTAGTGAGTTGCTGTAGTCTTTTTAATCGCATTTTCCTTGTTGCTTTCCAAGTTTACGTCCCGTTTCAACGGCAAGCTGACTTGATAGCGACCGTTTTGTTGTACAATCTTGCGCTCGAATTCCTCGGCCACTCCATTTCTTGTGTTATCCAAACTATTTTCTTGTGATTCCCATTGACTACAGGCTCCAAACTTCTTTAGCTCTTGCAGGAGTTCTGTCTCCGCAGCTTCAACTTTCAGAACCATGACTGCTTGATTATATGTTAGTCTTGCCTTGCTTTGCTCTGACGGCCCTTCCAGTACCCATCCCAGTATACTCTCTACAGCCATCAGTCTGTCCTCGATACTTCGAATTCTGCCAATAAAGAATCCCAATAATAGTCTGAGCCGATCAGTAGTTCTACAGAATCTGTTGCAGTTGTCTCGGTCCTGTGATCAGCCACTTGCATCTTTAGCTGTTTCATTTTCTCACCGAGTTTCTGACTTGGAGTGGGTATACAACTGTGCGAAATAACGTCGATTTGTAACGCTTCAATCTATGTTCTAGTTCTTGTTTCTCGTAATCCTACAGTCACTTGCGCCACGTTCATTAGTTTGACCTTTTCGTCTCCTCAAAATGAACCAATCGTCAGCCTTTCCTGTCGCAACACCTTCGCACCTATTTCTTTCGCTAATCCCGCTTCAATAAATGAACGTTAACTTCCACTGTCTAATAGCAAACAGCAATGTCGGCCACATGTTTCTCCTTCTATGCATGCTACAGCCGTCTGCAAAAGCACAAACTTATGCTTGATATTTTCGGTTGCATGTAGAGGGTAGACCTCGCATCGGCTTGTGCTGTTGAGACTATCTCTGCTCTCGTTTTCTGCATTACAGTTCGACACACTGACGTGTCATGTCATCCCTTGCATTGCTTGCATTTTACTTGGGCCTTGCAAATGCGCGCAGTGTGGTGTGGTCGCGTGTATCTGAAGCATGCTCTCTTTTCGGTAAGTATAGCTTTCTTTTCATTCGTTGGAATGCTCCGACGACAGTTTTTGGTTGCATGGGCAAGTTGAGCGTGTGTGTCGGCTGTTTTCTCTTGGTTTTGCAGTTATCCTCTCTTGCTCACATTGCGTTTCTTCACGAAAAGCTGCTTGCTCTCTTAAGAATAACATAAGCCTCTCCAGCTTTTCCTCGCACGCTTTTCCTGTCTGGTTGCTTTGCTCGCCATGTTCTGAAGGCGAGCTGTTTCTCATAGCCTTTTTTGTTTTTGACTTGAATTGCACCAATAATTCTGGTGGAATTGCTCTTTTTAATTAGTACTGGTAAGAACATCAGCGCATAGCTCTCGGTTTCCACTTTAGGGACTTGAGTGCCAATATATCAACTTGCACTTTCTGTACTAGCCTATTTAAATCATCGGTATCCTGAGCAGACCTCACTTTCTCCAAACTCAAGAGCTCATTCATGTGCATATGAAATGTTCGCGATTGCCGAAAGTTTTTTGCAGTATTTGAACATGTGATGGAACGCGCGAGGCTCGCAATGGCGTGAGACATGGCTCCACGTCAGCTCCGTGAAATGACCACTTTTTCACGCGGAAAGAACAACAGCCAGCTGATGAAGTGCTGAGTGTGGTTGCGGACGTGTTCAGAATCCTTTGACTATCATTCTGAAAACTGTAAGTAGATTTTAAAGGATTTTATTGCGCCTTCGGTGTTCGGCTACGTTGTGCGTCTCGCCAACTCCACCGTTCGACCTAGCGTCAAGGCGGTCAGATCGGCGTTGGAGGCTCCAGGCGTTGGCTCGTAGAGCGTCTGCGGAGGCACTATGACGATGAAAGTGACTGTTAATGGCAGAGATGCCGATCAAGAAGAATTGAAAAGCTCCGACTAGGTGACGAAAGTGTCGAAACGTGTGGTGGAGCTCCAGGAAAGTCAACAACGGGAACGCGATGGCACCACGAGGGCGGCGTCTACCAGCAGTGGATGCGGAAAAGAAGGCAGGACGATGGCGGCTGGCTTCAATGACGACAAGCATGGTGTAAGCGGTAGACCCTCATATAAAGCGGCAGGAAAAAAGCTCGCGGAGCGGTCAGTAGCGTCGCATCTACCGCGTCTTCCGAACGCAGATCACAAGGTTATTATCAGGCCCAAAGAAGGACGGACGCTCACCAGACGCTCGGCACCTGTGATTGGTGGAGCAGTAAGGATGGCAGCAGGCATTCCATGGCAGAAAGGTCGGGAGGAGGCAGGATCGTTGTCAACGACAAGCAAGGAACATTGATATACAGCACGCCCAGGGAGGATGATGCCAAGAAAATGTTGGACCTGAAAGTGATAAAGCTCCACGGCAAGGACTACGAGGTGAAGACATACATGGCTGCGCTTGAAAGCTGTGGCAAAGGAGTGGTACGTGGACTTGATATCAGACTCTCTGAGAGAGAATAGGAACTGGCTTTCTCACACGAAGAGAATGGTCCTATTCTTGGTGTGCGAAGGATGGACAACTCCACTTCGGTAATCACCTTTGTTGACGACTACGTGCTGAGATGGATGATCTGCTTTGGGACGCCGATGAAATGCTTTCTCTACAAGAAGAGATATGAAGTGTCTGACAGGTGTGGCGAGCTGGGACATCGATCCGACGTATGTGACAGCCCACACAAAAAATGCAGACGTTGTGGGGTGGCCTCCCCACCCAAGGACCATGAATGTAAGCCGAGGTGCCGTCTGTGTGGCAAGGAGCACGTGACCAGAGACAAAAGGTGCTATAATGTAAATGCAAGACGATAAGAGGTAGCAGCGTCAGGACAGAAGCAGCAAAAGCTGACCGAATATACGGGCGTCGTCGCAGCAGCAACCAGGCAGTCCCAGTTCGCGCCTCGCGCGAACGTGTCGATGTCGCTTGAGTAGTGGGCATTTTTCTTCACTACATATCCTCCCCGTCAGAAAAAGAGCCATCCTATCAGCTCACAGAGAACAGAGTACGAGCGGATCGTAATATGGTTTCAACCGCTGTACGTGAACAGTTTCACGACCCCGAAAGTGCTGGTCTGTGGATGGCGTAACGGGTTCAATAATGTAATTAACAGGTGAAGTCTGCGAGGCAACGTGGTAGGGTCTCTGGTATTTTGAAACAAGTTTCGAAGAAAGACTTGTAGGGACAGCTGGAACCCAAAGCCACACAAGGGTGTCTGGAACGAAGTTAGGGTACGGGTGGTTATCGTCACGCCGAGATTTTTGTCTCCATTGATCGATGGTTGTGAATGACTGGGCGAGCTTACGGCATTCTTCGGCGCGGCGGGCAGCTTCAGAGATGGGCGTAGACTCGGAGGAATCGGGGTGGTAGGGCAGAACGGTATCTAGTGTGGTGGAAGGGTTTCGGCCATATAACAGGAAAAATGGCGAAAAGCCCGAAGTCGCCTGTAGAGCAGTATTGTAGGCGTATGTCACAAAAGGCAGAATGAGGTCCCAATCAGAGTGGTCTGAGGCAACATACTTATATATCATGTCGCCAAGGGTACGGTTGAATCTTTCCTTCAAGGCATTCGTTTGGGGATGGTAGGCGGTGGTAGTCCGGTGAATGATACGGCATTCGTCTAGGAGTGCGTTGACGACTTCAGAGAGGAACACATGTCCTCTGTCCCTGAGAAGTTCACGCGGTGCACCATGACGGAGAAGGAAGTTCTGCAGAAGGAAAGGCGATACGTCGCGTGCTGTGGCAGCAGGCAAAGCGGCTGTTTCTGCGTATTGCGTCAAGTAGTCAACAGCGACAACGATCCAACGGTTTCCGGATGCCGTGAATGGAAGAGGTCCGTACAGATCGATTTCAACGCGGCCGAAAGGCCTGGCTGGGCAAGAGATTGGCTGGATCGGACCAGAGGTGTGATGAGGCAGAGCTTTCCGTCGTTGGCACTGCGGGCATGACTGAATGTACTTGTGCAGAAAGGTGTACATGCCTTGCCAATAAAACCGGGAGGAAAGCCGAGCGTATGTTTTGAAGATGCCGGCATGTGCGGACTGAAGGTCAGCGTGGAAAGCTGAACATATTGCAGCACGAAGATGGCGAGATATGACCAGTAACCACTTTCGGCCGTCAAACTTGTAATTCCTGCGGTAAAGGAGGTCATCGCAGATCTCCAAGTGAACCGCTTGATGACGCAATGTTCGAGAAGATGGAGAAGTCGATGGGTCAGATAGGAATCGTCCAGTCATCCTTACGTTGCTCAGACGCCATGTCGCAGTTTGCTGGAAACGCAACCGTTTTGTCCACGGCAGATAGACAAGCAGAGCTTTCCGATGACACAGGTGAACGCGATAGAGTCGGCATCAGTGTGACGTCGGCCAGACCTGTAAACAATGCCCATGTCAAACTCTTGCAACCGCAAAGCCCAGCGAGCTAAACGGCCGGAGGGGTCCTTCAACGTGGATAACCAACAAAGTGCATGGTGATCTGTGACTACGTCGAAAGGATTACCATATAAGTACGGTCTAAATTTACCTAGAGCCCAAATAATTGCCAGACACTCCTTCTCTGTTACACCCCGCAGGGGCGCCTGCGCAAGTAGGCGTTTGGTGTGTAGCGACACCACGGACCCGAGCTAACGGGGGAGTTTCGGCACCCTCCCACGCCTAGCCGTGCGTGGCTTTGCCGTGTCCGGGGAAAAGGGGATCCTGGGGGTTGAGCTGACGCTGGGTGATTGGACCTTTAAGGCCCCCCGGGAAGAGGCAACACACCCCTTTGGCCCCGGCTTCACGTAGACGGCACCCCTGGTCTGACCCACCCAGGGGAAATCGGCAGTCGCCTTTTCCTATCTCTCTCTTCCTACATCTTAGTCTTTTCTCGTCTTTAAATCTGTCCTGTCTTCTTCTCTCTTCCATTTACTTCCGATTTTTCATGGCGGCAAGGGTTAACCTTGTGTAATTACTCAACCTTGAGTAATTATATTTGGTTATAGTGGCAATGTACGGCTGGCGTCTGCAGCCTTATGCTATTAAGTGCTTCAGCGTCCCCTGGTTGGACTCCATGGTGGGTGGTCGCCATTGCTGCCGAACAAAAAGTACACTACTATGGGAACACCTGCATTTCCCCGTCTCCTACATCGTCTCCCGCCTAAGAGGGGACGCACCGATGACATATCATTTTTCAGCAAACCCAGACAATGCTTTCCCAAATTCCATGTTGTGCACAGCGAAAACCCAACAAAACAAGCCAGAGCAATATCTCCATTTCTTGTTGCTAAATCTCTGACAGAGGTCTTTGGCCCAGGATACAAGGTTACAAAGATGGCTAGCGGAGACCTTCTCCTTGAGCTGCCTGAAAAACACCACTATGAAAAACTTGGCAGCCTCGTAGCATTCGGTAATATCCCAGTATCTATTTCACCCCATAGATCAATGAACACCTCACGCGGAGTTGTTTCAGAAGCAGACCTTCTTGAAATGTCTGAACAGGAACTGCTTGAAGGGTGGAAAGAGCAAAATGTCACAGATGTGAAATGAATCGTCAACAGACGAGACAACAAAGAAATACCTACCAAACATTTAATACTCACCTTCGCATCTAGCACACTGCCTTCATCTATAGACACAGGATACATCAAACTCTCTGTCCGTCCCTACATTCCCAATCCAAGACGGTGTTATAAATGTCAACGATTTGGTCATGGCTCGCAGAACTGCCGGGGTCAGGAAACTTGTGCAAGATGTGGTAGCCACGGCCACCCATATGATAACTGTGTTACTACGCCTCACTGCGTGAATTGTGACGGAGAACACGCCGCGTATTCGCGTTCGTGTCCTAACTGGAAGAAAGAAAAAGAAATAATCACTCTTAAAGTCAAAGAAAACATCACATTTAAAGAAGCAAGACGAAGAGTGTCGCCATTTTACGACGCAACATATGCTGATGCGGCGCATCAGGGGGCAACGCCGCACCAGCCCTCGCCACCCCTTCGGCCTGCGCAGAGCGAGCCGTCGGCTGTGGCACCTGCCCCCAAGGCGGCTGTAGCCCAGGCTACACCGCCTACTCCCAAACAGAGACCGGAGACTCCAGAGTCTTCGGGTCTCAAGGCCTCCCCTCACCAGGCGAGGCCCAAAATCCAAACTAACAGCCCGCACGTGCGGGCATCCAGTGCCTCCGAGGAGACAATGGATACGTCGGCACCCTTGGTGCCGAAAGAGCGGCGTGGCTCCTTGGAGCACGCCAAGAAAACAAAAAAGCAAATAACAGGGCCTGGTGACGGCCCTGTTAAGTGAACTCAAACTCCCCGTCTAAACAGCCACTCGCTTTTCGTACACACAGCATTATTTTACATTCATCATGAACACTCAAATTATACAATGGAACGTCAGGAGCCTTCTCAGAAACCTTGACCACATCCAAGAACTCCTACACGAACACTCACCAAAAGTGCTGTGTGTACAAGAAACACACCTTAATTCAAAACACACAAATTTTCTTCGCAAATACGTTATTTTTCGAAAGGACCGTGATGATGCCATGATATCATCCGGAGGTGTTGCCATCATAGTGAATCAAGGAATTGCATGCACACACTTACAACTCCAAACATCCCTTGAGGCAGTGGCTGTTCGAGCGGTTCTTTTTGATAAACTAATCACAATCTGCACTATTTACATTCCTCCTAGCTATCAGCTGCAAAAACGTGATTTACACTCTTTTATTGATGAACTTCCGGAGCCTTATGTTCTCCTTGGAGACTTCAGCAGGCTATGGGGAGACTCTCGTTGCGACGCGCGAGGTCGACTGATTGAACAATTCCTTCTCTCGTCGAACGCATGTCTCCTAAATAGAAAAGAACCAACCTATTATAATCTCGCACATAACACCTACTCCTCCATAGACCTAAGCATAGTGTCTCCATCTCTTGTGCCTCTACTCCAGTGGAAAGTCGTCAGTAATCTGTACGGAAGTGACCACTTTCCCGTAGTTTTGAGCACAACTACAGCAACTGAGTGTACACCCCGTGTTCCGAAATGGCTCATAAACAGAGCCGACTGGGAACGGTTTCATAGCATCGCTCGTATAAATTGGAGTGACATATGTACTTTAAGCATTGATGTTGCTGTCGACTACTTCACAGCTTTTTTGATTGATGCTGCAACAAAATGCATCCCACAAACAAATGGACAACCTGGAAAACGGCGTGTGCCATGGTGGAACTCTGAATGCCGAAACGCGCGGAAACAGCAAAACAGAGCTTGGAGGCTGCTTCGGAACTCACCGACAGCCGAAAATCTTGACACCTTCAAGAAAATAAAGTCTCAAGGCAGGAGAACGCGTCGGCAGGCCAGAAGAGAAAGCTGGCAGAAGTTTTTGTCAGGGATCAATTCATACACACAGGAAGCTAAAGTCTGGAACATGGTCGGTAGGATAGCAGGAAAACAAGTACACACACTTCCACTCGTACACACACTCGGGGTGACACCTTCGAGGATCAGGCAAACTTCCTCGGTGCACACTTCGAACAGGTGTCCAGCTCATCCCACTATACTGACACTTTCCAAAAATACAGAACAAGAATAGAAAAGCAGAAACTTGAACACAAATGCACTGGATACGAGGCATATAATCAAGCGTTCAGTCTAGCTGAGCTGCGAATGTCTCTAAACTCCTGCAGTACTTCTGCCTTAGGTTCTGACCGTGTCGTTTATGAAATGTTAAAAAACCTACCGATCGAAACACGAAAAACCTTACTTTGTTTGTGCAATGCTATCTGGTTTTCTGGCACTATCCCTAACTCCTGGAAAGAGGCTAGTATAATTTCCATTTTGAAAGAGGGCAAGGACCCTTCTTTATCTTCGAGTTATAGGCCTATTGCACTCACAAGCTCCTTGTGCAAAATCTTCGAAAAAATGATAAACTGCAGACTTGTACATTTCCTTGAAACAAACAATTTGCTCGACCCATTTCAGTGCGTGTTTCGAGAAAGTAGATCCACCACAGACCACCTTGTTCGTATCGAGGCACAGATCAGGGACGCCTTCGTCCATAAACAATATTTTCTCTCTGTATTCCTCGATATAAAAAAGGCTTATGATACAACATGGCGTTTCGGAATTCTAAGAGACCTGTCCCACCTTGGCGTGCGCGAAAGTTACCTGTCAAACTGGATATTCTGTGTCCGAGTGGGCACGGTTCTTTCCCAAACATTCGTCCAGGAAACAGGCGTGCCACAAGGTGGTGTACTTAGCTGCACACTTTTTCTCATCAAGATGAATTCCTTGCACTTGTCCATCCCTCGCAATATGTTTTATTGTACATATGTCGACGACGTCCAGCTTGGCTTTAGATCTTGCAATCTGGTAATGTGTGAGCGACAGGTTCAGTTAGGTTTAAACAAGGTCTCCAAATGGGCAGAAGAAAACGGATTCCGACTGAACCCACAAAAGAGCACGTGTGTCTTGTTCTCCCGAAAGAGAGGCATGCACTTAGAACCTGACATTGAATTGGACGGTCAACGTCTGTCTGTCAATGCGGAGCCAATAAATTCTTAGGATTAATCTTGTCATAAATTGTCAATAAATTCTTAGGATTAATCTTGGACAACAAGTTGACCTTCGTACCGCACATCAAGTATCTAAAAACTAAATGTTTAAAAGCCATGGATGTTTTAAAAGTGTTGTCACGTACTACGTGGGGTAGTGACAGACAATGTCTCATGAATTTGTATCGAAGCCTCATCCGCACCCGCTTAGATTATGGGGCCATTGTTTATCAGTCTGCAACACAAAGTGCTTTGAAGATGCTGGACCCCGTGCACCATTTGGGCATCCGCCTTTCTACGGGTGCTTTTCGCTCCAGCCCCGTAGAAAGCCTTTATGTTGAGTCAAATGAGTGGTCGCTTCATCTGCAGAGAACTTACATGTCCTTTGTTCATTTCCTTAAGGTGAAAGCAGATAAGAAGCACCCCTCATACTCTACTATTAATGATTTGTCAAGCTCCATTCTGTTTCAAAACAGGCCTTCGATGAGGCAGCCCCTCTCAGTTCGCCTGAAAAGTCTAGCTGAGGAAACTGGAGTCTCACTTGAACACAGTTTAATGGCTCCTGTAGCATATCTGCCACCGTGGCAATGGCAGAGTATAGACTGTGATGTGTCCTTTCTTGAAGTTACAAAACATGCGCCTATTGCCCATATCCGAACATACTTCCTGGAACTTCAACACAAATACACACGTCCTGAGTTCTTTACAGATGCCTCCAAGTCCAACTCCTCTGTGTCCTACGCTGTTGTCGGCCCATCCTTTTCGGATGCTGGCCCTCTACATCCAGGCACAAGTATCTTCACAGCGGAAGCTTACGCGATACTTGTGGCAGCTAAACACATCAAACAATTACACATACAAAAAGCAGTAATTTATACAGACTCCCTCAGTGTGGTAATGGCTCTGCAGTCCAAAAAACAAAAAAACCCGGTCCTCATCTCACTTTACTCCATTTTATGCACACTCTACACACTCAAACAACATGTTGTAGTGTGCTGGGTGCCAGGGCACCGTGAAATTCAAGGCAACGTGAGGGCGGATCAGCTCGCTGCATCCGTCCACAAAAGCACTGCCCCTACAACCATATCAATCCCGGCCCTCGATCTTAAGCCGACTCTCAAACGAAACCTCAGGGACTACTGGCAGAGCAAGTGGAATACACACACACAAAACAAACTACACGTTATTAAGCCACTACTTGGTCGATGGCTGCCCGTATCGAAATCGCGTCATACAGAGGTAATACTAACGAGACTCAGGATAGGACACACATACACGACACACACATATCTGTTGTCTGGTGGCGATCCACCATTATGTGATAGATGTGGTGAATCCTTAACCGTCCTTCACATGTTAAATTCAGTGTAAACACTTAGAAACTTCAAGAAAACAACGTTTTCCATTACTCTACCGACAACATATAATTTTACACCCTGCAATGTTTGTCGGTAGGGAACCGCTTTTTAGTCATAAATCATTGTTAGCGTTTTTAAAAGAAATTCATAGCTTTCATGTCATATACCCGGGCATACCGTAGCATGACCTCTCCAGAGAGGTTTTTGCTGCGGTGGCTACACAAGGAAGCACATGCCTCACGGCCCTTGGACGCAAGGGTATGAACGAGTGAGGCACTTGTGCTAATGCCAACATATCCACCATCGTCTTTTATTATCACCAACTTTTGTCATCTATTCACACCACACACACCTTTCACGGCATGGTCATGATTTTATTACTTGTATGTTTTTACCCGCCTTACTGCGAGGAATTTTATGGCCCTTATACAGCCGCTTATCACAATCATTGTCCATATTTTTAGTAAGATGAACTGGCGCTCTTTGGCCGTGAAGTGGCCCTTGCGCCATAAAACATCAAACATCATCATCAGAATGGCAGTGCTAGAACTTGGCAGCTACTATGGCATCGATTAGACCCAAAGAAAACCAAGTCGGAGGCCCGACAGCAACTTCAAAAGCTTGTGTATAAATATCAACTTCAGACGACGGAATTATTAACAGAGGTTAGGGATCGATACCTCTGCTGCGCAGAATCTCAAAAGCTCCCTGACTACGCTGGTTCAGAAAACGCGGACCTAGACAGCCCCATCACGGTTGGAGAAATCGGGGCTAAAATTAACCGACTGAAAACCAAAACGGCTGCAGGTCGGGACAAAATCAACAACAGAATGCTCAGGAATCTTGACGATGGCTCCATTCGTCAACTTGCAGCTTATATGCAAGAATGCTGGGACAAGGGAGAAATACCGCAAGCTTGGAAAACGGCCAATGTAGCCTTCATTTTGTAAGCCAGGGAAAACGCTGAGTCTTGAACAGCTCAGACCTATTTCCATCACATCTTGCATAGGAAAATTGATGGAGCACGTCAACCAAACAAGACTGACTAGGTTCATAGAAGATGAAAACCTGTACCCTGATACTATGAAAGGCTTCAGATCCCACCTATCGACATGCGATATTATGCTACAGCTAAAGGAGGAGATAAGAGACAAAAAGACTGTTGACACCAAAGTAATTGTGGGTCTGGATGTCTCCAAGGCGTTTGACAATGTCAAACATAAAGCCTTACTTAAGAACCTTAGTGCGCTAAACGTAGGCGTCAAGGCATACAATCACGTGAGGGGCTTTTTCTCAAATCGTACAGCCACTACTAGCATGGGAGGGCAGTCGCTCGAAAACATTAAATTGGGGAATAAAGGGACGCCACACGAGTCTGTACTCTCTCCGACTCTTTTTAATATAGCAATGATTGGACTTCCTGAGAAGTTGGAAGGAATCGAAAATCTGCATCACACAATATATGCAGACGATGTGACGCTGTGGATAAACAGAAGTAGTGACGGACATATTGAAAGCGCACTTCAGGCGGCTATAGATACCATCGAACAATATCTCAAATCACTAGGGTTAACATGCTCGGCAGAAAAATCAGAGGCTCTTTTTCTATCATCGCAAAAAAGGAAAACAAACAATCCCCTCGGAAGGGGTTGTGACATCGCTTTGCGAGTGAGTGGTAATGCGATTCCAACCGTAGACAGTATTAGAATTCTAGGGATGCACATACAAGCAAATGGAAAAAACACTGAAACTATCCGGAGACTCGAAGCTAGTGCGAACCAGACGTGCCCCCTGCTTAAGCGCATTTCTAACAAGAATGCGGGGATGAAGGAAGCCAATCTTTTAAGATTAGTTCAAGCTTCCGTGATAAGCCGTGTACTATACATTACCCCTTATCTTAAATTAAGTAGAGCAGAAAAAGATAAAATTGAAGCCATTATAAGGAAAGGCATCAAGACTGCGCTAGGGCTTCCCCGGTACACCTTTACGGTTAAACTTCTTGGGCTGGGTGTCTTTAACACTTTAGATGAACTAATAGAAGCCGCCATGATGTCACAGCACCAAAGACTTCTGAGAAGTAGAACCGGGAGGAAAATCATGGAGCGCTTGGGGTTCGAACCCACGGAGTGTTACAGGCAGACCGCTAGCATACCTAAATCAACTGGGCAAGACTGAAAATTATACCGATGCCGAAAAACATGCATCCGGTGTTTCATAAAGGCAGACGCAAAGCTAGAGCTGTAGCGCTGCAGGCGAAACTTGAAGGCCGATCTGGCGTGCTTTACACGGAAGGTGCAGAATACGAAAGAAAGGGAGCACACACAGCGGTAGTGGTTCGCGAGAACGGGGACCTGGTCTCATGCTGCACCTCTAAGAACACAAGCACCACAGAGGTAGAAGAACTTGCGATTGCTTTGGCAATAGCTTAAAAAGGCACACGAGTGATTGTTAGCGACTCTAAGTCAGCCATTAAAAACTACAATATTGGCAGGAACTCTGCTACAGCCGCCAAAATTCTAAGACAAGGACCAGTACCCGCAGAGCTAATCTCACTAGTATGATCCCCGGCCCATCAAGGCCTGAAGGGGAATGAGAAGGCGCACGCGATCGCCCGAGGGCTCACTTTCCGGTCGATCGACGTAGACCCGCCGCCGCCTTCAGGCGAGCAGCCCCTCTCCACAAGAGACGAAATACGAACGTTTCAGGAAATCACTGCACACTATAAACTCCACCGTAAGATTTATCCAGAGGCAGCTAAACAGCTGAGCAAAAAAAAGGAAATTATGTGGCGAAAATTGCAAACCGGGGTGTTTCCAAACCCTCACCTGTACAGTAAATGGCACCCGGAAGTGTTCAACTCCAAATGTGCGCACTGCAACAGCACTGCGGGTTTAGTGCACATGGGATGGACCTGCCCATCCTACAATGATCCAAGTAGAAACGTAGAATCCTGCGAGGCCTTATTACACAGCCGTGACGTCGAAGAACAGCGTCAAGTCATCGGTCTCGCCCTGACCGCCGCCGAGTCCAAAGGGATTCCGGCCGATGGCTAGGGGGATGATTGGGGGCAGAGGCCGAAGCCTCCTCCCCCCGTCATTCTAGACGGGTGTAATAAACGTTAGTTCTCTCTCTCTCTTCCAGTATTTTAATTGCGTCGTCATAATTTTTCTCTGCCGAGTACTTCAATAGCAGCCGCCGCTTTTGCGGGTAGCGATGCTAACAAGTAATTGAACTTCTGTCCCTTGCTCATGTTCGGTCTCAGATGAACTGCCGACTCGTACGTGGCCCAAAAGTGGTTCCACTCCGAAGCTTTTCTCCCAAACTTTATCATTTCAAGCTTTGGTAGCTTAGCTAGTTCCGTTGCTCCTTGTCTTGTTCTTAAGGGCGTCACCTGCCTTGTCCTATCGTTTGAATCCGATTGTGCAGGCTGTCGAAGGCTGAATTCTATTGCAGACAAGATCGTCGTTAATTTTATGTTGTACTCTATACTCTACAACCCTTTCGAATTCAGCTTTTTCTGGAGCCCTCCACTACGGCGTCCCTTTTCATCATATCCTGGTTTTTGAATGTTAAAGCCCTGGTATACGCAATTGCTTGATATAACCACGTCATTTCACCCCTAATGTGGTCTCTACAGATAGTAATGGCGGCGACTGAAATGAAGCCGATAAGACCAGAACTGAATACAGTGGAAACAAAAGTATGTCCACTTCTTGTCTCTAAAGCTTCTTGTTTGAATCCGTAAGTACTGTATACATCGAATGGAAACACCATATTGATTGATTAAAACTTTATTTTTGTCCTGAAAAGACGCAGGGGAGACCCCGCGCCACCCGGCTAATCCCACGGTGGGACCGTCAAGCCGAGCTTGGCGGCCCGTTCACGGGCACTCTGGACGGCCAGGGTTTGATCCTTAAGTTTGGGGCTGCGTAAGCGCGCAGCCCACCTGTCCTCGCTGAGGGCAGGGCCGATGGCTTCACAATCCCACAACACATGATTGAATGTGGCTAACAGTCCACAAGTGGGGCAATACGCACTTAGATACAGTTCCGGGTAGATGGCATGAAGAACTGCAGGGTTAGGATACGCACTGGCTTGTAATAGTCTTAGGGTGACTGCCTGCGCCCTGCACAAGGCCGGGTGTGGGAAAGGGAATACCCTTGTTGACAGATAGAAGTGCTTTGTTATTTCGTTGAACGTAAGTAAGGGTTCCCAGCGAGGCAGAGGGACTGTGGAGGCGGCGCGGTCAGTGAGTCCTCGCGCGGCCTCGTGTGCACCTTCGTTAGGGTTAGAGGTAGAGCCCTCAATCGACCCCAGGTGAGCGGGAAACCAAGTGAGAGAATGGGGCGTGATAGTCTTGACGCTTTGGAGAATGCGGAAGGCCTGAGGGGCTACGATCCCAGTTTCGTAAGCTTTGATAGCCACTTTGGAGTCGCTGTATATTGACTCTCTGCGACTATTTAGCATAGCCAGCGCGATTGCAACCTGTTCGGCTATCACGGGCTTCGATGTGCGTACTGTGGTGGAGCATATGAGCCTGAAATTTGAGTCGACGATGGAAACAGCGAATGCCTCTTGTTGGGCATATGGCGCAGCATCCACAAAGCTTGTATCAGTGGGGCTGCTACGGACGTGCTCGAGCAGAGCTCTACCCCTAACCCTACGCCGACCGATGTTGTGCGCAGGGTGCATATTCCGGGGAATGGGTGCGATGCGCAGTTGAGACTTGATGTTTCTGGGAATCTGCATGGAATCAGGGCACTGGTCAATAGAGTTGAGGCCCAAATCATCGAGTATCTTGCGGCCCGACTTGGTTCTGGAAAGCCTGAGCAGCTGTGAGCGCTCTTGCGCCTCGATTATCTCTTCGAGTGTATTGTGAACACCGAGCTTGAAAAGGTTTTCAGTCTTCCTTGAGATTCAGTCTCCAATGAGATTGTATTCCTTAATTTCTCGGTGTCTGTTGATGATCCTCCGGATGAGGCCGAGAGCACTTTCCGCCTTGGTAGTGATCTGTCTCAGTGCAGCTCCGTTAGCGCCGTTAGAATCGATATACATTCCCAATATTGGAGCGAATCCACTCTGAGCACTGGGGACCCGTCACCAGTGAAAATCCGTATTTCACTATGAGACGCAGGTTTCCAGTCACGGTGGCCGCCGCCTCGGGGTCTTTTCTTGTAGAGCAGAAGTTCAGATTTCGATTTAGAGCACCCGAGACCGGTGGGACAGAGGAAACGTTCGGTCACGTCGATTGCGTGCTGCATGGCTTCCTCAAGTTGACCATCGCTCCTGCCGGTGCACCAGATGGTTATATCATCTGTGTAGATGATATGATTGATTCCTTGATTCTTTGCGAGTTCTTTGGAGAGCCCGATCATCACGATGTTAAATAGTGTTGGTGAAATAACGGAGCCCTGGGGCGTGCTGCGTGAACCGAGGTTGATCTTTCGTGAGAAGTACCCTTCAATCTTGAGCTTTGTAGTTCTCTGGTAAAGAAAGGATCTCACATAGTCGTAGACCCTCTTCCCTAGCCCTAGGCTGGCAATAGACTGGAGAATGGATTCGTGAAAAACATTATTGAAAGCTTTCTCCAGGTCTAATCCAGGGATGGCTCTGGTATCTCCTGTGCTCCGGTCGATGATCTGATGCTTTATCAGCTTCATGGCATCCTGTGTCGAGAGACCAGCTCTGAAACCAATCATATTGTGGGTGTACATATCATTGGTCCCGAGGTGCACATTGAGTCGGTTCAGAAGGACGTGCTCTGCGACCTTACTGACCTTACACAGGAAGTTAAGAAAATGGGTCTTAGATTTATCTATTAATGGTGCTTTACCGAATTTCGGGATTAGAACTGTGTAGGCCGTCTTCCATTGTGCGGGGACCTCCCCACTGCGCCACACCTCATTATTCTTTTCCGTAAGGAATTCGATGAAGTCATCATCAAGATTCTTGAGCATTTTATTGGTTAAGCCATTAGGGCCAGGGGCGGATTTGGCATTTAGGGAAAAGAAAGCCTGTTGTATCTCGGCCACAGTATAGTCCTGGTCCAACTCCGGCACGTCGCACCCAGCGTAGTCCGGAAACTGTGTGGGAGCAGAGCTATCCGCGACTCGCAGATACCTGTCTATAAGTTTGTTGACAACCAATTCGTCGGGGGTAGAGTCAGTAGCAAGATGGATGGCTCGCGCGAGGGATCGCCTCTGGCTGGACCTGGTGCTGCCCTGATCGAGAAGATGTTTGAGAAGACCCCAGCTCTTTCCAAATCTGAGCTGACCCTCAATGCTCTCACAGAGCTCATGCCATTGTTGTTTACACAAGGTTTTGCAGTGCTCCTCGATCACCCTGTTAACCTCGGAAACCTTTTTGCGGAGCCTCCTGTTATGCTTCTGTCCCTTCCACCTTGTGAGTAGGGCTTGCTTGGCTTCTAGTATGTGTGCCAACCTGCTGTCCATGTTTTCAACATCGAGGTCAGTGACGACCTCCTTGGTCGCTGCCGTGGCGTCATCTCTGATTCCTTTGTACCATACTTCAAAGTCTGTCCCAGCCGTCAGTGCTCTCTCAGCTCTGACTTCGCGAAAAACGTCTCAGTCGACCACCTTGAATTTTTTCGTCCTAAAGCGGGCAATCCCGAAGGATACCACGATGATGTAGTGGTCACTTCCGAGGTCTAGAGCCGTGTTGACCCATTTGACCCCACCTATATTCTTCACAAAAGTCAGGTCCGGAGTGGTATCCCAACATGTGGAGTTACCTCTCCTAGTGGAGAAATCCTTGTCAGTTTTAAGCGTCAAGTCGGCTTCTGTCGCAGTCTGCCATAGCTCGCGTTTCTTGGGGGTATCATACATGAAACACAATATGATATAAAAATATAAAAGCTTTTTGCACAGGAACAAGGGCCTCGGACGTCTTCATACTTAGACCTATGTTCATCAAAGGCGTGAACGACCGGCCTTCCAAGCCTAACACACCTTCGATAATAACGTGCGTGTTCACGAATATTGATCCAATCATTGCAGCTAAGTGGTATGAGAACGTTATGCCTGATTAGATACCCTCTATACCGCAATGATTGAGCGCCTCCGAATACAGTATCCCTTTTATGTTGCAATTTCAGTCACGTTACACATAAGTAGATCAAACAATTCAAAAGGCGCTGTCATTTATTAGTTCGAAGCCGTCAACATGGGACACCACGGGGCTTAAGGTACGATCCGTTAGTACAACCAGGCGCATATTCTTTGTCGCTAATGTGGGACTAGAGCATAACTTGGGCTGCAAATAGCAAGAGCATGTGACCTTTTCATGTTGATGGAGCTATGGCTTTGCAATAACATATTCGAGATATCATGGGGGATGTGTACACCACAACAACAATTTTGTTTCTGCTCCCTCGGCTGTCCCCGTAGGCTCCAATTCTACGTGAAAGGTGTAATAGTACCACAGAGTAAGGGTGAATGAGGGGGATATATACGTGAATCTACGAAAAAAAAAATAGCCCTGCCGCGGTGGTCTACTGGCTAAGGTACTCGGCTGCTGACCCGCAGGTCGCGCGACCGAATCCCAGCTGCAGCGGCTGAATTTCCGATGGAGGCGGAAGTGTTGTAGGCCCATGTGCTCAGATTTGGGTGCACATTAAAGAACCCAAGGTGGTCGAAATTTTTGGAGCTCTACACTACGGCGTCTGTCATAATCATATGGTGGCTTTGGGACGTTAAACTCCACAAATAAATCAAATCAATCAATTACGAAAAAAATTGGCAGATCCCACGTTATAAGAAACTGTGTGTACGGAAATACATTTCTGAAAAAAAGAGCACATACTATCTCCGTCTTTCCAGCCAACACTGTGAGCATGGTACCTGTTTTTCATAACACTCTGTCTTGCTATTTAACAATGCTATTATGCCACTTTATATTTTGCAATTACATAGTTTGCTTGCTTAGAGTTCAGAGATGGCGGCAAGGCCTAAGACTTCAACAAGCATCAATCAGAAATCTGTAATTAAAGTTATTGCTTCATATTGAATTACTATGCATTCTTTGACCAAAAGTTTCCCTGCCGAAAAAGATGTAAAGTAAGTGTGAACAGAATCTTCTGCATACAAACGATAAATAACACTTATATGTAAAAAATTTTGTGTAACCCCCAAAAAATTATTCTTACTTGCCAACACTATAATATGAATACGATGCGTGCTATACTGAAAGGCTCTGAAAATTTTTACCCTTTGGGGTACTTCAATGTGAACATTATTCTCAGAACATGGGCTTCCAACATTCTGCGCCCTTTGAAATGTAGCGCTTAGGCCTGCATCAAAGCTGTGACCTTCAGGCCAGCACTAGAGCACCGTAACTAATGTACTACCGCTGTGGTTGGCTAACATCAAATCAAGGCTTACCAAAAAGGTCACACAAATATATGACTTACTGTAACAACCCTTGACCTATAAATCAGTTGTAATGAGAAAGTGGAGCGAAAAAAGTTTTATGGTCATACTGAAATCTTCCATTTAATAGGTGTCTGCTACATATTCAAAACATAAATGATGTTATCCCATCTCCGATACAATGTAACAAGAAGGCCCTTGCAGCAGATGAAGTCACTCCACTGCCTCCATGGTAATTGAGGCCTCAAAGGTCTGCTTTGGAGGCAGCTTCCTTGGTTCGGACACGTACCCAGGCTCAACACAAACCATCTTCAAATACTCGTCGTCACAGAAGTCAGCCATGGAAGCGGCCCCACTGACCCATGGGTTCCAGACAACTGAAAGCGCAAGTTCATTGTGCATTATGATAGACATAGAATGTTCAAGTAGTACAAAGGCATGTAGAATAGGAACAGAATGAGTTGTTTTATAATGTGTAGGCATCCTTTGGCAAGTACATAGGCAAAAATGGGAGCAAAATAATGTCTGTAGTGCAATGACTGGCAATAATTACGAGCAATTCTCAAAAAAAAATATGAAAAAAAATCACAATGGGAGCAGTATATTAGATTGAGCACAGTGTCTAACCTGTTGACTTCTGTTAGGTGCAACAAGTGGTGGCAAGCTTTTCGAGATCTCGAAGTCACCAGCCGTTTTAATTTATGCAGGCTTTGATGCAGAACGGCCCATGGACCACCTATAGACTTACTCCATGTTTGTAAAACGCGGTAGGTGTGACATGCTGTGCTTAGAGGCAGCTTTGTAGTTTGCTCTGACACTTGTCACATGATGATAGAGGGCAGTGGGGAGCTTTCAGTTGGGTAGTGCCTGTGCGCGGCAAGGTTGCTACAAGTGCTTCAATACATCGACGGCACCTACCTCTGCTTACAAACATAGAACATGTCTACGCTTATACACTCAGCTTGAACTAACTAGAGGGTATAAAAATTCTATTGAGAAGCCATTCTTCTGTGAAGGTTAGGTTGTTTAGCATCATACATACAGGTGATGAATGTCACAGTCTTTTTTGTCATCACCATGCCCAACCTAATAACCATATAGGGTCTCTTTCCAAAGGCGCGGCAAGGACTGGTGTAGTAGCTTTGTAGTAGATTACTTCACTGCCAGTCTGCCACACAGGGTACCTAGGGGTAGGAACTGTCTATCACTCGGAAAACATTTTGCGATAGTGGCACAAATGAGAAAATTGTTCCTGAAATCAGGGGCGACGAGCATGCTTTTGTCCCATAAAAAAGGAATTATAATTTTATCTTGATGTAGAAAGTCGAGAAAAAATGACTGCTTTTGTCACCCAACAGTGATGTCGTTAATCTACTGGTAGGACAAGAAATACTAGCAGGTACTTATTTTGCTTAAAAACAAACACATGAAACTTGAAATCATATTTTCCACATTTGAGGGAGCTTTAGGTTGCACCAAAGACTACTTTTTTTTTCTCCTCACGCATTCAAATAGGCGCCCGGTGGTGCTGCTGGCATTGTGGTCGCTTGCCTGCATGCCTGCGTGCAAACGGCAGAGGAACGAAAGCGCAAGTCGCTGCCACTCATATGAACACAGAAAAGTGTGTGCATGCCTTAAACGTCCACTAAGGTATTTCTTTTATTTATAAGCAAGACTTGATGAAACCTGCAAAATCTGCACGCATTTTCAGTTTAGACTCTCACTGGCAGTACAACTGCATTGCCTACACCGTTGAGTGTTGTGGGCATTCATCCTACCAATGGAAGGAGACCGAATGCAGATAGAAAAATTCTGTTTCAAAAATTTCCACACAGTTTGAGATGGTATGCTCTTTATTGTGGCCCAAAACAAAATGGCAGTGAAGCACTGTTACTAATATTGAGCATTTTCGACCAGGCATCCCTTCATCGAAGGGCCTTTGAATTGGGAAAGGACTTTCGGCAACTAACGACTTGGCAATGACGCCATCTCTTCTTCCCTGCTCCTGCAGTGAAGAGGGCATATATGTGTTCCGGTAAAATAACAAAAGGGGAAGTGCATGCTCCGAAAAAGTTCTACTGCTTTGGCAGTTGACGTTCAACTAGTGAAAAGCGTGGTCCTCGATGCCGCAAGTTTCACGTAGGTGGCGAGCATGGAGTGTCCTGCGCAACGTATTGAGATGGCTGCAACACCTGGCAACACCTGGCACCGTTGCGAGGCCATCAGTGTCACCACGTCAACTCCATTATGTGAACTAGGAGCTGAACTGGCCCGTAAATGAAACATTTTATTGCGATTTTTTTCCAACCGTTTTGTTGTTGCACCCAGCTTTTAGATATTGTCTTAGTGTGCGCTGTGTCGGACATTGAAACTCAGAAGCATGAGCATGATTTTTCAGTAATTCTTCTTTGTATCACTTTTAGTTTTCATCGTGTCCAGTTAGTTTCTTAACGTACTGCGGTCTGTGTATTTGTACTTGTAATGCTCTTTTAACGCGTCATTTGATTTGCAGCTGTTCTTTTTCATCGCATATTTTTGTTATCTCCTTCCAAAGGCAGTTGTTTTAATTAAATGCTAGTTCGTTTTAAATCTAATATTTGTGTCTGGTCTATGAGCTCATCAGTCAGAACCAAACATCACTGCACATGCAACTCCACATCGGCCAATTAACCTATCCAAGCTCGAAACGTACCACTTTGACGCCTTTCTGGTGTCGCAGGCCGAGGCATAAAGTGGAAGCTTGTGAGCCTGCCGCTGTTTGATCAGCGGGGCCTCCCCCGAAGTGTTTTACAGGGAAGGTAAGGAGTCTCTTTAATTCCTGCTCAAACCCTCATTCTCATCTCCCTTTACGAAATTAACGAATGTGAATAGGGTTTCAACGCCACATTTTCCAATGCCATAAAGCAGTTGAGGCTGTTACTTAAAAATTTGTCTACTCTGAAACTAACCAGTATCTGGAAAGTTCTTTGTCTTCTTCACAGCGACCATAGCCTTGCCCGCCACGCTACAAGTGTGGGTATCACTTGTTTTGCTGTAGACCCTGTATAGAAGAAAAAGCATATTGTCAGAAAACGTATCATAAAGTTTTGCGGTAGGCTACACAGTGAAGGTGAGACATTTTTTTTTCAACTTTGGAGGCACTGTAAAGAGATCTAGAAAAAAAAGCATTAGGAGGGAAACTGAGCTAGTTAGCAGATCGTGGAACAGGCAGGGCTTGTGGGAATAAATACTTCTTTATCTTTTCAGCTGATCCTACCAACACCTGGCCTTCGAACACGTTTCCACACTTTGCCCGGCTTTGCACTCCCTATGTGATTGGTCCATCTTTGACACAAATGGTGATGTGACACAATAACATCATGTGGCAAGCTCTGACATCATCATCATGATTTTTTGCATCGCTAATGGTCACACCACAGACAGTCAACTTCTGCATTCTATGAAGCATCTGAAAATTTTTGCCCTAAAATAGGAGATTTACACAAAAAAAAAAAACAGGAGGGCCTATCTCTCTGCCCTCAGTTGTCTCGAGTGACCTACTGCGGTGTTTCTCAACAATGGACATGTTGGGGACCTATAAGGAACCAGGAAAAATCATTGGGGACCCCTTGTAATAAGAGGTGATAGGACTAACGAATTAACCCAATATGGGCATGAGATGAGACATAGGCACCTTTTTTTCACACCTGGCCAAGAACGGTCAAGCAAGAGTGTGCCACGTCAACCTGCGTCTAGCAGTGCTTTCTTTTTCAACCATAGAAAATGCATGCTTCCACACACATTCAACTGCCATAAAAGCTTAGGAGCCACCTTGTGGAGAAGTGAAAACAATTATGCATTCCCCAGCTATGAGCTTGTACTGGTAAATTTTGCAGTGATCTGTCTACTGGAAACTATGATGGCAAAACTGAAATGCCACTCATTAGGGCTACCATAGGCACCGCCATGTTTATCACAGAGATTCCTAAAATAAACTACAGGACTCTAGTGCTGCGATCGTTCAGTGACCATAGAAATAATGGGTAGTAAATGAATTTGCCTTAGTGTTCATGCTTCGAATGCACTTGTGACTTTATTGCAGTGCTTCGGTTTTGTTTGAAATAAAGAAACAAACACTTTTGAACTTCGTGCTCCGATTTAAATTGACGAGCCTAAAATGTTAAGGTGGTGAAGCGCAACTGCTGAACATTTGCCGATTGTCGTTTCGTGACAATGCAGCTCCAAGCCATGCAAAGCCAAATAGAAGCGAAAGTATGAAGATTAAGCAAATACATCTACAGCCCATCATTCCCATGCTCACTGAAGTGCCATGGGTTGCAGCTCCCATAGACACTAGTGGCAGAGTTCACTTTACAGTATTTATGGGAAAATTTATGACGATTACATGGCATCTTTAAACCAGCGCTGTAGTGTGCCAATTAAGTTTCAGCGACAGAGGATTTCAAGGCCAGCTCCTCCACAATAACCCATGCTATGCGGTGAAACATACCAAATTGAGTGGCTGTCATGGGATATGGTGTGCTTTTAAAAAATGCTCTTTTCCTTTTTCTTGGCATAGGTTTTTCAGACCCCCTTCGAGAAGCTGTGACTTGGTATTTCACAATCTCACTCACACATGCAAAAGAGCAACGTCGAAATAAGCCTGCCACTTCGAATATTATAATAACTTTTTAAAAAACCTTATCATTCTCCTTGGCTAACTTTCATGTATGTGTGTTCGTGCTTCTTTTCTATTAGAAACGCTAGCTCCGAGTCAACTACATCGTTGTGTATTCCTTCCTTGGTTCCAATCTCTGTGAGCACTGTACAATGAAGAAGATAAAAATATGCCCTTAGCAAACTCAACAACACACCATTTAAATGTTTGCTAATATTTCTCAAACAGAGGAGGAGTGTCTACTAGTCTGTAGCATGGCTGAAGGCCTCCCTTTATTTTTGACTCGCTGCCAACACAAATATGCAACTGTGTGAGATTACACTGCCTTGATTCACTCAAGGACAAGAACGCACCTGTCTGTGGCACCCCTGATGTGCACTTTTTCCTCACATTCCACGCCCGTCTCTCCTTGCTTCACCTGCAAAAGGTGGCAACAATGGGCTAGTTGCTGTTGCTTATTATGAAGTGAGTAACAGCATGTACAGCATTCGACGCAAACAACACTGACAGAGTGAGAATGCAAAGTTCATGGTATCATTCTCAACCTGCTTATGCTGTGCTCACTGTTCTTTGTTCCCTCTTCCTCGTTGCTGGGAATATCGACTTGCCTAAAAAGGGGTTAAGGGGGTGAGGGGGGAAGGGCTTGCTCAAAAAATATTATGCTATTTTATTTATGAAAGCCGGGGCCGGCAGTGCAATAAAAAAAGAGAGCAACCACAAGCACTGGTATCACTCTCTCCCGACAAATATTGACATCCACTTAGTGTGCACTAATGTCTGTAAAGTAGATAATATCACAATAACGTGCTGGGGAAGGCACCATCATTAGGTGATTTCCAAAGAAGTGTCAGTGCACACAGCGGTTCAAAAGTATGCGCCTTAGATATAGAATGTCTCAGCAGCATCCATTTGTTGCTTTGGTTTGCAGACACACGTTGCAGCACTATGAAAACATTTGGACCCTCTTCACCTAGTTGCACCAACTTGTTAGAGTCACAAAAATTTTTTAAGAACTTGCAGAAAATAATGTTTTCCATATAAGTCTAAACTGTGATGATCAGCATAAGAATCCGGGGGTAACAAATGTATGCAATTTTCACTTGCACGCCCCTTCTTTGAAGGAAAGATGCCTTTATATTGGGAAGCTACCGGCAACTGACAATGCAAGAAGAGTGCCACCGAATCTTCCCTGCACCTGCAGCAAAAGGGGATGTATGTCTTCAAACAGAATGACCTCTCAGAAGCGATGCGTACAACCTGAAAAGATTTCCTTGCTTCCTCAGTTGACATTGAACCAGCGAAGAGCGCAGTCAGTGGCGCGGCGAGTCTCACATAGGCAACGAGCATGGAGTGCCCCGGACAGCGAATTGAGTCAGATGCAACACTGGGCATTTTCGTCGTCTACCAAACCTGGCAAGATCACCAGCAGCAGCTTGTCGACTCCCCTACGAATGCGAAAAGCTGGCATGGTCCTTACAGAATATTTCAATTGTGATTGTCTTGTTATCACGTTATTTTGTTATACCCAGCTGTAAACATTGTCTTTGTGTGCACCGCATCCCACAAGAAGCTCAGCAGTGAGAGCACGATCTTTCTCGTAATTTTTCTTAGTGTGCCTTCTATTTTCCATCTTGTTGAGTTATTTCATTAACATACCATGCTGTCTCTGCGAGCAAGAAGATAGCCTCATACAGAAGTTCATCGTCATTGGATGGCTCGCTCAGACAGTTTGCTCCCTGGTGATGACTTGCCAGCTGTTGCTGTAGCCGTTGAGATCCCTGCCCACCTTAATAATAAACCACCACTACAATTGGTGGTACAGAACAGGCTACTTTACACACAAAAAAACAAGCGAACAGGATTTTGAACAGGCTGCTCAACAATCGACCACATTCATACTATCAATCAGATAATAGAGAAATGCTCAGAATATAACCAACCACTATACATAGCCTTCATAGATTATGAGAAGGCATTTGATTCAGTAGAAACATCAGCCATCATGCAGACACTACAGAATCAGGGGGTTGATAAAGTATATATAAACATCCTGGAAAAAATCTACAGGGCATCAACTGCTACCATAGTGCTTCATAAAGAAAGCAACAGAATACAAATCAAGAAGGGTGTAAGGCAGGGGGACACAATCTCCCCAATGCTATTTACCGCGTGCTTACAGGAGGTTTTCAGAAGCCTAGAATTGGAACAGTTAGGTATAAGAGTTAATAGAGAGTAGCTTTGTAACCTGCGCTTCGCCGATGACATTGCGTTGCTGAGTAACTCGGGGGACGAATCGCAACTCATAATTATGGAGTTACACAAAGAGAGCAGAAAGATGGATCTTAAAATTAATCTGCAGAAAACGAAAGTAATGTACAACAACTTAGGAAAAGACCAGTACTTCGAGATAGGTAATAGTGCACTTCAAGTTGTAAAAGACAATGTCTACTTAGGGCAGGTACCCCGCAGGGGCGCCTGTTAAAGCAGGCGTTTGGTGTGTAGCGACACCACGGACCCGAGCTAACGAGGGAGTTTCGGCTCCCTCCCACGCCTAGCCGTGCGTGGCTTTGCCGTGTCCGGGGAAAAGGGGATCCTGGGGGTTGAGCCAATGCTGGGTGATTGGACCTTTAAGGCCCCCCGGCAGAGGCAACACACCCCTTTGGCCCCGGCTTCACGTAGACGGCACCCCTGGGCTGACCAACCCAGGGGAAATCGGCAGTCGCCTTTTCCTATCTCTCTCTTCCTACATCTTAGTCTTTTCTCGTCTTTAAATCTATCCTGTCTTCTTCTCTCTTCCATTTACTTCCGATTTTTCCTGGCGGCAAGGGTTAACCTTGTGTAATTACTCAACCTTGAGTAGTTATATTTGGTTATAGTGGCAATGTACGGCTGGCGTCTGCAGCCTTATGCTATTAAGTGCTTCAGCGTCCCCTGGTTGGACTCCATGGTGGGTGGTCGCCATTGCTGCCGAAAAAAAAGTACACTACTATGGGAACACCTGCATTTCCCCGTCTACTAGATCGTCCTCCACCTAAGAGGGGACGCACCGATGACATCTGAATTTTCAGCCAACCCAGACAATGTTTTCCCAAATTCCATGTTGTGCACAGCGAAAAGCCAACACAACAAGCCAGAGCCATATCTCCATTTCTCGTTGCTAAATCTCTGACTGAGCTCTTTGGCCCAGGATACAAGGTAACAAAGATGGCTAGTGGAGACCTTCTCCTTGAGCTACCAGAAAAACACCACTATGAAAAATTTGGCAGTCTCAAAGCATTCGGTAATATCCCAGTATCTGTTTCACCCCATAGATCAATGAACACCTCACGCGGAGTTGTTTCAGAAGCAGACCTTCTTGAAATGTCTGAACAGGAACTGCTTGAAGGGTGGAAAGAGCAAAATGTCACGGATGTGAAACGAATCGTCATCAGACGCGACAACAAAGAAATACCTACCAAACATATAATACTCACTTTTGCATCTAGCACACTGCCTTCATCTATAGACACAGGCTACATCAAACTCTCTGTCCGTCCCTACATTCCCAATCCAAGACGATGTTATAAATGTCAACGATTTGGTCATGGCTCGCAGAACTGTCGAGGTCAGGAAACTTGTGCAAGATGTGGTAGCCACGGCCACCCATCTGATAACTGTGTTACTACGCCTCACTGCGTGAATTGTGACGGAGAACACGCCGCGTATTCGCGTTCATGTCCTAACTGGAAGAAAGAAAAAGAAATAATCACTCTTAAAGTCAAAGAAAACATCACATTCAAAGAAGCAAGACGAAGAGTGTCGCCATTTTACGGCACAACATATGCTGATGCGGCGCGTCAGGGGGCAACGCCGCACCAGCCCTCGCCACCCCTTCGGCCTGCGCAGAGCGAGCCGTCGGCTGTGGCACCTGCCCCCAAGGCGGCTGTAGCCCAGGCTACACCGCCTACTCCCAAACAGAGACCGGAGACTCCAGAGTCTTCGGGTCTCAAGGCCTCCCCTCACCAGGCGAGGCCCAAAATCCAAACTAACAGCCCGCACGTGCGGGCATCCAGTGCCTCCGAGGAGGCAATGGATACGTCGGCACCCTTGGTGCCGAAAGAGCGGCGTGGCTCCTTGGAGCGCGCCAAGAAAACAAAAAAGCAAATAACAGGGCCTGGTGACGGCCCTGTTAAGTGAACTCAAACTCCCCGTCTAAACAGCCACTCGCTTTTCGAACACACAGCATTATTTTACATTCACCATGAACACTCAAATTATACAATGGAACGTCAGGGGCCTTCTCAGAAACCTTGACGACATCCAAGAACTCCTACACGAACACTCACCAAAAGTGCTGTGTGTACAAGAAACACACCTTAATTCAAAACACACAAATTTCCTTCGCAAATACGTTATTTTTCGAAAGGACCGTGATGATGCCATGACATCATCCGGAGGTGTTGCCATCATAGTGAATCAAGGAATTGCATGCACACACTTACAACTCCAAACATCCCTTGAGGCAGTGGCTGTTCGAGCGGTTCTTTTTGATAAACTGATCACAATCTGCACTATTTACATTCCTCCTAGCTATAAGCTGCAGAAAAGTGATTTACACTCTCTAATTGATGAACTTCCGGAGCCTTATGTTCTCCTTGGAGACTTTAACGCGCATAGTAGGCTATGGGGTGACTCTCGGTATGACGCGCGAGGTCGACTGATCGAACAGTTCCTTCTCTCGTCGAGCGCGTGTCTCCTGAATCGAAAAGAACCAACCTATTATAATATCGCCAATAACACCTACTCCTCCATAGACCTAAGCATAGCATCTCCATCTCTCGTCCCTCTACTCCAGTGGAATGTCGTCACTAATCTGTACGGAAGTGACCACTTCCCCGTAGTCTTGAGCACAACTACAGTAACCGAGTGCCCACCACGTGTTTCCAAGTGGCTAATAAACAGAGCCGACTGGGAACAGTTTTATACTATCGCTAGTCTAGGTTGGAATGACATCTGTACTTCGAACATTGATGTTGCTGTGAACTACTTCACAGCGTTTTTGATTGATGCTGCTACAAAATGCATCCCACAAACAAATGGACAACCTGGAAAACGACGTGTGCCATGGTGGAACTCTGAATGCCGAAACGCGCGCAAACAGCAAATCAGAGCTTGGAGGCTGCTTCGGAACTCACCGACAGCCGAAAATCTTGAAACCTTCAAGAAAATAAAGTCTCAAGGCAGGAGAACGCGTCGGCAGGCCAGAAGAGAAAGCTGGCAGAAGTTTTTATCAGGGGTTAATTCATACACACAGGAGGCTAAAGTCTGGAACATGGTCGGTAGGATAGCAGGAAAACAAGTACACACACTTCCCCTCGTAAATACTCAGGGTGATACCTTGGAAGATCAGGCAAACTTCCTCGGTGCACACTTCGAACAGGTATCCAGCTCGTGCCACTACACTGACACTTTCCAAAAATACAGAACAAGAATAGAAAAGCAGAAACTCGAACACAAATCCACTAGATACGAGGCATATAACCAAGCTTTCAGTCTAGCTGAGCTCCAAACATCTCTAAACTCCTGCAGTACTTCCGCCCCAGGTTCAGACCGTGTGATGTATGAAATGTTAAAAAACCTACCAAACGAAACCCGAAAAACCTTACTTTGTTTGTACAATGCTATTTGGTCTTCTGGCACTATTCCTACCTCCTGGAAAGAGGCGATTGTTATTCCCATTTTGAAAGAAGGCAAGGACCCATCTTTAGCTTCGAGTTACAGGCCGATTGCACTTACAAGCTGCTTGTGCAAAGTCTTCGAAAAAATGATAAACGGTCGACTTGTACACTTTCTTGAAACAAACAATTTGCTCGACCCATTTCAGTGCGGGTTTCGAGAGAGTAGATCCACGACAGACCACCTTGTTCGTATCGAGGCACAGATCAGAGACGCTTTCGTTCATAAACAATATTTTCTCTCTGTATTCCTCGATATCGAAAAGGCTTATGATACAACATGGCGTTTCGGAATTCTAAGAGACCTGTCCCACCTTGGCGTACGCGGAAGAATGTTTCACATAATCGAAAGTTACCTGTCAAACCGGACATTCCGTGTCCGAGTAGGCACGGTTCTTTCCCAAACTTTCGTTCAGGAAACAGGCGTGCCACAAGGTGGTGTACTTAGCAGCACACTTTTTCTCATCAAGATGAATTCCTTGCACTTGTCCATCCCTCGCAATATGTTCTATTGTACATATGTCGACGACGTTCAGCTTGGCTTCAAGTCATGCAACTTGGCCATGTGTGAGCGGCAGGTTCAGCTTGGTTTAAATAAGGTCTCCAAATGGGCAGATGAAAACGGATTTCGACTTAACCCACAAAAAAGCACGTGTGTTTTGTTCTCTCGAAAGAGAGGCATGCACTCGGAACCCGACATTCAACTGAACGGGCAACAACTGTCCGTCAAAGCCGAGCATAAATTCTTAGGCTTAATCTTGGACAACAAGTTGACCTTCGTACCCCACATAAAGTATTTAAAAACAAAATGTTTAAAAGCCATGAATGTTATAAAAGTGTTGTCACATACTACGTGGGGTAGTGACAGGAAATGCCTCATGAACCTGTATAGAAGCCTTATTCGCACCCGCTTAGATTATGGGGCCATTGTTTATCAGTCAGCGACTCAAAGTGCTTTGAAGATGCTGGATCCCGTGCACCATTCGGGCATCCACCTTTCTACGGGTGCTTTTCGCACCAGCCCCGTAGAAAGCCTTTACGTTGAGTCAAATGAGTGGTCCCTTCATCTGCAAAAAACCTACATGTCCTTTGTATATTTTCTTAAGGTTAAAGCAGACAAGAGGCACCCCTCATACTCTACTATTAATGACTTATCGAGCTCCATTCTTTTTCAAAACAGGACTTCAATGAGGCAGCCCTTCTCAGTTCGCCTGAAGGGTCTAGCTGAGGACACTGGAGTGTCACTCGAACACAGTTTAATGGCTCCTGTTGCATACCCGCCACCGTGGCAGTGGCAGACTATAGATTGCGATGTGTCTTTTTTAGAAGTTACAAAACATGCGCCTATTGCCCATATTCGAACATACTTCTTGGAACTTCAACACAAATACACACGTCCTGAGTTTTTTACAGATGCCTCTAAGTCTAACTCTTCTGTGTCCTACGCTGCTGTTGGCCCTTCCTTTTCGGATGCTGGCCCTCTACATCCAGGCACAAGTATCTTCACAGCGGAAGCTTACGCGATACTTGTGGCAGCTAAACACATCAAACAATCACAAATACAAAAAGCAGTAATTTATACAGACTCCCTCAGTGTGGTAACGGCTCTGCACAGTCTTAAAAAACAAAAAAACCCTGTCCTCGTTTCACTTTACTCCATTTTATGCACCCTCTACACACTCAACAGACATGTTGTTGTGTGCTGGGTGCCAGGGCACCGTGAGATTCAAGGCAACGTGATGGCGGATCAGCTTGCTGCATCCGCCCACGAAAGCACCGCCGTTACACCGACATCAATCCCGGCCCTTGATCTTAAGCCGTCTCTCAAACGAAAACTCAGGGACTACTGGCAGAGCAAGTGGGATACACACACACAAAACAAACTACACGTTATCAAGCCACACCTTGGCCATTGGCCACCAGTATCAAAATCGCGTCTAACAGAGGTAACACTAACAAGACTCAGGATAGGACACACATACACGACACACACACACCTTTTGTCTGGTGGCAACCCACCATTGTGTGACAGATGTGGTGAATACTTAACCGTCCTTCACATGTTAATTCAGTGTAAACACTTAGAAACTCTTAGAAAACAACATTTTCCAATACTCTACCGACAACATATACCTTTACACCCTGCAATGTTTGTCGGTAGGGAACCACTTTTTAGTCATAATTCATTGTTAGCGTTTTTAAAAGAAATTCACAGCTTTCATGTCATATACCCGGGCATACCGTGGCATGACCTCTCCAGAGAGGTTTTTGCTGCGGTGGCTACACAAAAAAGCACATGCCTCACGGCCCTTGGACGTAAGGGTTTGAACGAGTGAGGCACTTGTGCTATTGCCATACATATTCACCATCGTCTTTTATTATCACCAACTTTTGTCATCTGTCCACATCACACACACCTTTCACGGCATGGTCATGATTTTATTACTTGTATGTTTTTACCCGCCTTACTGCGAGGAATTTTATGGCCCTTATACAGCCGCTTATCACAATCATTGTCCATATTTTTAGTAAGATGAACTGGCGCTCTTTGGCCGTGAATCGGCCCTTGCGCCATAAAACATCAAACATCATCATACTTAGGGCAGGTAGTACCTGCGAAGCCGAACCACGAGATTGAAGTAACTGGAAGAATAAGAATGGGGTGGAGCACATTCGGCAAGCACTCTCAAATTATGACAAGTAGATTGCCACTGTCCCTCAAGAGGAAGGTATCTAACAGCTGTATCTTGCCGGTACTTAGCTACGGAGCAGAAACCTAGCGACTTACAATGAGGGTTCCGTTTAATTGAGGACGACACAGTGAGCAATGAAAAAAAAATGGTAGGTGTAACCTTAAGAGACAAGAAGAGAGCAGAGTGGATTAGGGAACAAATGGGGGTTAAGGATATCATGGTTGAAATTAAGAAGAGGAAATGTACATGGACCGGGCATGTAGTGCAGACAGCATAACCGCTGGTCATTAAGGGTAACCAACTGGATTCCCAGAAAAGGCAAGCAGGTTAGGGGGAGACAAAAGGTTAGAGGGGCAGATAAGATTAAGAAGTTTGCGGGTATAAATTGGCAGCAGAAAACACAGGACCGGGTTAACTGGCGGAACATGGGAGAGGCCTTTGTCCTGCAGTGGACGTAGTCAGGCTGATAATGATGATGACAATTGGTGGAGGTGCTGGGTAGCGAAAATTTGAAACTTAGTAGCTGGAAACTGAAGCCATCCTCAGCAATGCTGGATGAGGTACCAACCAAACCACAGCTATAACCCGCTGTCCTGGTGCCTACCTTGGTCTGCCTTGACCTAACGCTTCATTGTGACCCAGCAAATCTTCAGCGGTACAGAAGAAGTGGTGAAGGCTGGCTTACTGAATACGAACTGGTCAGTCTGATCAACCACAGGGACAATGCCGCGATGCTCAATTACCTGTCATTTTATTTCAGTTGTGTCACCAGCGTGAGGCATCAATACCACCTTCATGACTTTCCAGCATGGGCTGCTTTCAAAACGCACGTGACTGAAATACTCTGTCACATCCCTGTTCCCAAGATTCGAGTAAAGCAACGTTTGTGTGGTCGTGCGTAGCAGAATGGTGAGACATTCACGAGTTACAATTAGGACGCTATCGTCTTATGCAACCATGTTGACATCGCAATAGTCGATGCCGATAAGATCAGGAATATTTTGAAAGGCATTGAAGATGACGCCTTTCAGTGGCTGCAGCCAAAGAACCGATCCACAGTGTCTAAACAGGTCCGTCTCTGCCAAAGATTGGATGAGCTACACAAACAACGCGCAGCCACCACCGCCAATCTAATCCGCAGGTGGCTTCAATGCCGAAATTGGCTATTGCTCTTGATAACTCATCCCTGCTGCTACAGATGAAGAATTTCGTTCACAAAGAGGTTGCTCACCAGCTTTCGCTGATGCCACTTGTTCATGGACAGTTGAGTTCTCCGCTGGCGTCCGCTGTCCGAGCAAGTCGGCCGATGGCAATGCGCCTATCTTCTTCCTCACATATGCATTTGCACTTGTAGTCTTCTTTTAAAGCATAGTTTGTTTTCTTGCTATTATTTTTTTTTCATCGTGTGTATTTCTTGTATTTGTCCTCTGTTAATTTCTGTGAGGATCCCTTATTGCCCTTGTTCTAATTAAATGATCGCTTGTTCTTAGTCAAATCTTCGTGTCTGATCAATGATTGTGTAGGTCATCCTGAACATCACTGCATGTGCTATCTGGCACGGTTTACTGGCAAAAAGAATTTTAAATGTGCCACTTTAGGACATTGGAGGAAAACATGAAGCATTTAGTGTGCCGATACTAACAACAAATGCATGGAATGCACTTTTTTTTCTTGTTCACGTTTTTACCTTCTGTAGAGGGCCCTGCAATGGTCCAGTGGCTAAGGCACTCCACTGCTGACCCGCAGGTTGCGGGATTGAATTCCACCTGCGGGGGCTGCATTGTTGATGGAGGCGAAAATGCTGTAGACTTGTATGCTGATATTTGGGTGCACGTTATAAAACCACAGGTGGTCAAAATTTCCAGAGCCCTCCACTACGCCGTCTCTCATAATCATACGGTTGTATTGTGATGTAAAACTCCCCATATCAATCAATCAAGACATTTCAGATGTTGCAAGCCCAAGCATAACAAGGAAGCCTGCGAGTCTGCTGCAACGCCGCAGCTATATCGACGGTGCTTCACTTGAACTGTGTAACACCAGGCAAATTTTTTCTTTAACTGTAGGGGTTCAATGTCCCAAAACGGCCATATGATTATCAGAGGCGCCGTAGTCGAGGGCTTCGAAAATTTCGAGCACCTAAGGTTCTTTATTATGTACCTAAATCTAAGCAAATTGGCCTCAAGCATTTTCGCCTCCATCGAAAATACGGCCACCAGGAACGGCATTCGATCCTGCGACCTGCTGTTCAGCAGCTGAGTGCCTTATCGAATAGACCACCTTCGCGAGTCACCAGGAAAAGTGCCATGTGAAATATAATTTATTGACAACTCGAAGAAAGAAGGTGTAACGGTTGTTGTGCAACCTGAGCTAACAAGCAATGTGTGAGAATAATTACAGAGAAAGCGTATGAAAAACGAGAATATTTTCTTACAACTCAACAAGATGGGCTTCACTGTACATAAATGCGCTTAAACCTGTCTTCCAAGGTCAGTTAAGCGTGGTTCACTGCTATAGACATTGAACCATCAATGTAACCATGTTTCCTATTCAGCTCATGTAGCGCTCACTTTTGTCACAGATGATGTTACTTTAAAATCGAGCGCTAGCAACACAGCAAAAAGACTGTTCTCTATCGCCATATACTCAATGCTACTCTTCAACAGCTCTTCGCACTACCTGGTGTTATTTACCACAGGCACCGAATGAACATGTGAGCTCGAACTGTCTTGAGCTGCATGAAAACAACAAAAGCACTCAATTTCATCCCATTCTTCTCTGTTTTGTTTTTTAATTACACGCTCATCTTTCTCCCTCACGTCTTCGCTAACTTACTGTTCTCTCTCCTGCTGCAGCCCGACTATCCACTGTAGTAAGTCGAGGTAGATAAAGACAAATGTTATTCGACAAGCCTCTTGGAGCTTGCTGCATGAAAGGTGAGCTAGTGCATTTGTAAACTAATAACTTGTGTGCAAATAACATGAAATGATTATCCGGGACACTGTAGCAGAAGGCTCCAGAACTTTCAACCTCTTTAAAGTGCATCACCTCCACCAAATTATGGCCACCATGGTTGGGATTCAATCCTGTGACCTTCAGATTGGCAGCCAAAGACGATGGCCACTAAACTACCGCTGTGGGTTTCTTTTAAAAATGAAGTGGCACAGAGCAGAGTGTCCACTAGTGCGGCATGGTTTGGCATTTGAGCGAGAATGCCCTTGCTCAACATGCTACCCAGACGAGTGCTCACCTTGTCAACGTAAGAGCATCCTCGGAGGCCAGATAAGGAGAACTGGTTCACATCGTTCAGCCTCAGGTACGTGTGGAGAAGAATGGTGAAGGAAAACTCAGCATCACCTGCGTCAGAAATAAAAACCAAACAAATGTGCACCACTCGTCGTGACTGCTCAAAGATACAAGGTTGACAGAAAACTATCTAGTAGGCCCGAGAAGTGCACGTGGAGGTGAGTCACGTAAACGAGTCTGGGGCTTAGAGTTAGAAGAATGTTTAGCACTGAAACATGGCCAAAGGAGCACAGCTAAACATTGCAAATGCAAAGTGAAAAACACTTTGCACGCAACTGCTTGTAGGCTTTCATGAAAATGCCGATATTATGTGAACTTGTAAAAACACAACACAAGGCAGAAAAAGAAGCAACAAAACTCTACAATGTTGAGTACTTTTACATACTGAAAAACTGAGAATAGCAAAGAAAAAAAATGTTATGTACAAACAATGCTTGGTAAAACAAACAGGGAATGTCAAGATGCAAAAATTTTTATGGCTCCCAGAATTCAGTGCTATAACGAGTGTCATAATAATAATAATAATAATAATAATAATAATGATGATGATGATGATGATAATAATCTTGGGGCTTTTACATGTCAAAACATATTATAAATATGAGGCTACCTTAGTAAAGGACTCCGGAGATTTCAACCATCTGGTGTTCTTTAACGGCACTGACATCACACAACACATGGACATGTACCATGTCACCTTCATCAAAATGTCACCAACATGATTTCAAACCCATGAATTTAGGCTATCACAAGCAATAAAAGGAGGAACCCAAGAGCACATGCACCACAACCTCAAATTCAGCTAGTATTTGTTGCACACGTGGCTCTCGCAGTAAGTAATGTGGAGAAGTAGATGCTGTTCCGATAATCATCAGCCATGCTTCTTATCCTACAAAATGCAGAACTTTGCACTGCCAGCAGCTCACACCTGAGATGTCGGCAAGGAGAATGGCTTCACAAGCAACTTGTGACAACAAGCCATGAAAAATCACTCTTTTTTGCCAAGTTGAACTCGCAACCGACATTTGAGTCGCGTAAAAGTGGAAACCCGGACAACCGTTTGACTGAACACCATTTGAACTCACTGAACACCAATAAACACATTTGAACTTCGGGATGTCATTCCCAGAACGAGCACTGGATAATTCCCGTTTTGCAACTACAATAGCACTGCTTGTGTTTCAGCCTTCCCAAACCTTGATGGTGAACTTGAGTGTAGAAGACACGATGGTCATGAATGACCGGACCAACTGCAGTGAGGTCATTTGTCAGACTTGTTCAAAAGACACTGGTCTCTCAAATTGTCGCTAATGAGTCGGTCTTGTATATGTGGTGTCTACAAACAATATGGACCAAAAAAATCAACAGATATACAATAGATGTCAAACCAAACATGTGCATAATTGAGTGTTGCTGTTCAATTCAATTCGCACTCAAATGTTTACAATTCAGACTTCCCAAAGAAAAATGCAGTCAACATCCTATTGAAAGTGACTCCTTCAGATCTTCACTATGCTTCACCTCATCACAGTTTCGTATTGCGGCAAAGCTGCCTTTTGGGCTCCACTACGGTTTAATTTTTTATAGTAAATACAGTCAATGTCAGATTGCAAGTGGCTCCTTCAGACTTTTTAAATGCTTCACCTTATCAGTTCACACTCCCAAATTATGGCAAAGCTGCCTTTCAGGCCACACTACAGTCAAAAATAAATTGACCCAAGAAAATGCTGGTTCGGACACAGATGTGGCAAAGGCGGAGCTCAATTACTTCCGCCACTTAAGGCTGAAATTCGGGCACGAAGCCTGTGAAATCAGACGCCAAAGATTTTTAGCATGCGAAATTTCAAATGTTCTTGCATGTTGACGTCTACAAGGCAGATATGGAATTCTGGACTTGAAGGGAGCACACCCTTGTCCACCACATCAGTTGGGCTTCCAAAGAGATTGAAAGAAGAGGAGAGACTGAAGAAATATTGTTGCCATTCATCTGTAAGGTGTTGCCGGCAACACTTTGGTTGCACCAAGTCAAATACTAATAGAATTCGGCCTCTGCATTGCCTCATTTTTGATAAGACTACGACACACCTCCACACAAGCACTTCATCAACCTAGCAAAAAGATATGAGGTCCCTGCAAAGAAACTTGAACAGTGAATGTCACATTCCAATGGCCTTGACTCAATTAAAATGTCCTAGGAGGCTATCCAACAAAAAGCGCAGTGCATGCAAACATTTATCGAAACATCACTTATATTTTGAAACTATCCGATTCATATATGCATGAAAGTTGCATGCATGGAAAGTTCATGCCACCTGTAACACTAATGGTGTGGAATAACAGATTATAGCTCAACTCATGTGCAGAAAGTAAAGTTTGGATTAGATATTTGTGTATCGAGCATATGTGGATAAGAGAAACTATTTAATTTTTCATCTCCTTGCAGGTTCCTCATGCATTTCATGCTATGTACTATGTGAGGAGCATAATGTGGCAGTTATTGCTGCAGCAGCAGTAAAGCTACCACCAACTAGTGCCATTAAATGCTGTGAGCAGAAGTGGTGTCACAAGAGCAGGGCAGAGGGAGCTCTGTAGGCTTGTACTAATACTGCTTTTCTTTTTTCTAAGCGACTTCAAACTGAACAGCCCTCAGGGTCGAATATTTTCAACTGAACTCAAATAGTTACCAGTTGCGTAAAGAACAAGATTGAACAGTTCAAGTTCTAAGCAAATAGCCTTTATTTCCGAAGTCATAATATTGTCATGGAGATGAAGTAAATGAAGAGGAAGAACTCAAGCAGCTGATAGGCATGCGAGGAGGCCAATCAGCCATTGTGACTCTTGCCTGTGGGCTTTCCTCTGTAAACGCATTTTGTACAGAAGTGTTTAACCCCATAACATATTGGTGAGAGGTGCTGGGACCATCAGGCAATGGAGCTCCGCAGCGGACGTCGCATAAGTTTTCCAGCCATGGACAATGCTGAGCCCTCTGTGTCAACGTCAGTGTCTCCCACGAACACGGCGTCACAAGCATACGTTTTCATGCCACTTAAGGATCCCGGTACATTGGTTATCCGTGTTCGAACGAGTGAGTGTGCTGAACAGATGGGATCCCACACTTCAGTTGGCTAATGTGCTGTTTTACTTGAGAGGCACGGCCAAGGTGTCGTATGAAAACAACAAAGAGGAACTCACAAACTGGGACCAATGCAAAGAAAAGATGCGAAAGGTGTTTGGCAAAACCGCGAGTCGCAAGATCGCCGCGAAAAATGAATAAATTAGCCTGCCGTGCCCATTTCCCACGGAATCCTACCTTGCATACATTCAAGACGTGCTGGCCCTATGCCAAAAAGCCGAAAGCGACATGACAGAAGGTGACAAAGTCGGGCATGTCCTGAAAGGTATTGCCGACGACGTGTTCACTCGGCTGATGTGCAAGGGCTGTTTCACCGTGGATGCGATCATCAAAAAGTGTCGTCAGTTTGAGCAAATGAAAAGTCACCGCATTATGCCAACATTCACCCGACTTCCAAACACCGTTGCAACATCGACTTGCGAGGACCAGTTCGCAACACGTCCGTCGCCGCCGGAAGACCTGACACGCATTGTTCGGCGCGAACTGAAAGCAATGGCACCCTCGGCATTCTATTCGCACAGTACCGACACCACTCCTGTTACTGTTCCTCTTGTTCAAGCCATCATGCGCCAGGAGCTTGAAAACATCGGAGTGCATTCCGTGTGCCATGTCACCGCACCTAGAGTCAGCGAACGCCCTATCGTGATGCCCTCCCTCCTACGACTGACAGTTTTCTCCACGTACTCACAAACCTGCTGAGTAGCAACCTGCAGATGACCGCCCTATATGTTTCAACTGCCACCGCGTCGGACATATTGCTTGTTACTGCCGCAACCCATGGTCCTGGGCACCTCGTGCAACGAACAATATGACCCATTTCGACGGCACCGCCCGCACATTTTCACCTGCCCTAGAGTTCAATGTCGACCATTCTCGAAACACTTGGTATAGCCGCTCGCCTTCACCACGTGGGCAACAGTCTCGTTCGCCGCAAATACGCCGCCCAACGTCCCGTTCACCGCAGCCACGGCGCTTCTTCTCCCCTAAGGCTTCTGGCCGCATCGTCCCGGAAAACTGAAAAATGCAGCCCCCGGAGGTGGTGCTGCATTGACGACTTCCGCAGCAAATTCTCTCTTCGTTGCCACCACACGAAATGTGATAGACGTTGAAGTAGACGGCGTACCTGTACAAGCACTTGTAGACACCGGCGCAAGCATTTCGGTCATGAGTTCAAGCCTAAGCACACATTTAAAGACAGTTATGACACCAGCAGCTGCACAAATGCTCCGTGTGGCCAATGCCGGCACGCCTACAGTTTTTGGTCTCTGCACTGCCCGCTTAAGTATAAAGGACCACACTACTTCTGTAATTTTAGCCGTGATTGACCACTGCCCTTCTGATGTTATCCGAGGCCTGGACTACTCGTCGTATCATTCTGCTCTTATCGATTGTGCTACCAGCGTCCTTCAGCTAGAGCTGCCTCAGATAGTCACTGAACCCCACACTGCCCTGCCGCGCCTGTGCTCTCTTCAACATGTACGACTGGCGCCTCAGGCAGCCACCTACGTCGTTTTGACCGTACAGCCACAGGTTCCCGATGGTCAATATGTACTCCCTCCTCTCGCCGTTGCCCTTTTGAGCAGCAACATCGCCATTCCCCATACGCTTGTGACTGTCACTGACAACTGTACCTCGCTCCCACTTCTCAAATTCAGCTTGTGCCCTGAAGTGCTTCCTCGTGGCATGTTCTTCGCCAGCGTATCTAATGCTGACGAATTCGAAATAGCGGCTCTCACAACTGAGATGGATTTACTTCAGTGTTCTGTAGCTAACAGCACCTATTCTCTGCTAAATCGTTTCTTGAAGATGATTGCACCCGACCTCAATCCTGCGCAAGCCAACGACATCCATCGCCTTCTCGCATCATACACCAAAATTTTTTGATTTCGACGACAGACCTCTAGGGCAAACATCCATCGTTCAGCACCGTATAAAACTCTGGTGACGCCAGTCCTATTCGCCGACGCCCCTATCGTGTCTCCCACACTGAGCGCAGAGTTATCCAAGCGGAAGTTGAAAAAAGAATGCTGAACAAAGGTGTCACAGAACCATCAAGCAGTCCTTGGGCCTCCCGTCGACCTTGTGAAGAAAAAGAACGGTACCTGGCACTTCTGCGTTGATTATCGCCATTTCAACAAGATCACGCGAAAAGACGTATACCTTCTACCACGCATCAATGACGCATTGGACTGCCTGCACGGCGCTACATACTTCTCGTCTATTGATCTTTGGTAGCTACTGGCAGATTTCTGTCGATGAAATAAACCGTGAGAAGACAGCCTTCATTACACCAGATGATTTATACGAGTTTAAAGTCATGCCTTTTGGACTATGTAACGCCCCTGCCACATTCGAACGAATGATGGAATCTCTTCTGCGTGGTTATAAGTGGTCTTGTCTTTGTTACCTAGACGATGTGATAGTCTATCATCTACCTTTGATAGTCACCTGACCCGTCTTGCTGCGATTCTCGCAGTCTTCAGAAGAACAGCTGGGCTACAACTCAATTCCAAGAAATGTCACTTTGGCCGCCGTCAGATTGCCGTTCTGGGCCATCTTGTGAACGCCGATGGCGTCCAAACAGATCCCAAAAAGGTCCGCGCCGTCCGTAACTTTCCGGTGCCCGTTATACATCGGATGTCCGGAGCTTCATCAGCTTATGTTCATACTTTTGTCGTTTCGTGAAAAACTTCGCCGACCTTGCCAGGCCACTCACAGATTTGCTGAAGAAAGATACCACATTGTCATGGGTCCCTGAGCAGGCTCAATCGTTCACCGCTCTCATCGGCTACTTAACTACGCCGCCCATACTTGCCCACTCTAATCCTTCTGCTGCCACAGAAGTTCGCACCGACGCCAGTGGCCACGGTGTCGGCACAGTTCTCGCTCAGTGGCACCACGGCAGACAGTGCGTGATAGCTTACGCTAGTGGCCTGTTTTTTCCTCCTGAGAGGAATTGTTCCATCACCGAGAGAAAGTGTTTAGCTTTAGTTCGGGCCGTCGCAAAGTTCCGGCCATATTTATATGGTCGCATATTCTCTGTCGTTACAGACCACCACGCCCTCTGCTGGCTGACTTCTCTAAAAAGTTCAACTGGACGTCTGGGCCGCTGAGCTCTGAGGCTCCAGAAATTTTCGTTTAGCATCAGCTACAAATCTGGCCATTTGTAGGACAAATCAGGCCGCTCTTTCTTGTCCAGAGTTGTCGACGACCTCCTTCGATCGTGTGCCACAGTGCATAAGCTCTCTACCACCTACCACCCAAGAACTAATGGCCTAACTGAACGCCTCAACCGCATGCTCACAGAGATGCTTTCGATGTACGCCTCCGAAGATCATCGTGACTGGGACACCACGTTGGCCTTTGTGACTTTCGCAAATAATTCCTCTCGACATGACACCACAGGATTCTCACCTTTTTATCTTTTGTATGGTCGCGACCCCATATTGCCATTTGAAACCACCTTGCTTTTGAAGCCATCTGCTTCCGAGTACGCTCGCGAAGCCATTGACCGGGCTCACATGGCTCGTCAAGTCGCTTAGTCTCGTCTCACCAGGTTACTGGATATGCAAAAAGCCCGCTACGACCACCGGCATCGCAACATAACCTTTGCCCCAGGTGACCGCCTGCTCCTTTGGTCACCAAGTCGACGTGTAGATCTCTCCGAAAAACTTTTGTCCCGACACGCAGGACCCTATCTAGTCTTACGTCAAGTTAGTGACGTCAACTACGAGATAGCGCCATTGCGCTCCAATACATCAAGTTCGTCACTTGCGGACATTGTCCATGTTTCGCGCATGAAACCTTACTTCTCTCGCACTTCTCCGGACTCGCGCCGAGACGGTGCTCCAATGCTCGGGGGTCCTGTCATTGAGATGAAGTAAAGCAAAAGAAAGAACTCAAGCAGCTGATAGGCGCACGAGGGCGCCAACCAGCCATTGTGACTCTTGCCTGTGGGTTTTCCTCTGTAAACGCATTTTGTACAGAAGGTACAGGTGTCCCAAAGAATCTTTTGGCAACATATACTGAATAATGCAAGAAAGCACTAGGGGTAAATGAAGGTGCTCCTTTCTACAGAATTACTCTGAGATAATACAGAACACACGCATAGAAAGAACATTACAGAAAGTCCTTTGAAAACATATTTCAAGTAACAAGTGAGGCATAAGGACTTGAAGCTTAGAAAACATTGGAGAAGATCCTCTATTTTTAAGTTCAAAGGCTACATCACAGAAGAAAAAACTGCAGCAAGGCGCAGCAATAAAGTCACATAAGTTGCTTATTTCTTCTAAATTATTTAGAAACTCCTTTGAAAGCATGTGTTTCTGATGAAAAATTAAAAAAAAAGATAGTTTAGGCACTCCCAAATTAAATGTGTCCCTTCCCAAAAATAAAATGAGTCAAAAAGTTTTTGTGCAAAAAAACTAGTTATTCGACATGTGGAGAAGAATGTGGTCTCTTCTGCAGGATACAATGGCACCCGCTTAAGACAACAACTTTTCACTTGTTGTTTGATTGCGGGCTCTGACCTGGGGGCTATCTTAACAAGAGATAGGTGAAGGTGGGTGTCTGTGCTCGTCCACCATTTGAGTGGGTTCTTACAGCGAGGAAGGAAGGGAGATCTCAGATAGCCTTCAAGATCATCTTTGATGGAAGGACTAGACTTTGTAGGGCCATCTAAAGCAAAGCTGGCAAAGGCACTCCACACTAAAGCATCTTGGGAGCTATCTAAACTAGCACTACTTCAATTGATAGTTCTGGGTGTAAAACTTCGAGTGTTACCCCTGCTGCTTTCGAGAGAAGAGTGCAGGCCTATTTCAACTTGGCCCTTGCAGTGTAACAGGCATCCTTTAATGTTTGATCCAGCAACATCACTACAGTATCTTCTGATCTCTTACACCAGAACTTGTCCTGATGCTACGTGTTAGGGTTACAGTGATAGACAATCACTCATCTGACTGAGCTGTGCATTGAGGTAGTACGATGCTAGTGTACTCCAGCAACAGAATTACTAGAGGCAAGTGGGATACTTGACCCTAGATAGCTCTGTCATGGCTTGGGCAAGTGGATCAGGCATCTTCACAGCAGCAGTCATCAGCTTCCATTAAGCCGCAATGAGATTATAAGCCCCATAACACCCTGAAAGCTCCACAGTGATCGGCCTGTGAACCTTAAAGCAATCTAGGCATTACTTAACGCTCACTATACGAACATGTGGGAACATCTTGCACAACTTCAAGGACATCCAGCTGCATTTCACTTTGTACTTCTATAAGACATGCTCATAAGCATGCACAAGGTTTCCCTTCAGGGGAGAGCGAAGGTTCGTTGCAGTGCCCCTCCCCCATCAGGCTTCTCCCCCCTTTCAATAATGTCGTCCATGTATAGGGATGACTTTGCACACCCCCTCCTCGTGCACACATGCACGCCTGAGTTTTTGGGCTTTTCTTGTAGCTGCCAACTATGTAGCCCTAGCCTTTGTGCACAGTTGAGAAAATCGGGCTACCTCCCGCTTCACACCACTTACACAAAACAGCATGCGTGTGCCCAAAACATTTTATGCCTATCCAAGGTCACTGAGCAATTCCTGCAGTGAAATTTCCCCTCTTATCTATAACAATGTACCGTGCTCAACTTGGCTGTCTATAACGACGACGGAGCGTCGCGCGCGGATTGGCACGAGCGACATGTACAGTTGAAAACTGGGCACCTCTGAGCATGCGCAGTGTAACCGGTGCTCTCGCCATGTAATTTCCTTCTTTGTCATTGCCACGGCCGCAATAAATGAATTCGCCGTGAGAAGTGCTGCCAACCATCTTGCGCCTAAAAAAAAGAGAGAAAGTGCAATCACCAGGTCAGCGTGTTTTATACTGCGCTCTTATTCGCGGTTCGCAGTGCCGTATCATACCGACAATGCGCCTGACAATGGATATTGCGCATCACCCTGTGAACTTTTCATAGCTCATTGTATTTATTTCCATGTCTTATGATTGAATTTCATCATTCTGTTATTTACCACCTTTCACCAACGGCCTGTTGATTGTGACTAAATGTGGGTTTCGATTGCGCATACATGAAAATGTTGTGAGCGTACCCTTGCCTTTGATGTTTTTTACAATTAACTCATATAAGTATATCAATAAAGGTGTCATATGTAATATGAAGCCACGCATGCGGTATTATTTCCTTGTGTGTTTCGTGAGCGAACATTCATTGCTGACAGTTTAAGTTTGAGCAGTAACTTAGCCGCTGCAGAAATCATGTCGTAGTTCATTAGCTGGGACTGCAAGTGGTTGTACATACAACTAATAGCGCATTGCGGCTCCAACAGACCACCGCAAGCTCTCAATTCTCTGAGAAAGAGATTCGTAGAGATGGTCCACAAGAGGGAAATCATTTCTCAGTCGGACCCACTTCGTTTCAATAGCGCACCACAGATCGTCCGTGTTGCATGTCGCAAGCCCAGGCTGTTTGGCGAGGTTTCTTTTCATTGGACCCCACACATTTTCGATTATGTTGAGGTCAGGGCTTCTAGAAGGCCAGTCTACGGTAATTATTCCAAAGCTGTCAAGAAGCTCTCGAACTTTTTTTGCCGTGTGAATAGGTGCCCCATCCTGTTGGAAGTGACACAGTTCGCCTGGAAAGGGACCGTCAAGGAGGTAGGGCAAAAGGACTGTTTCTAATACGTCCATGTAGTAGGCTGCCGTCATTCGCTCTCTAACACTGTGTAGTGGTTCTAGTCCTTGGTAATTAGTAATTCTAGTCCTTGGCATACCAGTGCCCTACACGGTCACTGAAATGCGCCCACTGGAGCGAACAGTCCGGGTATATTTTTGGTTATACCTGCATGATAAAGCATAGTTATTTAAAAAAAAAACTTGTCTTTAGCCCTTATAAACTGTGGCATTGTAACAAGCTCGCATGCTAAGTAGAAAATCAACGTGGCGAAAATACTCTTGCTCAGAGGCACACATACCAGACTATGCATGCCTATACTCATATGCAAAAAAAATTTAAATTTTGTCATTATACTCTATTGTCTGTCATAAGCTAAGCTTTCAGTTAACCGGGAACCTTATGTGCTTTTGCAGTATAATTCCTCCATTTCTACACTTGGGTTTTTCGTAGTACCCGTCAATTCGTACTCTCACTTATTCCATAAGCAGTAGTTACCTTAATTAGCAGTAAGGCTCTACGTATGGCCTTTATCATGCACTGTCGTAGAAGGGCATTCTCATGCTTCCTCTCTTTCTCTCTCTCAGCGGTACTTTGGCTTTATGAGTGCACAACGCCTTGATCAATAGGCTGTGCCTTCGACGTTGTGTTAGGTGGGAAGTATGCGACCTTAGTTGCATGTAGCTGGAGACGGTGCATGTGGCTCGAGCAATTGTCAAGGAAAAGTAACACATTCTTGTTTTGTTGGGGCATATTGATGTCAAAGTCGAGCAACCATCTGTTGAAAATGTCCTTGGTCGTCCAGGCACTTTTGTTCGAATCCCAGTCCATGGGAATGTGCATGCTGAGCATGCACCGTGGTCTTTTCGACTTGCCTCTAACCAAGAGTTTGGTCTTTTCGCTCCCGTTTATATTGCAGCACAAGAGAACGCTACCGCGCTTCTTGGACTTCTTGCCGCTGTGGCACGCGGCTTTGGCAAAACAAAAAGTCTTTCCTGGCTTTAACTTATAAATAAAGCGCTCTCATCGGCGTTGAACACATCCTGCGATGCATAGCCTCCGAGGTGAGCGGGAAGAAGATCGGACTTCCAGTCGGCAACAACAGTGTCGTCGACGCTTGCCGACTCTCCGAATAGACACTTAAAGGCGATTGCGTGCCTTGATTTAAAACGGTTAGCTAACCTTTATTGCATTGAAACTGTTTTTGATTAAAGACAAACGAAAGTTGCTCCGCACGTTTTCGTAGCAGCAGTCTGTTCTCACAGATATTTCACGAACGGGCGTCACGAAGCCACATCAGCAGGCCTCTTCGATGCCAGACTATGAAGCTCCACTGAGCCGAAACCTCTTGGGTTGTAAGTTACCTGATACTTTCTTCGACAAGATCGCCCCTTTGGCGTTGACAATGGTGTTGACTGTCTGCTTTAACAAGTCGTACGCCACGGCGAGGTCCACCTGCTTTTTCCCCTTCTCAGCTTGCTCAGTGATGTCAAGCTTGTCTTTTAGAGATATCTGCTTACGCTTCGTCGCTTGCAGTGGCTTACAACGCGCGTCATTGGCTGATGTGCTCGGCTCCATAGGCTCCATCACATCGTGATCACGTACACAATGAATCAGTGCACCATCGTCAGCGCTATGCCGACCATAATTTCTATTCCGAGAGGGGCCGCTACCAAGCGAGCGCTTTCTATCAACTTTGTTTTTTTTTACTTTGGCAAAAGTATGCAATTGCTAAGAAAGTATCTCTTTAATGTTTTTTTTGGAGTCGATAAGCAGACTGTTTTTTGCTTTGATAACACTACCATCTTAAGAATTATCGATTTTTGTACAATGCATTAGCCATTAGCCATAGTAAGCCTCGCTAGCCAGATCGATGCAAGCCAAGCACGGCCGTCTCAAAATGGCTGCCACCCCGCCACCTGAGTTGACACCGCAGGCACAATGCTCCCTTCCTGGAAGTATGCCAAGCGATGTGAAAAGTCCGCTGTAAAAGAGTGCTGGCTACTTTTCTGGCCTCTTATTTCGGTCAATTATACCCGAACGTTTGTTGTACCCGAATCCGTTGTAAACAAATCTTGATCAATGGTAGAGATAGGAAGATCAACATAATGCCACCAATCGGTATGTAGTTTTCGAATGTCTGTTGTGAGCAGATCCATTGTAACAAGGTTATATATACTGTGGTAGTAGTAGTCCCCATTGGCATCTCCAGGATGGTGCGGCACTTGATGCATTGTGCTTCTCGCCCTGGTGGCACTTTCACAAAAATCTTCCATATCAGGTTAGCATCGTAGAGCGGTGACTACGTCAGCATTGGACATGGCACTCCCTAATAATGCTTATAGTTAAAATGACGGACAAAGAAAGAGGTGCAGGCTAACATACGATTAAGCTGTCAGAATATTGCCGTTTCATGATTTTGATGAAAACAGTCATTGGGCTGACACGGCTATGTGATATTGATTCTCACTCCTTTCTTCACTAGAAACACGTGCTTCACTAATTCAAATAAACACTGCCTCCAAGATTCCTATAGAAAACATGGTGTTATGATGTAATAGGTTATCAATTAGTGCTCACAAAAGTTGGTTTTCGTCATCTCGCCGGCGTAGACCTATCATCACTAGTTGGTATGGCTCGTGCCGTCCTCAATGGGGCTAGTCGCATCGTTCGTGTTGTGTGCTTTATTTCGTCTTTTAAACAGTTAGTGCCGAACGAATTAAATATAATTTGATTACTTTTTTTGTACTACTCGAGTAAACGTAAACGCACCACATAATGTGATGCATCGAAATGAAATTCTGTACCACTAAATAGTTTATCTTTTTCCTCCATCTTTCGGATTTGGTGTTTACTGGTCGGCTGTCACTTCTTTATTAAGGTCCTTTCAAAATTATATCAGTGAGTTTCTACTGCACTAGCACACATATCTGACATTTATTAACCACGAGTACATTGAAATAACAGCAATATTAAATTCGAGTCAAAGAATTTGAATAAACTACTATTTGACTATTTGCACAAGCCTAGTTTTGTATTCAAAGAATAAATCAGTGGTTATGTATTGGCAAGCACAGCATGTAGCAAAATGTAGCATTTTGCTACAAGCACAGCATGTAGCAAAATGCAGCTTCTGAGCGAGAAAAACAAGTGAGCAATAGCCAGGCAGCTTGATATTGCTGGCTGTATTGGAAGAAATGAGAGCCGAGAATCAGAACTTCGCAGATGACGTATTACATTGCCTCGAATGCAGCAGGAAAATATTCGCAGAAGTTTCCAATCTGCCAAATAAAGCTAGAAGAAGGGAGTGCACTGGAATCAAGAGTGGACCCTCAAATGTTTACTTATGAAACTAAAGGCCTCCTAGGTTTATCAGCATATCGAAAAAACAATATCCTCATAATGCCTCGCTAGACTACTCTATACTATGACCATGACTATATACTATGACCATGAAAGACTTCAAAGATACGGCAGATACACAGTCAGAGTACTTCAGTAAGATGGCAGAAGCAGCCATGTGAACAAGAAATGCTAGCTCCTGCCAATGCCTGACATCCTTGAGCCTATGGCTCTCAATGGTTAGCACTGATCCACGCACAATCTGACATTACGCCTACTCCAGTTGTCGTCCGTGTGCCGATGAAACACATTCATAACATGCCATCTATCCTTCAAACTCGCAGTCAAAGGTCAAGCGAAGCATCCACAACTCTACAACATTCATTTCGGAATGCTTTTCATGACCAGTGGAGGCCGAGTGATGTGTGCCCATGGATTTTTTTTTCTTCTTTTCTGTGTACTTTGACACATGCAGCGACACACGTGTAAGAAGCAAGAGAAACCTGCTACAGTGAGTACACTCTGCAAGCATTTCACAACATGTCGACATAGCATTCAGAAAATCTTCACCTGTATTGATCACGTTAACGTCGAGGACCAAGTTATTCTTCCTAAGGATGACTGTGTACAGCACTTGGAACCTGCAACGAACAGTGGACGAGTGAGATGACAAGACGGGCTGTTTCTTCACCTATTTGAAGCATCTAAATACAGTCGAGCCCACATATAACAATCCCACTTAAAACAAAACTTCGCTTAAAGTGAACAATATCCGCGTGAGCGTGAAAATATACATTGGTTCAATGGCACAAAATCGCACTTACAACGAACGTCTCCTACCGCCGCTGATCGGATACAGTGAACGGAGTCAGCGGTCTGTCGACTTCCCGAGAAACCAATTTCGACCACTGATCAGGCATCGGCGAGGTGCCCATACATTCTTATTGTTAAACGCCGACCCTGCCTCCGCGCCCCTCTAGTTGCCGCTCTCCCCGACCGCTTTTTGTTACGCACCCCTTCGTCCTTTGTCCCCCTGCTACTCTGAGCACCCCGCATCGACAGACGAGGCGGTGTTTTCACACTGCCACCGATCTTTCGAAGACCAGTCGGCCATCTACCCTGTTTTTGATCACTGGTACTGTAGACAGCGTCGCCGGCCTGGATTGACCACACCATTTGCCAACATCGTCGGCCACCGAATGTATCCGATAGTCTGCGTCTAGTGCACGCGCGTACGCTATTCCACCGACTCTGATAATTTGCGATTTGTTTCGTGTTTAGGACTTGTTCTTGCCCACTTCGCACTCGACTCCGCATGCCTTCCGCACGCGTGCGAAAGTGCGAAAACGGCTGTTAATTTGCGCGGAACGAATCGCGAAATATCAAAGTTCGTGAGGCCACGCAAACCCGCCAACGCAACTAAACGATTTTTTTTACCACGGCCGCCGATTCTTCGAGCACCGCCGCGCGCACTGATTCAGGCGGCCATGCACTCTTTGGAAGTTTTTCTATGTGCGAGTTTCGCGGACCTTTCAAGCAAGCTACCCAACCTGCCTCCTTCCCGTGTGTCTTGGTTTTCAAGGTCCCCGTGCCGCCGCATCCTCCCTTCAGTTTATCGCAACTCCTTGCCCTTGTCTCGCAAGTCTGCTCTCCTATCTTGATAACAACCCCTTCGCCCGTCTCCACTGCTCTGCGACGCCCGCCATGCTGGCTCGAATTAGTTTCGTTTTCTGACTGGACACGGGCCCAGAGCTGTTGCAAGCGTTCTGGAATGTGTGTCGCGTGTGCGCGACTTGCTTGCTCTTGGTGTGGGTGTGTGTTCATGATGACCGACGGGAGGACTAGCACGCTTTTTCCTGCCGCTCACAAAACGTCGAAAGTGTGACCGCTTGGCTTAAGCGTAATCCGCGCGTTAGGTGCCGTGTTGCGGAGTGCTTGCTCATAGCTGTTGACCACCTGGCAGCTAACTTGCCGCTTCGGGCGTCCCTGTATTCAGCTGTGGAGATGGGAGATGGTGAATATTTTGTTGGCGGCAGTGACGGCTACATGCGGGCGAAACTGTTTTCGTGAGGCCGACTTCGTTGACGTCGGGCCGGATGCCGAGCCTGAAGCTTCCGAAGTGTGGCAGCAATTTGTGGCAGCGCGTCATCGACTCCGACCTGGGAGAGCGGGTGGGACATCTGTTGCGATGGTTTAATTACGGCAGATGATGATACCGACACTGCGAAACCCTGCACGGATTGAGGCATTGTGAATGAAGTACGTGGTGAGAACGATTTGGAGGAATCGGATTGTGAGAACGCGAAACTTTGGAGCCAGTGCCTCATGCAGCTTATGCCACGGGCCTCGGCGAACGAGCACCTTGCCCTTTTAATTGTACTCTAGACCGCCCTTATCGCTTCTGTCCTTCGAAAGACATGCATCACGGATGTTTGGGGCAAAAAAGTTTGTGTTTTCACTCGCAACTTTTCTAAAAGCTGTGTTTCAGTTACTACGAACTTCGGGATACAGGGAACGGATGCCGCGTCACACTCAGGTTCGTTATAAGCGGGCTCGACTGTAGTCTTAGTTTGAAATTGTCCATTTTTATGCAAGAACTGTGAGAAAAATTTACAAAAAACTAGGCATGAAAATAATTGCTGCTTATAATAAAGTTTCTAGGAGCTGGCACACATTTTACATGGCGTTCCTTTCTACGTAATGGCGCACTTCGTGTTTCTTTTTTCAAAATCACATGGTTTGATTGAAATGTTTTTTTCTTCTCTAAAGGAACAGTGGCACATTGAAGGTTTGTCACGTCCAATCTGTTCTTGATGACTGTGCCTTTGGCATTGCATTCCCCGCACCTTTGCTATGAGCACCTCGTTAGTTGGTGGAACATAGCTTGCTTGTTTCCTTGCTGCACCCTAAGACCATTTTTACACACACTTTCCTGAATCCTCTCGGGCATCCGATTAATGCTAAAAAATGCGAAATGAGGTAATGCTGATAATTTTAAGAATGTGAAGTGGCAGTCCACAGTTGGATCAAATTCGGCAGATCCCACGTACCTTAGGAATCAACATTATACGAATCATACAGAGGTTAGGTGATTGTGCTGTAATTAGCAATACATTATGCAATGACGCTAAAGGTATGTACAAATGTAGCATACACAACCATATGCTCAACGGTCGCATATGTTTTATATAACCAGTTGTTTAGAGTTGTTTAATGATGCTAACAGCAACACTGATACCTAGCGCCTGTGCTCGCAAGCAGACTTGCTGTTCAGTGGAATTGTAAAGGCACAAGAACTCTAAATGAATGTAGCTAAATTATGAACAGAGTCTTTATCATTCATGAATAAGTAGAACCATTTTTAATAATTAAGACGGCCAATTTATTAGTGGCCAATAAATAGCCATGGCACCAGTAGTAAATTTTTGTCACCAAACAGGTCCAAAAGTAGCGAGTTCGCCGCAATGTACTACCAATGACCACCCCGCTCACGAGGATGGTAGCCCTCAACACTGCTATATCAGTCAACTTCAGTGGACGGCACTTAATTACAATTGACGTCGACCCGATGAGATGGCTGTATTGTAGGAGTACATTTATCTTAATTTTAAAATTGAATAACCAGCACTGCAAGCACCACTGATGTTTCAGGAACATTAGGGTTTATTAGAAAGGCAGTGCAAAGATTTAGTGTGGCTCTGTGGTACATTGCTTGATTGCCACGCGGAATTTCATTTATACTGGAACCCTGACATATCGTACTCCTCACATTTGTCGGTGAATGCTGCCGATGTAAGTTTTTTCGTAATGCTCTTGCGTTAAAATTACGGATATATGGTCTCGCCCTTCCAGAGTAGACGTAAACTGTTTATCTCTCGTCGTGCTTACCCGCATACCTGTGGCACATTCGCGCCTGTCGTATATGAATATGTGCCTAATGTGTCTGGTAGAGAGGGTATGACGTCGTACGTCACGATATTGTCAGATTATTCACATTATGAGGAGCGAGTGATTTTCATCGAACCATCTTACCCTTCTGTACAATAAAAGCTCGTTTATCTGGATCTCGTTGACTCGGAAATTCGGTTAACTCGGCGCGGCGCGGTCCCGGCAAAACTGAGTATATTTCAATGGTGCCAAATGTTCCTTAATTTGGAGAGATTTAAATGCCCACAGGTTAACTCAGACGATTCCAGAGAGGGCTATTGGTGCTCCATGCTTTCAGTAACCGATCCATGTTTTCAGTAACCCATTCCGGATACTGAAAGCATGGAGTGCCGGCTCTATGCTTCGGCGAGCCGAGGTTTTGGAGAAACCGAAACCGAACAAACAGCAGCAGAATATGATTATGGTGACAGTGAATGAGAGGGGAAGTGGCCAGGTGGCACTAGTCACCACCCGGCGGAAGCACTTGGGCCGCCGGTGCATCCAGTGTCTGCAAAATGCACCGCACGCGGCGTTGCACGGGACAGTTTGCGCAGCCGCCGCTACTCCAGCTGCCCGCGACGCTTAAGCTGCTGATTTCTTTGCGTAGTGACTTCGCTCATAGCGTGTGCAGCTCGAGCACATAAAAAAGTTGACTGTTGGGTGAGTTGGCGCTTTGACATAGAAACCATCCTTACTTACATTTTCGGGCTGTGTTTGTGCGCGGTGATGATGGTGTGGTCGTCGCTGGTTTGCTGACTGATGATGACATTCAAGATAAGCTGACACAACATCGCACCGTGCAGGAGGCTGCCGAAGCCCTCGCTGTATTTGCGGAGTTCTGCATGAGTTCTCGCGACAGCTAGTGTGGACACCTCTACAACATAGGGTTGAGGAAAATCGTTCTAGCACTAATTCTAATGACGAGGCAAAAAAGCTGACGCAGTTTTTCATGAAAAAAAGGGGGTTTGTCTGCGCCGAGTACATTTTCCTTTTGTTTTGATGGTTCATTCGACAATCCCGAATTCGGTTAACTCGGTCATTTTCACTGGTCTTGTGAGATACGGGTTAATGAGCTTTTACTGAACTAATTTTGGTCTACCCCAAGTTAAGAGGGTGATCACGAGAGCACCTTGGTGTAGAACATAGATTATACAACTTTCAGGGGACCACGCAAGACCGTCGTATAATCCGGGCGTTGTATAACCGGAAAACTAAGATTATAGGTAGGGACAGTAAGCCTTGCCAAAAGAAACGGGTACAGACTGCCTCATTAAGCCCACAGCAACACCTTATGCCTCTGCAAGAAAGATATATAAAATTATTTTTGACAGTAGCAACTAACGACAAAATACATAGTTGGAGGAGGTGAGAGTGAATTCCCAATTTAATGAAAAATCGAATCTAATGTGCATCTTTCTACCGATAAACAAAGTCCAAAATTACGTGCGCGTAAAAGCGAAACCTACAACGCATCAGCAACAACCTCCCATCAGAAATCAGAATAGTCAGACACAATGTCATCCTTTGAGACGGAATCTGAAAGTGGTCTTAAGATGTGGGCTCAGCGTAAAACCGTGTATAACCAAGGTTTGTACTACATTACCGTATACACGCGTGTAAGGGCCGCTTCCCGTTTTTAAGAAGCACATATTAAAAAACAAAGTTGTGTGTAAGGGCCGCAACCGCACTTTCCTTGACCCATGCATATTCAAAATGCGCGTGCGTGTGTGAGCTACCAGGCGTTGTCAGTAGATGGCGTTAGAGGATGCAATTCTCATCATCACCATATAGTACATCATTAGAATAATTTGTTGGTTTTCTTCATGCTAATATATTCATGAAGTTGGCTAAAAATTTTAAGTTTTTTCAGTAGTGTTCATACACCCGCAAACTAAAGGTTAAAGCGGGATTTTATCTTTAACTTCTGATACTTCTATACAAGCGCGCTATCCATATCGGCATTTGAATCACCAACTTTGGTATTTGTGCATTGTACGGTCATTGTGCTGTTCAGCTTGCCATGTGCTCGAGTTTTGCGCACCGTTGAATGACTCTAGGACTCTAGCTAGTTTTCTGCGGGACGTTTACGTTTTGGCACGATGGGCAAGCGGCTGAATAGCTATACAGCTGGCTATAGGTTGAAGGTGAGCGAGTTTGCCCTCGAGCACGGGAAACGGGCCGCCGGCAGAAAATTCGACGTTGACGAGAAGTGTGTTCGACATTAGTGCGCCCAGAAGAAAGCCTTGCAGAACACCAAAATCAAAAAGCGCGCTTTCCGAGGAAAACAGTGCAAGTATCCTGATTTGGAAGAGGAGTTGCTCCGCTATGTGACTGAGGTGCGGAACGATGGTTTTGCGCTCACTACAGACATGCTGCGCTTGAAGGCACTAGCCTTGGCACGTGGGAAAAATATACCCGCCGGGGATTTCAAGGCTAGTGCTGGCTGGGTGCGAAGGTTTATGAAAAGAAAGGGACTCTTTTCAGCGAAGGACCACGCTGTGCCAGCGGCTGCCAGAAGACTATAGCGACAAGTGCTTAGTTTTCACAAGCATGTCATCGGCCTGCGCCATCAGCACAGTTATTTGTTGTGGCAAATAGCGAACGCTGATCAAACTCTTGTGTGGTTTGACTCTCCCGAGAACTACACAGTCGAAGTAAAAGGCAAGAGGAGTGTCGCCGTGCGGACCACCGGCGCTGAGCGCCAACGCTGCACCGTGATGCTTTGTGTGACCGCGGACGGGCGAAAGCTACCCCCGTACGTGGTTTTGAAAAGGAAAAGAATTCCCAACGAAGTTTTCCCCAAGGGCATCATAGTTAGAGCCCAAGAGAAGGGATGGATGAACGATGATTTGAGGCTAGACTGGGTGAAAAGTGTTTGGCAGAACAGACCGGGAGCTTTGTTGGCCAAACATTCACTTTTAGTATTGGATAGTTTCCGCCGCCACCTTACCGATAAGGTGAAGGAGCAGCTGCGCCGTGTCGGCACAGACATGGCTGTGATTCCAGGCGGCCTCACAGGAATGTTGCAACCATTGGATGGGAGCGTGAATCGACCATTCAAAGTTGAATTCTGAAGACTCTACACGGAATGGATGGCAACCGGCAACCATGAGCACACGCCGACCGGACGGCTGAAGAGGGCACCGCTTGCTACTGTTCTCGGTTGGGTATTGTCGGCGTGGAGCTCGGTGTCGACGGACATTGTGTCCCGAAGTTTTAAGGTCACTGGCATATCCAACAGCCTGGATGGCACCGAAGATGACTGTTTGTGGAATGATGGTGCTCCGCAACACACTATCTCGGACTCCGAGTTAGAGGACTCGTCGAGCGACGACGATTAAGCACACACGCGAAATACTGCAATAAACGCTCTTCGTTCACTAACTGGTACGTTGTTTTTAGTTCTCCAAAAAAAAAAGTTTCGTGTATGGGCCGCAACCTGAAAATTAGCCCTCACTTCCCGGAAAAAAAGTGCGGCCTTTACACGCTTTTATACGGTATTTCTGTTAAAAATTTTGCCAAGACCAAATTGATTGGTACTAAAATGGGGGTTGTCGCGAAACCGCGCGACGTGTAATTAAAGTCCTACCATATATCGATAGACGCTAAAGGTGCCTGCAGTGCGTAACGAAACGCTTCACATTTATTATTACTGGCAATGATGCTCCAATGATCCACTCCACACGAGAATGTAAATTTTTTCTCAAATTGTGCTCATAGAGTGTGGTATCCCCCATATAACACCTTTCATGCATGGCACTCAGTGCTTCTGACCACCATAAAAAAAAAGGCCCATACATAATCAAGCTGGTTCATAGCGTATTTCAGAGTTGTTATGACCCTCGTCCTTAGGCGCCACACTATCACTGAGAAACGTAGCCAGGCAGCACTCCTACGCCCGGAACACCAGTTTCTCGGATGCAGCAGCGGGGAGCGACAAAAGGATTAGAAGATAGTCCGTGAGCCAATGTCCCGACAAGCAATTCCTCTGGGCCGGCTTGTTTAGCGAGACGGCGAAGCGGACCGAACGCACAGGTCGTGTCTCCATGATTCAAGTATCTACTCTTTGGCTGCCCTTCCTGGGAAAGGCGGAAGAAGCAACCCAACCGCCAAATTGTTCCGGGAAGGAACCCCATTTCCCCTATCCTCAGAGCACTGCGTCAAGAGGTGCAATAGCTATTCGGCGGACCAAGTGCTACTGAATTATGCCCTGCGGGCGGTGTCTTGTGTGTGTGATTGGCGTTCCAATCAAGGAGGAAGAGCCCGACAGGGTTTAAAACGATGCTGCAGAGTGCAGGACGTCGCTCTGAACTATGTAATGATTCAACCACCACGCTTGTGGTTTGAGAAACTTGTAACCTCTATTGTTGTAAATAAGTGTAAATAGTGCCATAAACCTGTTTGTTTTTTGTATCCACATCTTGTCAGCGTTCTTTTGCTCCACTCGAAGTTACACCGCGCTACCACAAGAGACCGGGTAGACCCCAGTCTGCAATGGGTGATCAGCGGTGGGGTTCAGAGTGACTACTGGTAAACAGCGCCAAGAGCCGCAACAACTGTTTGGCAGCGGTGGGATACAAAGCTACAAGGAACAACAACAGTCGGCCCAAGGGAAGCAGGGAAGCAGCTGTCTCGAGACATGGATCACGTATGGGTGAGTGCTTGGCTTTTCCTTAGAGTGAACCAGGTTTTAAAAGGGGGTAAATTTTAGAACTGGTAGTTAACTTTGCCGAAAGACTCAGTTTTGTCATTTCGGGAAGTTATTTTGCACTCAGTACGATCATGGACTTTCGAGAGCTGCAGAAGCCGGACTTATTGCTGTTGTGTGAAGAATTAGGGATCGATACAAAGGGTTTGGCACGAAAACCCATAATCATTCAAGTGATTAATGATTTGTGTGCTGATGATGAGGAGCTCAGTGAAGCAGGGGACCTCATCAGTCAAAGAAAGAGACAGTAGAAAGAGGAGGAAGAGAGACGTGAGTGCGAAAGAGAAGAGTGTCGCTTAGAATGCGAGCGTGAAACAAAAAGGCGGGAATCTGAGAAAGAGGAACGTCGTATAGAACGTGAACGTGAAGCAGAAAGACAGGTGCACGAGATCGAGATTCGCAAACGAGAACTTGAGTGGAGGGAAAGGTTGGGCAGTAGTCCCCAGCAAGAGGTACTTTACCACAACAGGGAGGCAGAGTTCAAGATGTGCCGGTACATCCAGCCATACATGGTATCAGGGGATATTGGTCTGTACCTGGTAAATTTTGAACGAATGTGCGAGAAAATGTCTTTCGAGCAAGACACCTGGTCACAAAGGCTACTCACGGTTCTGCCCAGTGAGGCAGCGGAGGTTGTTGCGCGACTCAGCAAGGAGGACGCAGACAACCATGAGAAGGTCAAGGCTTGCCTTCTAAGAAAAGATAGACTTTGCGCAGAGGCTATCCTGACTTTCTGTACAAAATGAGAGCCAATTTGACAGAATGGCTAAAGAGCACCAAGTCATACAGTGACAGGAACGCTGTAGTGGAGAGGATTCTATTAGAACAGTTTTTGAACTGTCTCCCAGAGCAGGAAAAGAACTGGTTACTGGACCAGGGTGACAAAAGTTCTGCGACGAAAGCGGCTGAACTTGTCGAAGAGTACGCATCCAAATTTTGATGACTGACGATGGAGGTGTGTTTGTTATGCGAGTGTGTTCACTATGCAAGTAAATGTGGTATGTGAAACACGGTATTAGGTCTATGCGCTCTTCAGCATTGCATAAGACAGCATTGGTTCTCACATGCATTCACGTAGAAACGTATGTGACCTGAATCTTCTGGCAGAAACAAATCTTCTGGCAGAATGCATATAGCACACTGCTACATTGCTGTACTGACCAGTTCCACAGAGCCTCCATCAGACAACAATAAGGGTAACCGCGGCAAAGTTTGATTAAATGCGTCACAGTGCATTTCACATTGAAATTACATGTGAACCATACAGAGGTTTTTTAGAGCCAGCAAATGGCACTCACTTGAAGTTCCACATCTTTCTGGTCTCCTCAGTGTCTTCAAGCACCAGCGTCACGGCAAAGCCACCATCTGAAACCTGTGAGCAACAGTAAAATTGTTTTGTTCACAGCGGTAAATATATGAGGATGAAGATATCTAAAGTAACGATATGAGCACTGACTCACAACCCCAGTTTTTCAGAAGAAATGACATGGACATATAAAAAGACCCATCACGCCGTAACTTAGCAACTGCGTGTGCGCAACAATCATCAAAGTGATGTAAACATGCTAGAAGCCTTGGTGGATACACATGCGTCCAGAAACAAACAAGACTAACAGACGTGGTGGTAGAAAGAATATTGCTCGTACAAGTGACTAGAAGAATAAACTTCATAGACGTGAATGATCTAGGAATTGAGCCCATGACCTCTCACTCCACAGCAACAAGTGCTCAGCGCTGTACCCACTGCACACTTACAAAAGATTGCATAAAAGCGCCTCATAATTGTTGGGGTTTAACGTCCCAAAACTACGGTACGATTATGAGACGCCGTAGTGGAGGACAATGAAAATTTAGGCCACCCGGGGCTCTTTATTATACATCTAAATATAAGTACACGGGCCTCAAGCATTTCCACCTCCATCGAAAAAGCAGCCGCTGAACTCAGGATTCGATACCACAATTTGCGGGTCAGGAGCCGAGTGCCTTAGCCACTAGATCATCGTGGGGGAAATGCACCTCCTAATGAGATACGTGCCAGTGGGAAGGGGAAGACTTTCTGGCATTCACAGCTCAAGGTACGAACTCAACCTCGCACGTTCCTGAAGTGTTGTGCAGTATATGCAAGAGCACGGGCATAGAGCACGGGCACTATCACTGGGGAGTGCACATGGCGTTACTTTTCACAAATGATGGCACTTCGAATGAATGTATACAGAGTACCAGCTTTTTTGATGTGCAAAATGCAATCTCTGTGCATGATTCACTAACATGCACTGAGGCGTATGTCAAAGGGGTCCCGACAAAAATTTTGCCCTTGTATTTTCTAGCTGGAATGTGTTGCTGGACACCTGTTGGTCATAACACTGCACATCATTTGCAGCAGCATGTGACAGATAAATAATTACTGTCTTCTCATTACCACCCAGCCTTAGATTGGATTTTGAGAGAGCTCCAAAAATTTGTAGTTTTTGAGTGCAACATATACCACCACCAAGCACGTGCAACTTTCAACTACATTTGCACACAAAACTGTGACGTGCTTTGGCACGGTCGGCATAGTTCTTTAGAACATTGTCGCCAAAAACAAAACTTTCAGTGATATACTCACGAGCAGCTGCCAAGTGAAATAGACTTCTGGTGCAAATGGGGCAAAAATAAGTGGCTGCTAAGACATCCTCATAACTTGTTGCAGCGTGGTCACATGACGAAAGTAGGGTGGTGAGAAAGGGTCACCATTGAGAGTGTCAATAGCACGAGGGAGTCATCAAATTTTGAGTCAGTGCCCCTTTAACTACTTCAGATAAACGAAGGGCTAAATTATGAATGTGGGTGCCATTTATTGGGATAGAGATGTCCCACTTGTTGTCAACGTGGAAGCATCCACGTGAGATGGAGCTATAGCAGGCAAGCCCCAACAGATATTGTGCAAGCTCTCATACACTGATAAACAATCAACAGAAGACTTGACTCCCCATGTTCCCAATATTCGCAAGACGCTATAGAAGGCGTCCGCCTATCATAGGGATAACGGCTTATCTGTAGAAATCTGCTTTGATCATGTTTTCATTGATAAGGTGCGATATGACTGGGACAGTTCATCTAGTACTCTTGTCAGATCTTCCTTTGGTGGAACTAAAATTGTTGAATCAACCTCTGTGCCAACATCATCTTGACCAAGTGGGCACTCACAATAAGCTTGCCATAATAAACTTGTATAATAAATATAAATGCCAGAAGTGTTGTCAGTAATTATTCCAAGTTTATTTCTCTGGTCTCCTGTTATGCCCCACACATTATCGGCGTTACTGAGACTTGACTGCACAATGGAGTCCATGATTCTGAAATAGCTCCCCCTGGCTACAAGGTGAATTAGAGAGACAGAGAGGTGGGGAGAGGAGGTGGTATTGCCCTATTCCTACAGTCTCACCTGAACTTTTCTGTACTTTCTACACCACCAAATACTGAGCCTTTGTGGTGAAAGGTTAACTTAGAAAACATGTCCTTGATTATAGGGATAGTTTACCGCCCACATGGTTCTGATATCGAAAATTTACACAACATCAATCAATTTACCGAAAGCTACATTACTTCAACATCTAACATCATTTGCATTTTTACCGAAAGCTACATTACTTCAACATCTAACATCATTTGCATGGGTGATTTTAATGTCCCTGCAATAAACTGGTCTTCTATGACAGTCATTCGACACGAAGTATCCACTGTAAGAGAGCTACTTAACATTTCGTTGTCATGTGGCCTTCACCAAATCGTTAAGCAATCAACTCGTAATGATGCTGTCCTTGATCTGGTTTTCCTCACTACATCCTTCCTCACTACATGTCTGGTTTTGAATGTGACACTATTAATGGCATATCCGATCATAACGCTGTATTGTTCTCAGTTCCTGGTATCGTCTCAAAATGCCGTTTCGCTTACTGCATGTTACGCAATTTTAACTGTGCTGATGATCAAGCAATTACCGAGGTCCTTTGCAACTCTTTTCAAGAATTTGAGCTGAAAAGCACTGCCAGTGATGTCAACACATTATCTATTTTTTTTTCGAAAGCCTTGTCAGTAAATGTATCAATCGTTTTATTTCTCAGACAACAAAAAAACTAACACTAACTTACCCTGGATAATGGATATCTTACATTTGTCACGTCGTGTGGCCAGACTACGTCGATCAAAGCGTTCTGGTGACTCGACAAAGCTTCAACACTTCGTTAGTACTAAACAAGAACTATCTGCTAAAATGAAGGCTGCTAAAGAACATTATTACAAGGTTACCTTGCCGATGCTAATGAAAGCAAATCCCTGTAAATCCTGAAAGGCTATCCTACCATCTGGTTCTTCATTGTACACAATGACAATGAACAATATTGCAGTTTCTGATCCAGAGATAATCCCTTGAGCGTTCAACACCTACTTGTACTCAGTCTTTACGACTGTTAACTCGGACATTCCTGCTTTTCATTCTGAATTTCATCCTGGAATTGACAATGTGTCACTGTCCCCTGAGGGCGTACTCAATATCATTTTAAATTTAGGCACCAAAAAATCATGCGGTCCCGATGGCATCGCGGAAGCTTTCCTAGTTATATACGCTCTTTGGTGTAGCAGATATCTTACACTTATTTTTAAAAAATCTCTTTCGTCCATGACACTTCTATCCTTGTGGAAACGTGCTTCCATCCTTCCCTTGTTTAAATCAGATAATGCTCAATTATTAGGCAATTATAAATCCATCTATTTAATAGCACATCCTTGTAAAATGCTAGAACATATTATTTTCAAACATACCATTGAATTCCATGAAACAAACAACATTTTGAACAATTTCCAGCACGGTTTCACACGTGGTTTTAGCGCAATTACTCAATTGACAGAATTCGTTCATCACATCAGCAGCTCTTTAGACATAGATGATCAGGTTGATACCATATTCGTTGATTTTTCCAAGGCCTCTGACGCTGTATCTCCTCCTAAACTATTGCACAAATTGTTTGTCATACTGAAGAATGCATCATTGGTTGGCTAGATATCCTACTTTCTTTTGCAGCGTTCATAATATGTGTGCTTCAATTTTTTCAACTCGCCTTCAATGCTGGTTTTATCAGGAGTTTCCCAGGGTTCTGTGTTAGGACCCCTCTTATTCCTACTTTACATAAATGACCTCCCTTTGCACACTACTGTGAATATACACCTTTTCGCAGATGACTGCGTCCTCTATCATGCTGTTAAATCACCACTGGATCATACCATTCACTACAATTATTTTCCGATTTTCTTAGCTGGTCCAAATCTTGGCAAATGAGTATTAACTTCTCCAAGACAGTCACTATGTCAATTAACGGACGTTCATGCCCGTTCACTTTTGACTATGATTTTAGCAATGTTAGTCTGTGTAGGGTGTCCGAATATAAGTATCTTGGTATTCCTATGACACATAATTTATCATGGTCTAAACATATTGATTTCGCATGCAGCAAAGCCTTTAAGAGTTCAGGTTATTTACATCGTACCCTCCGTCTTGCTCCTCAGGAAACTAAACTGCTTACCTACAAAACTCTTATTCGCCCCATTCTCGAATATGGTACTGTGGTTTGGATCCCCATAAGAAATGTGACGTCAAAATTGAATCTGTTCAAAAAAGAGCTGTGCACTTTATATGCAAGAGATGCAACAGGCATTCTTCTTTAGCGAATTTCCTTTCACAGCTAGGTCTTACTACACTTGCGAAGCGTTGCCATGTTGAATGTGTAAAATTTTGCACAACTTAATCAACTCTTCTCGTTTAGGCACTCTAGAATCATATCTCAAAATTTCCATACCTTTGTCTGCAAGGAGTGACCATGCCCTTGAAATTGCAACTTTTTTCACCGACATTGACATGTTCAAATACAGCTTCTTTCCTTCCACTATGAAGCCTGGAATATGCTGCCCGGAAGTGTTTGTTTGCTATCACTTCAAGAATTTTTGGAAGCCTGCTCGTGAATGTTGATTTGTTCCTGTTGTCCTTGTTTTGTTTTGTTTTTTCACTCCTCCAATAGCCTCATTGAGGCTGCAGTATGTCAAAATAAATAAATAAATAAAATAAACTGCTGCTGTGAAGACACAGTCATGACGTGTTTGCCGATTCCTATAACAGAGAGATCAACGGGGTCACTTTTTATCTAGACACACTGGCCACAAGTAAGCAACACTTCATACAATAGACAAGTGCAAAAGACTTAATTTTCCAGCATTATGTTCCTGTGGCCCTAGACCAGCAGAATTTAATCAGTTTCACGGTTGAGCTACTACGAATTCTTGACAAGTCAGAATGAATGTAACGTTACCGCATGTGGTTCCTTGTGAACATTCCATCTGGAAATTCTTGCAAAGCCGTGCTGAGGCCCCAGGCTCCATGGTCCAAAATTAGCTACGTATAGGGAAAACACAATGCACTTGCATTTAGGCAATGTAAAATCTTGACCAATGTGCAATGCAACACACATGCAACAGGGCACACAATCAGAACTACTATTAAAGTTATATGCAGAAAAACAAGACAGAAGCATTGGAATAATCAGACAGGGCAAGTAGAAGAAAAAATTATGTTTTTGACACTTTTTAAGCATGATAAAGTCCCCTGGACATGATCACAGTTAAAGTAAGTCTTTGTAAAGGTTTAAAAAATGTACTGATGTCTTGTTTTTTTAAAATACTTTGGAAAAAGTCTTTTTAATGTATGCACATCCAGTACAATTTTAAAATCTACATAAAACAGTTTATTAGAGTTATCCTGGTCGCTGTACCAGAAGATATCAGGAGCGCGGACTTCTCTCCTTAGACTATCTGAATCTTGACCACAACCATAATAACCGATACCCATAAGAAGGAATGTTGCCAAGAAGCATAAGCACAGAGAAGTGTGAAGCATTTATATGTACAAATCTGTGACTTTCTACCCCTATTGTCCGATGGACATACATGTTCAGGGTACTGTCCGAGAATGCACACATACCACTCTGTGCACCGACTTGCCATATGTCACATTGTAATATTTCCTGTAAAAAACATATATATTCGTGCTCATCGCCATAAAAACTAGTCTAGTCTTTGTTGTTAAACGCCATAGTCTAGTCTTTGTTGTTATATAGGCGGGTGACTACAAAATGAAAGAGGACATGGAAGGTTATTGAAGCTGAAGTTTCGGTGGGCTACGAAGAGGAAGTCTAGTCTGCATTGATGGGTCAGGATACACTCACTCTCTCCGAGCACATAAGTGCGCTCGGTGCACGACGCCGCACTGGGGTGGGAGACTTACGGCCACTGGTGTTACAGGCTGCGGTCACCTGGGCTGTGTGCTCCTGGCTCCCCGGATCCTGCGAACCGATCAGCCCTGATCGTCTGCCTCTCCTCCGGCCGGATGGAACCCTTCTATGGCTAAACTTGGACGAGATCGGCGCTACCATTTGGCAACATGGAACTTCGATATCGCCTAGTCTTGTCAGCCGAGGCGTATATAAGCTTCACTCTTCATCCGCCAGCTTTGGGCACGACACCGCACTTGGGATGCAAGTGCGGCGTCGGATCAGTTCAGTTGGCTGCCATTCAGATGGCTGCCAACTGATAAGATCAGTTGGCAGCCATTTCGACTTACGGCCACTCGTGTTACAGGCTGCGGTCACCTGGGCTGTGTGCTCCTGGCTCCCCGGATCGTGCGAGCCGATCAGCCCTGATCGCCTGCCTCTCCTCCGGCCGGATGGAACCCTTCTATGGCTAAACTTGGACGAGATCGGCGCTACCATCTGGCAACATGGAACTTCGATATTGCCTAGTGACGTCAGCCGAGGCGTATATAAGCTTCACTCTTCATCCGCCAGCTTTGGGCACGACGCCGCACTTGGGATGGGAGACTTACGGCCACTGGTGTTACAGGCTGCGGTCACCTGGGCTGTGTGCTCCTGGCTCCCCGGATCCTGCGAGCCGATCAGCCCTGATCGCCTGCCTCTCCTCCGGCCGGATGGAACCCTTCTATGGCTAAACTTAGACGAGGTCGGCGCTACCATCTGGCAACATGGAACTTCGATATCGCCTAGTGACGTCAGCCGAGGCGTATATAAGCTTCACTCTTCATCCGCCAGCTTTGGGCACGACGCCGCACTTGGGATGGGAGACTTACGGCCACTGGTGTTACAGGTCAGTTACATGAAGGGTGCTTCCTGTATCAAGTGCAGTCATACCTGTTTCATTGCGGTGTCGTGCCCACCAGAGTTTTACGATGTTCTCAAGCGTTTGTTGTGTATTTCATGCAATCTCTGTTCTTCCGTTCGAAACTTACTGCTCATGCTCGCGGGCGATGTGGAAACAAATCCGGGACCGATGAGTAAAGCCGAGGCGGACGCTTTCGCTTCGGTTTTGCAAACAATTAAAAAGCTAGAGGCTGAGCATGCCACAATGTTAGCCGATCTGAAACGAGTAAGTGGAGAGCATGAAACTGCCAAAAATCAGATCAAGCTACTAGATGCTAAAGTCGCTGCCCTTGAGGCAACCATTGCATTGCAGCGAAACGCAGATAGTCCTTCTGACAGCTCCCTCCTCAAAGTTTCAGATCAGTTGGCAGCCATTTCGTCCCGATGCGACGATGCCGAAAATAGGCAGCGGCGATCAAACCTTCTATTCTTTGGCATAGAAGATAAGAAGGAGGAAGAATGGGCCGCGGCGGAGCAGAAAGTTATAGCGTTTTGCTCTGAAAAACTTGAATTAACGACCACTAGTTCACAATTCGAGCGTGTTCACAGGCTACGCAAATTCACTGAAGGAAAAAATAGGCCCATCATAGCAAAACTAACATTCTATAAGGACAAAGAGCAGATCTTGTCTTGTGCACGCAAATTAAAAGGAACAACCTACTCTATTGGCGAAGACTTTTCCCCGGCTACACGACGGGCAAGACGCAAGTTGATAACCTTCGCGAAATCTCAAAACAAGGCTTTCAAAATTTCAGTTGACTGCCTGCACATTAACAAGCAGGTTTACATTTATGACGCCGCCAGTGATGATGTCGTACTAACTAACAGATAGCTAAATAACACGTGCGGGCAAGATCGGAATATGACTTCGCCCTTTCAAGCCATCACCACATTATCGCTATCGTCTACTAACATCTGCAGCCTGATGCCAAAACGGGATTTGTTATGTTCCTTCCTTCACGATTGTGAATGCGATATTCTTGCCCTCACCGAAACCTGGCTATACCCTGACGTAACCGATAACGAAGTTCTCCCTGATCGCAGAAATTTCAGCATTTATCGAAATGACCGTACTGATAGGCGGGGTGGAGGGGTTCTTCTCGCAGTAAAAAAAACTTTACAATCGTATGCCATCAAAGTACACTCTAACATAGAAATTATCTGGGTACCATGCTTAACAAAGTCCGCCACACTGCTCATCGGAAATTGTTACCGACCTCCTGACTGTAAAGATTCATTTTTAGAAGAACTGCGCAGTAGCATCACTGAGGCCATCAATCTCTGCCATACCGATTCCATATTCATCTTTGGTGATTTCAATTTTCCCGCGATTGACTGGAACCAGTTGTCTTCCCCTTGCCACATGTCTACAGAATTTATCAACCTAACCTTAGACTTTAACTTATCGCAAATGGTGAATCAGCCCACTCGTGGTTCAAACATCCTCGACCTAATTCTCACCTCTGCTCCTGAAACAGTAAACACCATGCTGAACATAGATGGATTCAGCGATCATTGTCTTCTTCAAGTAACCCTTAACATTCAACCACCTTTCTCTGACATTGAACATAAAAAAATCTGCGATTACAATAAAGCTAACTACAGCAAAATCAACTCCGAACTAGAAACCTTCTACAATGACATATTCCTGCCATCCTCTTCCAAGTCGTGACGTCAATGATAACTGGATGCTGTACAGAGACAAATTATGCGCACTGGCAAACCGGTATATTCCACTTGTTTCGGTCAAAAATGATAAAACAAACCCCTGGTTTACTAAATCCATCCGGCAGCTCAGAAATAAAAAGAAGCGTCTATACCGCGCGGCTAAACGACTTGGTACGTCCTCTGCATGGGAGGCGTACAAAAATGTTCTGAAAATATACTGTTCCACAATTAAATCAGCTAAACTAAAGCATTTCTCTAATGATTTGCCTTCCCTTCTGAAATCAAATCCTAGAAAATTCTGGAATCAAATATCTGCGGGACACGATGTTAAACAGATTTCCTTGCTAGATGATCACCATGCTCCCCTCTCAGATAGTCATTGCACCTCAGCATTTAATACCTTCTTTTCATCCGTTTTCACCCGGGAAGACCACGCCGACGTTCCGAACGTTCCCTATCTCAACATAGATTACATGCAACCTATTGAAATAACGCCTGAGGGTATCGCACTTCTTGTCACTAATCTTAAACTATCTACTTCAGCTGGCATTGACGGTATAAATTTCAAACTTCTGAAAAACACCCTTTCTGTTTCTGTTAATATCCTGTATCACCTTTTCAGACAATCATTAGCAACAGGCCAGCTTCCCACTGAATGGAAGATTAGTAAAATAGTCCCTGTGTTTAAAGCCGGTGATAAACATTCACCCGAAAGTTATCGCCCCATCTCTCTCACGTGCATCTGCTGCAAACTCCTGGAACATATTGATACAAAAATGCGGCTAAACACGGCTGCAAGAAAGAGGAGGACGAAGTGGGTTTTTCCGTTGGATGCTGGTCTGACGCCATCTTGCTCGTCGGGTTCTCTGCGCTGTAAATAGCTCATTAAACAAGTTACTCGTAACATTATTGGTGGAGGTGGATGACCCCCGTACCTCGATGAAGACGCTGCAGCGGTCGCACCATCGGCGACCTTTCGACTGCTTCGACTGCTGGTACTTCCTCTACGCCGCCCTCATCAGTCCAAGCCACCACCTACGTCACAATACCCCACCTCCGGGATCACGGCACTTTCTCCGGTGATGGTACGATCGATCTCGACACTTGGCTGAAGCGGTACGAGCGCGTCAGTGCTACTCACAGATGGGATCCTACGCTCATGCTCGCCAACGTGCTTTTCTACCTGGACGGCACTCCCCGAACATGGTTTGAAAGCCACGAAGCCGACATAACAAGCTGGGATCTCTTAAAAAAAAAGATACGTGACCTGTTTGGCGATTCATCTGGTCGTCAGCTCGCTGCGAAGAAGACTCTTGCCACACGGGCCCAGTCTTCTACCGAATCGTATGTCTCTGACATTCTTGACGTCTTGGCCCTTTGTTCCAAGGCCGACCAGTCCATGTCGGAAGACGAAAAGGTTAACCACGTATTGAAAGGCATTGCTGATGATGCTTTCAACCTGCTGGTTTTTAACAACGTCTCGAGCATCGACACAATCCTTAAAGAATGCCGACGTCTCGAACAAGCTAAAGCCCGCCGCGTAGCCCAAAGCATCGTGCGCCTTCCGAACACAGCGGCCACTTCTTCGTGTGACGACGCCTTCCACCAGGCCCCTCGCTGTGACAACCTTACACGGATCATCCGTCAAGAGGTCGGGGCAGCACAACCGGTAGCCACGACATTACCGACGCCTGCGCCTTCCCCGACCACGATCTCTTTAATACAAGCGGTCGTTCGTCAAGAGCTATCGAATGTCGGCCTACATCCTGTTCCAACCGTATACTCTGCTGAGCCTTCTTATCGTACCCCTTCTGCACCTCGCATACAACGCAATCCGTCCGAATGGCGTACTCTTGATGACAGGCCAATATGTTTTAACTGTCGACACGTTGGCCATATCGCTCGTCACTGCCGCAGCCGCTGGGCTCCACCGTCCCATTATGCACCTCAGTATCACACCACTTCTGCTCGCCAGGCGTCCCCACCGCTTTCTCCATCAACGCCGACCACATTTTCCGCTCCTACAGCACCTCTGAGCAGACCTCGCTACGACCGGTCACTGTCCCCTGCTCGTCGTCAGTCCCGGTCGTCCCCACAACGCCGCGCTGCCTCTTCGACCTATTCGCAGCATCTCCGACCGGAAAACTAGGCCGTGCAGCTTCTGGAGGTGGAGCTGCGTTGACGACCTTCGTAAGAAATCCTCGATTAACATTAACAACGAACCGGAACCTTTTGGACGTTACTGTCGACAATGTTCGTGTCAGTGCATTGATAGATACTGGCGCGCATGTGTCCATTATGAGTGCTAACCTTCGCCGCCGATTTAGAAAAGTTGTCACGCCCGCCCTCAACCGAGCTGTACGAGTCGCCGATGGAGGAACTGCTGCAATTCTTGGCATGTGCTCTGCGCGAGTGTCTATTGGGGAGAGAAGCACTGTCATTCTTTTCGCCGTCATCGAACATTGCCCTCATGAACTCATACTCGGTATGGATTTTCTAGCCACGCACTCTGCCTTCATTGACTGTTCAGCTGGCTCTCTCCGTCTTGTTTTACTCCTCTTTTTCGACCCGACCAGCCCATTGAAAATCAGCCTCTGCTGCATTGATTTCACGCGCCTCCCTCCTAACTCTGTCACACATGTCGACTTATCCTCCACGCCGCCAGTACCTGATGGTGATTACGTGGTGGCCCCGATTCCTGCAGTGATGCTTACGCATGGGGTTGCTGTGCCGCATATGATTCCGACGATTAAGAGAAACCGCACCTTCCTTCCACTGGCCAACTTTTCACTCACCACCCAAGTTCTGCCACAGGGTATCTCCCTGGCAAAAATTACTGCTCTCCAAGATGACCATGTCGAGCCCTTCAGAGTTGACGATTGCTGCAGCTCAGTCAGTGGTTCCACTGCATCACGTTCTTGGGGACGCCGACATCGAGCGAATGGTGTCATCGGACCTTACGTCTGAGCAAGCTGCAGCGCTTTGCCACGTTCTTGAAGGCTATCGTAGCATTTTCGACTTTGCCAGCAACTCTTTGGGCCAAACGACCATTGTCACCCATCGCATAAATACTGGCCATGCAACCCCCATTCACCGACGCCCCTATCGTGTGTCGGCGTCGGAGCGTGCAATATTACAACAGGAAGTCGACAAAATGCTTGCGAAAAACATTATCGAGCCTTCATGCAGCCCCTGGGCTTCTCCAGTCGTCCTTGTTAAAAAGAAAGATGGAACATGGCGCTTTTGTGTCGATTACCGTCACCTTAACAAAATTACAAAAAGTTTATCCTTTACCTCGCATCGACGACGCCCTCGACTGCTTGTACGGTGCCACTTATTTTTCAACTATTGACCTTCGATCAGGGTACTGGCAGATAGCCGTCGACGAGATGGACCGCGAGAAGACCGCATTCATCACTCCTGATGGTCTTTATCAGTTTAAGGTGATGCCCTTTGGACTCTGCAATGCACCAGCCACATTTGAAAGAATGATGGACTCATGGCTCCAAGGGCTGAAATGGTCCACCTGCTTGTGTTACCTTGACGATGTTATCGTCTTTTCGCCCACATTCGACTCGCATCTTGATCGTTTGTCAGCTATTCTGGATGTTTTTCGTCGAGCCGGACTCCAGCTTAACGCCTCCAAGTGCCACTTCGCTCGTCGTCAAATTTCCGTGCTCGGTCACCTTGTCGATGCTCAAGGCGTGCGTCCAGACCCAGAGAAAATTCCCGCAGTCACGAACTTCCCGTTCCGAAGACCACAAAGGATGTCCGCAGTTTTGTGGGGTTGTGCTCATATTTCAGACGCTTTGTTAAGGACTTTGCAACCATTGCACGCCCACTCACAGCGCTCTTGAAGAAAGACGCCTCGTTTACATGGGGCCATGACCAAGCGTCATCGTTTTCGCAACTTACGACATTGCTTACAACGCCACCAATCTTGGCTCACTTTGATCCATTGGCTCCAACCGAGGTTCACACGGACGCCAGTGGACATGGCATAGGAGCTGTGCTATTGCAGCAACAACGCGGACACGACCGTGTTATAGCCTACGCAAGTCGACTGCTATCTCCAGCCGAGCGCAACTATTCCATCACGGAGCGTGAGTGCCTCGCCCTTGTATGGACAGTCGCCAAGTTTCACCCATACCTGTACGGGCGCTCATTCCGTGTTGTCACGGATCATCACGCGCTCTGCTGGCTAGCCTCCCTGAAGGACCCCACGGGACGTCTCGCTCGTTGGGCTGTACGCCTTCAAGAGTACACGTTCTCTGTAATGTACAAAACAGGGCGATTGCATCAGGATGCGGATTGTTTATCCCGCTACCCTGTTGACGAAGCAACCGATAGTGACGCTATCACGGACGTTTTTTCCGTGTCGCAGCTGTTAAACATTGTCAAAGAGCAACGTCGGGATGCTTCTTTACGAGCCATCATTGACAAACTGGAGTCAACGCCTCGCGACCCGTCCCTACGAATGTTTTTGGTGAAAGACGGGATCCTATATCGCCGCAACCTTGATTCCTTCGAATCAGACTTACTTCCTGTCATCCCAGCGCACCTGCGTTCCACTGTCCTGCATCAACTTCATGACGCTCCCATGACAAGCCATTTGGGCGTTTCTCACACATACGATCGGGTACGACGTCGGTTTTTTTTGGCCTGGACTTGCCCGCTCGGTTCGACGCTATGTCGCCGCTTGTGAGCCCTGTCAGCGTCGCAAAACGCCGTCTGCCCTCCCAGCCGGCTACCTTCAGCCGATCGACGTTCCCAACGAGCCTTTTTTTCGAGTTGGTCTCGACCTGTTGGGCCCTTTCCCACTCTCCACAGCCGGAAATAAATGGATTGCTATTGCCACGGACTACGCGACGCGGTACGCAATCACACGAGCACTCCCGACCAGCTGCGCTACCGACGTTGCGGACTTTCTGCTGTACGACATAATATTAGTGCACGGTGCTCCCCGTCAACTTCTCACCGACCGTGGCCGCACGTTCTTATCAGCTGTCGTTCATGAAATCCTGAGGTCTTGCCATACCAAGCACAAATTTACTACTTCGTACCATCCACAGTCAAATGGCCTCACGGAGCGCCTTAACAGGACCCTAAACGATATGCTTGCCAAATACGTCGCGCCAGACCACCATGATTGGGACATTCATTTGCCGTATGTGACGTTCGCCTACAACTCATCTCGTCACAACACTGCCGGATATTCGCCCTTCTATCTACTATATGGCCGGGACCCAACTCTACCTTTAGACACATTACTACCTGCGGCCACTGAATATGCTGCTGAAGCCATTGCCCGCGCCGACCATGCGTGCCAAGTCGCCCGTAACCGTCTACAGGCTTCACAGGCGCGCCAACAACAGCTCTACAATTCTCACCATAGGGACGTGCGCTTTTCTCCGGGTTCTCTCGTGCTCCTCTGGTCACTTACTCGGCGTGTGGGACTGTCGGAAAAACTGTTGTCGCCCTACACTGGACCATTCCGTGTCGTTCGCCAAGTGACAGACGTCACGTACGAGATTGTTCCAACCGATCCAACAAAGTCATCGTCAGCTCCGAGCGACACCGTTCACGTGGCTCGGCTAAAGCCCTATTACCCCCCTTCGACATCATCTGCGTAAATTTAGCACCGGGACGGTACTTCTACCGCCGGGGGTTATGATACAAAAATGCGGCTAAACACGGCTGCAAGAAAGAGGAGGACGAAGTGGGTTTTTCCGTTGGATGCTGGTCTGACGCCATCTTGCTCGTCGGGTTCTCTGCGCTGTAAATAGCTCATTAAACAAGTTACTCGTAACATTATAATTGCTTCCCATGTTTCCAGGCACCTAGAATCTAACCATTACTTTTTTATCAACCAACATGGATTTAGAAAAGGTTTTTCGTGCGAAACACAGCTGCCGGAATTTACGTCAGAACTACATTGCAACATGAACAATAACCTTCAGACTGACTGCATTTTTCTCGATTTTTCAAAAGCATTTGATCGCGTACCCCACTGTCGTCTGATTTCTAAATTATCTTCACTCCGATTAGATTCGCTCACTTTATCTTGGCTTCGAAACTTTCTTTCACTCCGCCAGCAGTTCACGGTAATAAATAATATCCAATCCCCTCTTTCCCACGTAACCTCAGGTGTACCGCAGGGGTGCGTCCTCGGCCCCCTGCTGTTCTTAATTTATATTAACGATTTGCCAATCAGCACCTCATCTCGCATGCGAATTTTCGCCAATGATTGCATTATATATCGCTCAATAACCTGTACCGATGATCACATAACACTGCAAAATGACCTCAACAAGATTAATGATTGGTGCAAAAAATGGCTTATGTCGCTAAACAAGCAGAAGAGCAAAATTATGTGTTTTACACGCAAGCAACATATTTCTAGCCATTCGTACATAATTGATGACTACCCTCTGTCGTAAGCATCATCCTACAAGTACCTCGGTATTCATTTCACACCAAATCTTTCTTGGTCACACCATATCACCACCATTTGTGCGAAAGCTTCAAAATCATTGGGTTACTTACGCCGCAACTTGCATAGCTGCCCATCCCATGTTCGGCAGCTAGCTTATCAGACCTTCCTTCGACCACAACTTGAATTCGCCGCATCAATCTGGTCCCCTTACCAAAATTACTTAATCAACATGCTTGAAGCTATTCAAAATAGGGCAGCCCGATTCATCTCACGAAATTACGACTACAATAGCAGCATAACGGAAATTAAACTTTGCCTTTCTCTTCAACTGTTGAGTACTCGGCGGGATATTTCTCTCCTATGCCTCTTCCATAAGTATGTTTACAGTAACAAACCATTCCCATTCCAACTCGATAAACCTTGCGTTACATCTCGTAGGCTGCATAATAACTTAAGTTTCACGCGATTATATGGGTCAACGGACGCCTTTAACTCATCGGCTTTTCGTCGCGTCATCCGCTTGTGGAATGATCTCTCGAATGACATTGTATATCAATCAGACCCCGAAAAATTCAGACTTCTTCACTCTTTCTTTCAGTCATAGACACTTCGATTGGTTCCTTTTTACAAGTATTTGTTGCACCTCCTGTATCATTCCAGTGTAATTATATTCATTCGTTTTTTTTTAGTTTTTTTTCACACTTTGTGACCGCCTGCATTTTCCTACTTTATAATGTTCTTATACACACGAGAAAAACTCTCTTATCGCCCTTTATTATCCTGTATTTCTTAAACAAGAACAAATTGCTTTCTGCGCGCTGCTCTAAAATATTATTGGCTACGCGTGTGCTAGGTGTTTTTTAGTAAATGTATTGCGGATATTTGTTCTCCTCCCACCAGCAATGTTCCAATGTGTAACTTCAAATGACTTTTTGTACATTTTCTCTTTAGTGACATGTAACGCGTTATTTTTTGTTGAGTTCTTTCAAAGTTTGATGTTTCCTTACGGTTTTGTCGCGACACTCACCCTTTGTAACCCCCCTTACACAATGCCTTGCATCAAGTGCCTGTAAGGTATTTTTAAATAAATAAATAAATAAATACTCATTTTGTGCACCCAGATGATTGTATCAAACTATATCGGCACTCGCTGCACCAATCATAGGATGACATAAACTATTAGAAAAAAAGATAGTAGTAATAAATATTTCATCCTACGTTTTCTTGATGAATGAATATCGCTAATATGTGGTATATGTTTCATGATGGTTAATGGCTGTTTTCAGAACACCAGTAACAGACACAGCTATCTGGAATGTAAGTGAAGCTTATCGTTTTTTTTTGCCTTCGAGAATTACCACCATGCTTTCTGGGCCCAAAAGGTTGCCATAAAACAACACAGACCAAGAAGCTCTGCCTCCGAGAGTTGCAACATCTGACTAGTCTGTAGAGTCAACTCATCATGCTTCGTTCAAGAAATGCCACTGATGTCCGTACAATCTGCGCCTACTCCTACCAGATGTACACAAAGATGTAACCATCAAGGCTAGCTTGCCGATGGTGCCCTAACCCATCTTTAGAGCATACAAAAAACCGCTGTGGTTTATCAATCATCAGCTCAGCGCTCGAGAAACTAGATCTCTCTCTATGTCTTGTACCAGGGGAACGACTCTGCCAGAGCTGAAGTTTTTAGTGCTATCGATTCAAGAGTAGAAGCACTATGCAGTTCTTGTGCCCATAAACTGATGTGTACAGCAGAGTCTGAAAGTCTCGGATAACTCAGCAGCTAAAGCTGTGGAAGATATTAATGAAGCATTCAATGCCATGGGAGAGAGCTCTCTTGTTCGCAAGAGACAATGTAACCGAACAGTGCCCTACGTTAAAAAGAAAGGTCTCCAGCCTCCAGAAGAATGTAAAGAAAATAATGCGCTTGTATCTTGGTATGCCTGAGCCATCAACTTTTGTGGAGCACAGATAGGAGCATTTTGAAATAAATTACTATGTATCTTTGATGAAAGAGTTAAAAAGCAGTTTGCTGAAGAATACAATAAGCAGAAGAACTTACAAATCTTGACATTGGCACAAGGTTTATAGTACAGAAAAAAATCGATAAATGTTTTGGTCCCTCAGAATGACAAGTGCATGATGTGCAGAAGCCAAGGTCAGACCCTGGTCCACTGTGCAAAACGAAGAAAAATGGGCCATCCTGTGACCGAAGCATTTCTCCAGGCTAACCTAAAGAAAGTACACTGTGAAAGAAAAAAAAATTCTAGCCTCTACATTTGCAAATTTGAGGCCTGTGTAATGCATTTAAACAGGAAAAAGCAAAATGCACACTGCATTGAGCATTCTCAAGCTCTTTCTCCATGCTCTTGGCTTGAAACAACACATTGGACAAACACCACTGCAGTGGGTGCACTCTATAATGAAAATTGTGTATTCAATATGTGTGACAGCTGCTCAGGAACGCCCAGCACTGAAGGGTTTCTGTAGAGTTCAGCAACTTTCACTAAAGAAGGTGTGGGATCATTGCAAGTGCAACTTTGAGCGAAAGCAAGGTGGTGTTTGCTTGAAATAAATGTGTTCACCGTGGAGGAGTTATGCGATGGGTTTCGTAAATGCTGGAGTAGATAACGATGCATTACTACATCAACAACGACGAAGCATGATGCTAGCACGAGCTCAAGCATGGCTTACCAGAATACGAAGCGATCATTCTGATGGACTTCGCTGAGAACTATAACTTCGTAGCTCACTGTGTGGGCTGATCACTTGGTGAACACTAAAGCAACAATGCACTCCTTCGTGGTTTATTTTTAACCACAAGGAAGCACTCTTGTGGAGCTTTCTGTGAAATCATGTGCTGTAATCTCCGACTGCCTAGAAGCATGACACTTCTGCTGTGAATGTTTTCTATGCACAAGTACCTACTAAGCAAATTGAAGAATGATGTGCTTAATATTATAAAGATTCATTACTTTTCAGACAGGGCACCATTTCAATATAAAGACTGAAACAACATTGTCAACCTCTGTCGCCGCAAACATGACACTGAAATTTTTGCTGCTTGGAACTTTTTCACTAATTCTAATAGAAAAAGTGCGTGCAACGGTGTCCTAGGGACTATAAAGTGCATGGCAACAAGGGCAATCTTTCAGAGGCCCTACAAGGACCAAATTATGACACCTGCTTAGCGCTCCACATGGGGAGACGGCAACGTCATAAAGATCATGTGCATTTGGGTGCCAAGAAGCACAGTTTAACAGAAAGGCATACTCAAACAAGGTTGCTAAAGGCATACAGAAGTTTCAATCATTGCAGCCCACTTCAGCCTACACTGTTCTCGCAGGAATGACATTGTACTGACCAAATCAAGTAATTTACATGGTGAGATAGCCCATGGACTTACAGGACTCCCTTCTTGATGGCACAAATTTTGCATTAGTACAACAGCTTTGCCTTCAAATCTTCATCGCATACAATTAAGACTGTCTGAAAGATGCAAAATATTGGCATTCTAGCTGTACTTCTCCCCACAAGGTCATATTTAGAGCACTTTTCAAGTGTGTTTGTACACTTTCCTGTAAGTACCGTGAGCGAATAGCCTTGCGGAACTATAATGCCACAACAGTGGAAGCAAGTCTATGGCATCTTTATTTCTTTATTGGGCCCACTAAGCAGCCTCAGATTGCAACACAGTCTGTACATGCAACTCTGACATAAAGCGGCAGGATTCCTGCGACGTCATCAGCCGCTGTCATCCATTTGTAACTTGCCACACCTTGGTGCTGTGAGTCAGCAACAGCAGCAAGCACTGCAGACGCCACACTGCCGTTGTAGGAGACTCCCAAACAAGGTACCTTTTCCGGCGCTTCAACTTTACTCGAGAAGACACACCCGCTTTCACAACACAGTGCAATTCCAACATCGACGATGTACGTACAAACTGGACTTCGTGCCACCATCAACAAAGACCCTTATCCTCAGCGTTGAAACTAATGACTTCACCCGCAACACTGGTCGTGTGTCGTTTCACAAATACAGAGATCTGCTGAACTTCATTGCTTCGCAACGTCCCGAGATACACTTGTTACATGCAAGCTTGGTCCTTCCCCGATGTACGAATCGTCGGAGCAGCAGCCGCTACACAGTGATTGTACAAGACTGCAACCAGGATGCATGTAATTTGAACCGCCACCTGCGAGATTTTTACTGCCACTCTCGCCTTGTATTTTTTTTCTGGACTATGGTTTCGAGTACTTCTCATCTGTGCATGTCCTCGCAGCTGACGGCCTGCGTCCCAGCTATGAGGGCATTGCATTGATGGTGAGCCACATCCGACAACGCTGCTTCGTCACACGGGCGACGTCGTGTCTTGCTCATGGCTTGACCATGCAACCAGCCGCTCCTGGAAGCAAAAGTTCCCCGAGTGAGTGCCGTCATCCCTGAACCAACCATTAAGTGAACCCTCAGGCAGCCGACATCTCAGTGCATCTCCGAAGCAAGCATCGCTAAACCAATAATCGAGTGGGACCTCCTTCACTGGGCAGTAGAACAGTCCCACAGACTAAGCGCACGCCACCAGGTCGTCTTCCGCACATGACCAACCCATCAGTGACTCTTCCAGCAGGTGCTGAACGAGAAAGCTTCAGACTCTCCAAAACACCGCTTCGAGACTCCAGACACAGCCACGGCAAAAAGGTCCGAGACTCTTCCTGCTTCGCATTCATACAAACTTAGAAGTGCCAATTCTGGCAAAGTCTCTAATAAACGGCTAGCATTCCAATTCCCAGCCTATGTATCAAATTACTTGGGTTTTTGTAAAATCAGGAAAGTTATTAAAAATGAATCTGCCATGATCTCCATGCGTCCACACTTGGTACCTATGTAACTGCTTCAATGGTACTTAAGGAGATTCGACTTTCATTGAAACCAGCCACTTCTACAATATCGCACCACAACAGCGACAAGTGGAATGCAATTTTAACAAATGCTTCGTATACCTAACACGTGTCATTATTGACCAATACAAAATATCGTCCACAGCATTAATTAGACTGAGCAACAATTATGCACCTCGCATCCCATGAGTACTCCAAAGATCAAGGCTCTCAATGAATACAAAGTAAATACGCTGAAATCTAGTCAGAAAGACTACGAAGTTGCTTGGGTATGAAATATTTTCCGAGATGCTGGTAAAGAAATTGCTGGTTCTGATAATACAGAATTACATCAGTCCACTAACACTGTCAATATTTCTTAGGTCATTCTTTCAGAGTCTGAATTAGGAGTCCTTGCTCAAGGTTTGAACTTTTGTCCAGCCACTGGTGACTATAACGAGTTCTAAGTGGTGAAGGACCTAGATAGTCTTGCATAATACCTACACCTAGAAAATTATTTCATAAACGGTTCTCTTATTCAAATACGCATTTACCAGGAGCAATTAACACCTCCAACACAATGTGACAAGTTTCTTGATCTCAACATTTCAGCAGTAGAAGTCGACACTATAGAGGCCTACAAAAAATGAACTACTTAAATGTAATCTGTCCATTCCTGAAAAAGAAGCCCTCCAAAAGCTACAGGATTGCAAAAAAAAGCAAAATTATCAAGCCAGCTGATAAAGATGGAACTGCAGTAATAATGATTATATTTATATCTACTGCAGAGTTTCAGAGACAGTTAAATGACAATTATTTCTATAAGTGCCTTGATGACGATCCCATGGAGAGGCTCAAGGAAACTGTTTCCAATACGACAAAGGACCTTGTTAAGGATGACAAAATCAGCGAGAGAGCTATGCAGCCATTAATGCCCCTTAGCCCCATTCTCAGGCGATTTTACATCTTTCCAAAATTGCACAAAGCAATTAACTCTGGTCGACCTATTGTGTCCGCTAATAAAACAGTTACTGAACCAATGTCTCGCTTCGTCAATAATCTATCTAAGAATATCCCACACACGTTCAACTCATTCCATTGTTACAGCGCTTGCTCGGAACGACCACAAAGGGACAAGATGAAAACGAGCACTCTTGTCCATTTGTCGTCATTCCAAGTTCGCACTATAACAACCATCATGTCATACCAACTAGCCCGAACTCCTCTGCTTGAACTCATACCTGAAACATACAAACCATTTCTTCCGCGACATTACTGACTTCAACGTACCACCTGGTTTTTTTATTTGCGACACTAGATGTGGCCTCATATACAAGCATCCGGCATACGGATGGCATTCAAGCAGTATTGGAAGTATATATGAGGACAATGTTTGTAGCAATATGGTGGACAACACTACACTAGCGCTGTTACTAGAACTAATCCTAATGTTGAACAATTTTGATTTTGATGGCGCGCATTATGTACAGGTTAGCGGCATATATATGGGTACAAAAATAGAAGCAAGCTACACAAGTCTTTATAAGCCAGCTTGAAGATAAAGTCTTAGACACATGCATACTGAAACCATTTTATTATCGACGACGTATTGGCGACGTGTTCGTGATCTGGCCGCACGGGAAGACAGAACTTTTGTCATTCATTTCAGACTTGAACAATGCTTATCCAGCCATGTGTTTTTCAGAATCATACTCCAGCACATCAATCAATTTTCTCGATGCCACAGTTATTATCATATGTCGTCAGTTCATTATCATGTGTGATAATCAACTGACAACAAAACTCTTTAGGAAACCCACGAATAGACAATCCTACCTGCATTTTGATAGTTCCCATACAAAGCGCTGCAAAACAGCAATCCCATATGGTCAAGCACTACGTTTTAAGAAAATATGTTCAACAGATTCAGATTTCACAGACAACTCACCAAACTTCAGGAGGCTCAACAGAAACAAAAATGTCCACCACAAATTGATAACAATGCTATTAAACAAGCTGACGACATTGACCGCAAGAAACTTTTTATTCAAAAGAAGAATAACCTGGTTCTGACACAATCCGCATGTGCACCAAGCATCAACGCATTCTTTAAAAGCATCACAACAGACTATTACAGAGTGATCACCTTAACAACATCTTTCCTGATCGCCCTAGTGTGGTATATTTCAGGTTGAAGAACTCACGAGACTTATTGGCATCATCGAAAATTTCTCCTCCAAGTTATTCTGGTTGTCATCCCTACAATAATCCCCATTGCAAGGTTTGTAACCACATGACGAAGGCATCTGATAAGAGCACACCATCAAGCTTTTATCTAAATATAAAAAGGGATTTTGACTGTGGCACAAGCAACATCGTGTACATGCTTTAATGATCTGAGTGAAAACGGCAATACATCAGACAAACTAAAACCCCCATTAGATTGTGTTTTAGTAACCATAAGTCGCATTCCATAGGCCTACCCAATCTACCTTTGTCTAGGCATGTTATTATTCCTGATCACTCCTTCGATAATCTAACATCTACTAAACTGGAATCTGGTTTCCCTTCACACCATGCTAGGGAAATGTGTGAGTCATTCCTCATACACAAGTTCAACACTGTCTTATTTAGCATAAATGAAAATCCAGGCAAACTGATATTTATTTCAACACAGAACTAAGTTCTAGCATCACTACAGTCTAAGAATAATTTCTGTACACGCATATTTTCACTACACGTTTTTGGTGCATTGCTTTTGTTTTCTTTACTTTGTGTTATCGATTCTGTGGCCCACGAAACTGTTAGTCACACATCTTGTTCCATTTGATCGTTTTGCTAAATTTTATTTTTATGTGTGATTTGCCATATACGTTTGGTTGTATAATGACTTACCGTTTGCCGATTTTGCCGTGGTTGTCTAAGTGCTATTTATGTGATCTACTTCATGAAACCACCATTTATATATTATCTTAGCTTTGCAGTGACATGCTCTAGTCCCCGTTCATTACCATATCTTCCGAATTATAAGCCACACCTTTGTATAAGACGCACCCGACTATTTTCACACGTTTTCGCGAAAAAAATTTACATACCAGTCGCACCTCTTTTCTTGGTGATCAGCCCAACTGAGCATAATTCAGCATGCGCTTAAGTTTAGACGCATTGTACTTACTCATTGCACTTACCCTTAACCCGTCAGTAAAAGTGCCACAGGTTACGGCAAAAATACAACGATCGAGTCCATGTAAGCAGAAAAAAAATTTATTCTTCACTGTGCGTTATCTAAAAACCATCAAAGGCCTCGTCCCCAGAAGCGCTGTTAAAAAGTTCTGCCGATTTGCTGGGCAGGCTTGCAGGGACATCTTTGTCATCTTCCGAGTCGCTGCTGTCATGATTACCGGCAGACGCAGACGCAACAAGGCCAGCTTTTTGAAAGCCTGCAGCTATTGTGAACACAGACACGGTATCCCAAGCTTCATCGACCCACTTGGCCACCTCGCCAAATGTTGCATGTCTCATGAGCCCAGTGGTCGTAAAGCTGTGGTCGACGTCAGTCATCCAGCTTTCCCACAAACGGCACAGTACAGCTTTGAAGCTGTGGTCGACGGAGATATCTTAAGGTTACAGAAGCTTTGTCATACTGCCTGGTATGACTGCAGCCGTGCAGTTGACAGCCGTCACCCTTTTAAGTGTTGCGTCGGTAATATGTGCACACATGCTGTCCATAACGAGCAGGCCTTTCTTCACATGAAAGAAGCCGTCTGATCATTTGACAAAACGCTTTTCAAGCGAAACTGACATAATGATTCCATCCATCCATCCCTTTTCGTTTGCCTGGATGATTACGCCAGATGAGAAGCTGTCGTTCAACAGTGTCTTCCGCTTAAATATAAGCATTGGTGCAGTTCGGTTCCGTTAGCGCATCAAGCAAGAACGACCGTAAAATGAAATTTCTCCTGCCCAGTTGTTCGCAGCAGCACCGACTTCTCACTCTTCTGTCTGACAGTTCGTCCCATCTGAATGTCAAACGTCAAAGAAATTTCGTCTATGTTGACTATGTGATCTTCCGATATCTCGCTTTCGTCCACCTGCTTCTTCACAAATGCTTTGAACTTCTCCAGGTTTTCAGCGAAGTCTTTGGGCAGCTCTCGAAAAGTGTTGTGCACACTCTGATGCTCGAACAGTTGCGCCTCATAAATCTGAAGCACTAAAAAGAACCACTGACCAAACGAACAACTCCCATCTCCTTCGCCCACGTGCGCGCATCGAGGCCCAACTGCACAGTAGACAGTCTCCTGCCTTCTGCATGTTGTTCCAGTACCCAAGTGTGCAGACGGGCCTCAAGTTCCGGCCATCAGGCTTTCAAACTTCGGTCAGCATTCTTCGAGCTTCTCCTAGCCCTTACCTTGTCCTCTAACTCCGACGCCAATCCCGCACCATCTTTTCACTCACACCAAAGTGTCCTCCAGCAGCACGGTTACCCTTCACCTTTTTAATCACGAACTGAACTGCTGCCAACTTGAACTTTGACGGGTAGCTTTTCCGATATTGCCAAGGCGGCAAGGTAAACCAGGGCACATGAACTGAACAAAGCGGAGACAGCGACTCGGGCGACTCAACCGCCGCAGCACAGCTCACGACACGTAATCACACTGGTTAAGGATGGTTTGACTCAGCTTGGCTAGCCTCGGCATCGACGTGGATTTTCCTTAATATGGCCTCGCAAGTGCAACAGACAGCGCTTTGGCTGTCGGCTCTTGACTACAATAAACGGTCTAAAAACACTCTAAAAATGCGGAACAATAATAATAATAATAATATAGAGTAATAAAAAGCATCGTGACATATGCTAATTCTAAATTTGTTTCTTAAGATTTGGTAACTTGTGCAAAGCACAATTCCAACTTTTTCTTTTTTTTTTCCCAGTCGCGCTCGCTCTTTTGCAACCTGAATCTTGATGCGCTGGCTTAAATTGCTGGCTTAACGTTCGTTACCGCAGTTTACGAATAAAAACAAATAAATTCAGTTCCAAAGTGAAAGGGGAAAAAATAAATAAGTTGCACTTCTGTAAAAATACACTGGGGGAAAATTAAAAAAAAACTGCATCTTATACTCCAGAAAATACAGTACTGGCCACATTGCAGTAGATAGTGTATGATAGTGATGATTCACGAGTAGAGGTTCCTTGTATACTTAAGAAGAGTGCATTTTTGCATCATGTTTTCCATGATGAAGGCCGGTCCTTGACTGAAGCGTAGGACAAATAAAAAGTTTCAATTCTTCATGTCCTCTACTTCACAGTATATACATATATATAATATGGCAGCAACTAAAAGAAAAACATATGCGAAGCTTTGGATGGTATACTGATACTTCAGATGAAAGAGAGTCATTAATGTTGAACTGTTTCAGTACTGGCCACAATTCAACGTCATACACAAAAAAGTTGAACTTGATTGTGTATGACGTAGAATTGTTCCTTTTGAACAAATGGCCTTTATCCTTAGGTTGCTTTCTTTTTTCTGTCTACACACGAAAGTGTACCAGAACACCAGCCTAGTAAGACATACAGGACAATAAGAAAATGAGTGTCTTATGATTTGCAAGTCTACTATATTATTTTTTTTCAACAATGTGATTAAAACAGCGCATCCAACATAAAGAGAAACTCGACACTAGAGATGAGCTACTAACAATTATTTTCATTTTAAACCGTATAAGACTTCATAAAAATAAATAGAAAATTATTATGATCCCTGAGGTGCCACAGCCGACATGGGAACCACAAGGAAAATTAAATTTGTTTACCGCGCCATTGCCAGATGACCACACAGAAAGTTCTTTATTGCTTTAGGAATTATATCGGCACTCGGTGGGTCTTTGAAGCTGCTGCTATGTTACGCGTTCTATGCAAGATGAGAACATCCCCCCACTCATCGTATGTTCTACCCCCGGGTGAAATCGAGCGAGCATTGCTCAAGCAGGAATTGAATGAGGCGGCTGATATCCGCCGCTTGTAGTCCGCACGCGATAGCATCCGGCCGCATGTTAAAACTGCCGTCGAATGCTCAAGCAGAGAGGACCCAGGTGAAAATGTGTAACTGGGTATCTAAAAGGTTACAACTGCCATTACCTGGGATCAAGCGGTCCCAGTTGCAGACCAACTGGTTTAAGCTGGCAATCAAATGGGAACAGTTGGTCCCAATCACAAGTGGTTCCAGTTAGTACCTGGTCCCAGTTACATCAACTGGGCACATACGAGGATGATTACCAGTTTAACTGGAAGGTGCTGCTCCCTGTAATGTTCTAACTGGAAGTGTGACATGTTTCAGTAGTACACTTCTTCACAGTGAAGGAAGAAAATACTTGAACTTGATTGTTGTGTATGACGTAGAATTCTTCACCTTGAACAAATGGCCTTTATCCACAAGTTGCTTTCTTTTTTCTGTCTACACACGAAAGTGTACCAGAACACCAGCCTAGTAAGACATACAGGACGATAAGAAAATGAGTGTCTTATAATTTGCAAGTCTACTATATTATTTTTTTTCATCCTCTGTGCGTTCTTTTAACCTCAAACACTTAATTGAAATAATATTATGGCGGAATATTCAGTTGCACAAGTGCGCAAACACATAGCATTCAATCGTACACTTGTTTTAGCTTCAATAAATTTAATCGCATTAGGCTGTTGCCAATATTTTTACATCTATCACGGTGACAATACACAAGCGAAGTGGTCCCGATTAATGTCAGGCCATAATAATTGCTGAATTATCTCGCAGGAAGCATGCCTGCTTGACAGCCTTGTGCGCTGCACAGATATTATCTCCGAGCGACAAAGAAAAATAACAGTGCCAAGCCAGTACCTACAATGGCCGAGACTGCCGATATCCTTTACAGCTGCAAAGACTAACACCAACGTGCATCATACACCACCACACACGGCTTTATCACAAACATCTACCACTCTCTCCCACTTCCTCTCACGTTCTACCTGAATGGCCGGCAGCCGTCACTGTAGTTGCATATCTAATCTTACGCTCAATTACTGAATAGAAGAGTGAAGTATAATCGGACATAATTATACAACAGACTGAAATGATTTATTAAGTGCAGATTCTGTAATGTTCAATGAAAGAAGCGCACAGGCAGGAAAGTTTTTAATACAGCAACGAGCAGTTTCGTACAGCACATGTGGCGAGGGCTAGCTACCATGCCACGGATAGGCACAGAAGCGTGGTGCAGTAGTGATGTTAGATGATGAGGAACGTAAAGTGATGGCGTGCATAATTTAGGTATTTTGTTTAGTGTTCAACAGTTTCATCTTCAGAAGTCTTCGAGCGATCATCGGATGAATGTTTTTGTCTGTGACAAGACGGATGTGTGGATCCATCGTGTTCGGAATGCCATGCTGCCTGCCTGTCCGCAATGCGGCCGTTTGAAGTTAAATAATCCATTCTGCTCTAAGTAAGTAGAGATGTAAATATAATATAACATACATAGAGTGTTTTGAGCGTGGAGATAATAGAACGTCGCCTCGTAAACAATTATTGCTTTAGACACACCACTGTGATGTGCTGCTGTAAATTTGATGCCATTTCTTTTGGAGCATCATAAAAAAAGAGTGTATCGAAACACTTGTGCTGAACAGCATGTCCTACAACGTATACTTGTGCAGGCTTGTAGCTCTATCCGAAGAACTAGAGAAAGGCATGCATTCGCTCAGCAATTAAATGTTCCCAACCTGTTGTCTGTCTGTGAACTTCGGCTTTCCTGCCCAATGCTTTTCTTTCTTTTGCTCTTTTGCAGTGCAAATAAGCTCGACAGTTTAAAAATCGGAATAGACCAAGACGAGATCCCTACAGATAGTGTTAAATCATTGCACTGTGATTTTTGTGAGAACTCTCGGGGAAATTAGAGTTCGGAATTGTACGAGACACAAGTTAATTGTGTTAATAATTGCAGTACAAGGCTATAAACTCTACTACACTGTATCTGTACCTTTTACCAATGTATGAATTAAAGGTAAGCCTTTTCATTCATAAACGTTGACTGTATTATAGAGAGATCTATAGAAAGCTGCAATTCCATGTTGAAGGACACAATTAAACAGGACTGTACTTATGATTGCTTCATAAAAATATCTGACAATGGTATGTTCATCAATGTAGTCACATATTAGGAGGTGTGCATCAAGAGCCACAGTTTCTGCTAACAGGAGCTACCTGCGATTGCGACTATAGTACTTTTGTTTTGATTGAGAGCAATGTCAGTTTTACAGAAGGGCACACTGCATTATTTTCTATGAATAAGTCAATACTAGTTGCATGTTGATGAATTTCAATTTCTGACAGAATTTCAGAATTTCTTGTGTAGTCGTTCAGTTTTGCTAAAAGTGTAAATATTTTGTTTAGATGGTATATATCAAATTGCAAGCGTCTGCGCATTGCCAAGAAAGCAATCAAAATGCTTCACCGCCTGGGCATAATCTGCGAAGTTTCTAATAAATGGAGTCCAGTCTCAATGGCAAGCTTCTTCGGCTATATGCAACGCAGGGGTCCACTGGCGAATGGAAAGAAATTGAGACCAGTTCTAGTGGTTTGTGGTCTGATTCCCAGTGGGGACCAGTAGCCAGTGGATACTAGCAGGGACTAATTCAAGTAGCTCATGGTCCGATTCCCAGTGGAGACCAGTTGCCAGAGAACTCCAACTGAAACCTGTTGGCAACCAGCCCCACTAAGAATTTGACCATAAATCATTTGAACTCGTCAGTTGTTCCCAGTTAGAATATTTTCACCCGGGGAAACACGCCATCAATCCTGAACGAGCATGAAAATAAGTAGGGGAGAAGGAGGGGCTGCTTGAGCAGCAGCTGTAAACTTTGATTCTAAGGGCGCAGTCGATGCGGACGTGATCGCTGGCGTGCGCGCGCTACCTCGGCAAGCTTCCGTGAACGCCTCGTAGGCCGATCTCCACTGAAATAGTCCAACCAGTCTCTGTAGAGGTCCTCTACATTTTTTTTAAACATTTTTTTTTTCTTCTGGCAGAAATAAATATACCACCACCACCACCCTTCTACATGGTGCCCTGTAAACAGGAAAAGATTGTGCGAAATGAGCATACATTTCTCCCTAGAGCGGCCTTCTTTTTTCTCTTATGACGGCGTTTTGTAGAGTTACGCGGCAAAAGAAGGGGGAGTCTGTGACATTGATGGAGGCAGCGGACGCAGTTTTCATGATTGAATATTTTATTTGGCCGAACCTGTGCCTGGAGAACGACAGACATTATTCTCCGAGCAATACGTGCTGTAAATTGATAGCAGCAAACATAGAGCGTCAGCCTTCGATAATTTGCCAAGCAGTGAAGCACGCATATATACATGAATGAGAAGGATCTGCAGCCGAGTTGAATTTTACTTTTTTTTCTTTTTTGGAAACCTGGTTTGGCTGGGAATTCATTTCATTCTCAACTGCAGTAAGCAAATTACGTATTTCTGTGCTATTTTAACACAGCAGAGGCGTTCTGAGCACCACAGTAGGGAGAGGATAAATTTAGTTTTTGTTCACTAAGTATTACAGCTACGTGCTGCTGGCACCGCCCGATCTGAAGGGTACAGCCATATCAACTTATCCATTCTTCAATCCATGCATAGAATATTCTAGTGTTAACGCTAAGGGCCAAGTAGGTTCCAGAACAAATTCTAACATATGCGTTGTGCGCATAATCTCATAGGAAGGTTCCAAGATTACCTTCCGATTAGAATTTGAAATCCGTTTCCGGTTTCTCAAACAGACGCGAGCGCGAACAGCGTGAGGCATATTTTATTTTCAAATTCCGTACATTAGTAGCCGGCATCAACGAGGACCCCGGATGGTCACAGATGGCCCACAGATGGTCACAACACGTGAATCCAAAGCGAACTTCTCGGATTTCAAATTCTGCATAACTGAAAGCCTTAATTGTGACTCCAGTAACGTAATATACATGCTACATTGCAACATCTGCGGACAATAATATATCGGCCAAACAGACACGCCATTTCGGCTGCGGTTCAATAATTACCGGTACCACGCCACTTCACTGCCGAAGCTACCTTTATCTAGACATCTGCGCCTGCCAAATCACAGTTTTGAAAATATCAGCGCAACTCTTTTGCAGTCCGGTTTCTCAAACAGACGCGAGCGCGAACAGCGTGAGGCATATTTTATTTTCAAATTCCGTACATTAGTAGCCGGCATCAACGAGGACCCCGGAAAACTCAACTGCCTCCGAGAAGTAAGCCAGGAGAAAATTGGTGACAGATTGATAGCTGGAGACCATGCTTTTTTCTGACTGACTTGTACGTGTACACTGTCCTTTCTTGGCTTTTTTTTTTTACATGCACATACAAAGTGTTTACGTTCGCCTACCACTTTATGACCATTGAAGGGAAGCGGACGAAGATTAAAGGTAAATAGCCGACCGACCCATTAACGAGAAACCTTTCCTTTACGCACGCCGCCCGCCGCTCGCCGAACGACCCATTACGGGGAAACCCCTTTCTTTACGCACGCCGTCACGGACCCTCCCGGCACCGCGGCGACAATCTTGGGTGGCCCGACACACGTCAAGAACTGAACAGCACGTGATATGAACCGTATGTGGATGTAGACAGACAGTTGGTTTCGTTCTCAGTGTTGAAAGTGGTTCTTCCTCTTTTCTACTTTCTTTCTTTTTTTCGTCTTTTTTCTTTCCCTTTTTTGTTTTTTTTTTCCTTTTTCTAGTTTCCTCTCACTCTCGCAAACGTCTTTCAAGGCGAGAGGGACGCGGCAGCAACGAAGTTTGGAGGCTCATGTCAGTAAAACTCATCCCCTGATGAAGGGAGGACCCCTCCCGAAACTGTTGGGAAATAAATATATTTATCCTCGTTGACAACGCTCCCGTTGTGCCATATCCCATATATATATATATATATATATATATATATATATATATATATATATATATACACACACAAGAACCTACAAGAAAAATCATAAATGCGGCAATGGTGGCAAAATTTCACTATGTTGTACGATTATACAGCCTCGTAACAATTTCATTTTCCCGTAGGAATATAATTGAGTAATTATTGTTGTGATTGAAAACTACGCCTTACTTGTTTGTTTCTCCAGCTTGCAGCCAAGAGTGGCCACTGTTGAGAATGGGGGGCTCAGCCCCAAACTTTCCTCTGTGGGGGAAGGGACTTGCAACCCCCCCGCCCCCGCCCCCCGGCTGATATGCCTATGCTGTTACAAGAGTTGCACGATGAGGTTGACCTATACACAAACCCTACCTTAACAAGATACATGCATTTTGTCCACGTGGCGCTAGAGAGCAATAGACATGAACCGAAATGCGACTTGACTGAACCGTATCCATATCCAATGCGTGTTACTGGGTCAATGATAAAACTCGGCTAAATTTGGCATTCCACACGCTGTTGAACATTTTAAATACCTTGGTGCATACTTTTCTGCCTGTTTATCTTGGAATAAGCATACAGGTTACGTAATTGGCAAGGCCAACGATTAGTTAAACATTATTAAACGCAAGTTAAAGTCTGCCCCGACAAGTTTGAAAGAGGCTTTGCACGTTACAAATGTCTGACCTATCCTTGAATATGCCTAAACAGTGTGGGATCCTCAAGGTCAAACTCTAATCTACAAACTTGAACACATACGAAACCGTCCGGCGCCCTTTGTCAGTAATAATTACAATTTTAACTCCAGTGTTACATGCGTTAAGAATAACTTAGGATGTAAGCATCTTGAGCAGCGCAGAAAATTTTTGTGATTAAAGTTTTTCCATTCTATATTCTGTGATGAGTCCGCATTAACAACAGTTTATACATGATGAGCTCACACTATGTGTCACATGAAAATGATCACTCAAAAAAAAAAAAAAAAACGCGAGGTCGGCTCTCAGATTGGTGCCTTTGCAAATTCTTTTTTTTTTTTACCATTCGCGAATTGAATAATTTGGATTCGTGTGTTGCCCATCTTCCATCCGAAGCTTTTTGTTCATCACTACAAGATGTGTGCTCTTTGTGAATGCGCAGGAGCTGCTGCGCAAATGTATGCCGTTTTGTATGCCGTGCAAATGTATGCCGACGAAACGTACGCTTTGTTAGGCTATAATTCTGTTTTTCTTTCCTCACCCCCCTACAATAATGCCCACTTGGGCGATGTAGGTTCCACTAATAAATAAATAAATAAGTAAACTGCTGTTTATAGTAGCGCAGTAGGTCAGAAGGATGCAACTGGCGCATCACTTCCACCCCTGAAGCCCGTATAGTGCGGCAACATGGCGTAATGCAGCAATGCCGGGTGTGTTTGAAGGACCAACTTCAACATTGTTATAATTTTTTTATCAAAAAATGATTTCTTGAGACTTTTCCTACTGCTTACAAAGTGTTCCATGAAATGTGACATACGAAATACTATTGCTTGGACTGTATAAGTGCAAGAAATGCTGTCAAAAATGTAATAAATCACACATTTTCTCTGGCTTCACCATTTCTTCCAAAAAAGAAAAGAAAGGTTTTGGTTACAATTATATTAAATCAAAAATATACTTCCTTTAACATGAGAAACATTGATTATCTTGGTTAGGGAGACAGCAGCTTATTTATTAGGAATCATGAACATTGAAGAAGTTCTTCGTTGTTGAGGTTAAACAACAGGCAGTCGAACACCATAAATGTTCCACAGTTCCACAGAAAATGTATTTATCTCAGTAGTGAAATACTCATAGGATGTATCGATCACACAGTGATACTGTACAGGTATTTTGGTATATTTTTTCCAGAAAGGAGCTCGCCTGTTTCGAAGTAAAGGAAGACTATTGTGCTATGCCAAGCAAATGTGTGCCCCTGGTTGGAGGTCACAAAGGGTCACAGTAGGAGGTCACAAAGGGTTCCCCACATGCACAGAATGGTTTATGTATAAAGGGCTCGATGCAGAATTGCAGAGGCAGTATTGCCATGCTCCACATATGAATGTCTTTCAAGGCAGGTGCTGCACTCCTATTTTTTTTCACGCAGCAAGTCATTTCACGAGTCTTGTGTTGACACCAAACCAAAGTTGCCTAAATGAAAGCTTATTTGAGAAGCTGCAGTTGCTTTAAGTGCAAAAACCATCTCAGCAATATAGATATTGTGCCTAGAATAAATGTATACTTTTTTTCCTCCTTCACTGGCGTTCAGCGACCATTCTAGCAATATGCTTGATTTGAAAATTTGAATACAGTGAAGCATTACACCCGAACCTCAATATAACAAGCACGGATATAACAAACTATCAGTTATCACAAAGTATCTTAAACATACATAGTCTTGCAATAGTTATAGTATTAGGAATAAACCTTTAAAACAAATTTTTGGATATGGCAAACTTAATTTTGTGTGAGATGCAACTTTTTAGAATGAGGTTTGAGTGTAATCACAATATTGTCTTGTGCCTAACAAATCTTTTTTCGAAGCATCAGTGTACCTTAAATCAAATGTATTCTAGTATTTCTATGCTTGTATCTGCATTCCTGTTTCTGCATTCTGGAATACATTTTTTTGTCATTTTGCAAAAGAATTTCAGAAATATCCTGTTACACGAAAGACCAATGCATCTAAGTATCTGTATTTTAGGCTTTCAGTGCATGCATTTTGATGTTTGTATTGAACAATACTCCTTCAAGTGCCTCTGCCCAACTCAGATAAACACTGAAATTTTGTTAATTCAGTCATATTTTGGAGCAACCAAGTTGATCTGGATAATTCTTGCAGTGCATAGTGCGTAAAGCAGCACAAATGTGCAATGCAATGGGTGAAAATGTCATTCACGAACAACCAAAACAAGGCGGCACAGTTTGCATTGCCATCAGCACGAACCATATTGTCACAATGATAACATTTTAAATTTTGGGTTAGCATGTTTCGAGTTAAGATGGAGGGGTCTTGAGCCACTATCCCATTGTGAACAAAGTTGTGAGTAGCGGAAATTGCAGAGTAAACCGCTCTAATGCTGAGTACCTAAGTACAGGATTCAGCTACTTAAGAAAATGAAAGGTCATTGAGGTAATAGAAATTTGTTTGCTGTTTCCTTGAAACCTTCGATCATAATTCGTAATTCGGCCGGTTCAGATCCAGACATTTTTTTTCCAGTCCTATTAAACTTGAACTAATTTCCCTGTAGTATGTAAAAAAAACTATACTGTCAATCAATGAAGACTTCGACCTTTTGTAATCCTGCATATTGCATGTTTTCGACAATTAATGCATGCACTTAGACAAGAATTTACATGAAATGCAAGTTTTGACTTAAATAGATCAGTGGAATGTCTACTACAGTCATGGTTACAAGAAAAGACAATACGAGGTAAAGTCTTGATGTAGAGAGAACAAGATACAAAAATAAAAAAGGAGAGAGAAAAGGAGACTTGAGGGTCCCCTATGCATTCACCTAAAAAGACTCGAAGGCAAAGGTCATGTGTTGCAGCTATTTTACAGGGCCCTTTATATTCAGTGAATGCTACCTTTTAAAATTCTTTTTATTACATGAACACTACGAATACGAAGTGACAGTGCAGCCCAATCGGTCATGTGATGTTTGTTTGTGCTTATAAAAAAATTTTTTACTGATGCGAGTGCCACAAGGATAACAAGCAGCTTTCACACTCACTTTATCGTTTGCAAAGCTCACGTGTGTGTTAAACCTAGAGATGTAAGGCTTTCACCTGGAAAAGAAACTTCAAAGAATTTCCTAAAATGTTTCTTGGCCAAAAAAAAAGGGTTTTCTCTTAAAAATGCAGTAGGAACAAGCCCATGCAGCTACCAAGTTGCTGTAAAAAAATATAAACACTATAACTTACGAAAAACGAAAGGAATTCCCCCTCTGATAGCCTTCTTGTTGTCGAAGACGGCTTTGTCACTGTAAACAGAACAGAAGAACTCATTTAAGAAGAGAACACCTATGAGCTTGATGACATCAGCAAACACAATAAAAAAAACATTGAAAAATTTGCAATAAGCTACTATACCCTACATTAGAAACCATTTCGCAAATACATTTTTTACAATCCTGCAAGGTGGCAGAAGGGTTATGGAAGTGGGTGGCTGTCCACTTTCCTTTTTTTAGAATCAATTTCATTTTACATGAATTGCAAGGCAAGATGGGACAAACAGTGAGAAGCAGAGGACGTAACCACAGATATGCAAATGAAATTTGCCAAGAAAAGAAAATGAAAATCTCTTTTTGCGGTATAATCTTAATACATTAGATTCAGTTAGCTCTTGTGATTAGAAGAGCGGCTATGTGAATACCACTCAATAGACGCATCTTGCAGTGCAATTGCCTGAAACTTTTCTTTTTTTTTCCCCAGAAAGAACATGAATATAAAAATTATGTGATGCCTGCTTTCTGAGAAAAATGATATGGTAAAAAAGCGGTCGCAAGGACTTCGTAGAGGAAATAATGTTTTTAATGCATAGAATCTACAATCGTGAACTGATAAATAGGGTATTTATGATAGTTGGGATACTTTTCGACACCCTTTCCTTTTCCATTTCGTTGGCTTAAACAGATTATTTGCCTAGTTGAGATAATCTCGCCTCGAAAACTGCCATTTGCCGCATGATTAGGCAGTGTACCTCCCACAAGGTAATTGCAGTTTTCCGTCAGCTCAAAGAGAGCTCAGACAGCTCGGCCATACTGTCACAAACCAGTGACAGATTGTTACAAACCCAACCAACGCCAACCTCACCGAGGGCTCATCGCATTAACTCTGCTCTTTTGCATCTCTCCCAGGGCCTCGGGAAGTGCTCAAAAAGTGGTCTTACAAGGCGGGGTCGGCTGTCGTCACTGATCAAACTTACCTGGTATATAAAGCTTTTCCAATCTTCAAAAGTGACGTGGTAAAATATCTTGAACAACTCTACAAGCGGAAACACTTTGCTAAGGCGCGTTGCCAGGCTAGTTGGTTGGGGTTCATCATTTATATGGGTATAGCGCGCAGTGGCGTACCAACTCCTTCGTGAGTAGGGAGGGGGGGGGGGGCTAACTTACCTCACTCGTCCGCCGGGATATATATATATATATATATATATATATATTATATATATATATATATATATATTGCCGCGAACCATGCATTGAGTTTGTTTATTTGTGTTTAGTTTTTTCGGCCTGGCTGCGCCGGCCTGTGCTATCACTGTTTTCACAGCGTTTCGAACAAACGCTATTGAACAGCGTTTCGAGCGTTCTGAACAAACGCTATCACAGCGCTCTCGATACAATTCGACTATTCGAGAAACCCTCGCGCCGAGGAATATAAATTCCCGCACAGCCGATGCCGCGACATTCGATCGCCGACGCTCACTAGCGTGCACGTCGTTTTGCCGACCACTGCTTCGCCGCCTGTGTATTCTTTCAGTTGTTAGGGGAGCACAAGTTCGCTCCAATAAACTTGTTTTCCTTATAGACAACTGCATCATCCTTTGCTGCGTGACATCTGGTGGAGGTGCGGGGTACATGGGCCCTAAGCCATTGCCAAGCCGACAAGCAAGCCCAACACGACAAGCACACCCAACTCGTGTCAGCCGCCGACAGCAAGGCCTTCAGCCAGAGTTTGGACTGCTCCCGGATAAAACGAGGAAAGAAGACGTAAAAACCACGATGATCGACGCAGGCACCATGACCAGCGCTACCAACCCTCCCGTCGTTCTGCAACAACCTCGTGAGCCCCCATCATTCCGAGGATCTCCTGGTGAAAACCCGGAAGGGTGGCTGGAGAAGCTGGAGCGCATCCGCATCTTTAACAGGTGGGATGACAAATAAACGTTTCGTCATGTCTTCTTCTATTTAGAAGATGCAGCTCGAACGTGGTTTGAGAACCATGAAGAATGTCGCGAACCATGGATGAGAAGTACTTGGCGTTGCAGAGGTGGTCGAGGGCGTCGTCGATTCGTGGCAGGGGGTACACGTCCTTTTTAGTGATTTTGTTTAGTCTCCGGTAGTCAACGCAGAATCTTAAAGTGCCATCTTTTTTCTTCACGAGTACAACCGGCGCAGCCCACGGACTTTTCGATGGCTGTATTCTGTCGTCGCTGAGCATGTCATCTACTTGAGTCCGGATGGCTTCGCGCTCGTTTGAAGAAACGCGGTACTGTGACTGTCGGGTAGGTCAGGCTCCATCTTCCGGTGCTTATTATCCGGTGCTTCACCAAAGGTGTATGACGTAACTTCGAGTTCGAGGAAAAACACTCGCTGTAGCGACGGAGCAACTCCAGTAATCTGTCCCGATTTTCTTGCGACAGCGCCGGGTTCACGTCGAAAGGATGTGACAGCCTGGAAGCATCTGCGCGTGCGCGTTCAAAGGTCGCGACCGCGATCACTTGACTCGCTTCTTGCGTTTCTTCGAGGAACGCAATTGCAGCGCCCTTGTTTAGATGCTGGTACTCCTCGGTGAAATTGGTGACCAAAACGTGGGATCTGCGTTGCTTAAACCGCGCAATGCCTCTTGCGACAGACACAGCGCGGTCTAGAAGCAACCTTTGGTCAGTCTCCATGATAGCGTCGACGTCAGGGGCAGCACCTTCACAATAGACGGCAATCATCAAGCTTGCGCGGGGTGGCAGGGTGACGTGATCGTCGGCGATCCTTACAGCAGCACGGTGTCCGACGTTCGGCTGCGGCGTCGTGGAGTGATCGGAAGAAAACGTTATCGACCTGGTCTGCAGATCAATTATTGCGCCATTGTCCGTCAAAAAGTCCATTCCGAGAATCGCGTCGCGGGAGCAGTTAGGCAAAATGACGAACTCCGCAGGGTACGTAATGCCGTCTATGGTGACGCGCGATGTGCACATTCCACTTGGGGTCACGAGGTGGCCTCCTGCTGTGCGTATGTGCGGACCGTCCCATCTGGTCGTAACTTTCTTTAGCTTGGACGCGAATGACCCGCTCATGACCGAGTAGTCGGCTCCCGTGTCGATATGGGCGACTACGTCAAGGCCGTCAATGAACAACTGGACGTCGGATGCCGCTTTCCTCGAATTTCGGGTGCGTCGGGGCGTCGCATCGCGGCTTGCGTGTGTTGATGGTCGGGCACTATGCGTCGTCATCGTCGTCTTCTCAGCGGCAGGCTTCGTCATTTCGAGTACGCGTCGCGCAGCGTGGCTGTCGTTTTCGGGGGTCTCGTCACGGTGTCGTCGGAATGAGGGTATGTCGTGAATCACGGTCTTGCGTCGTTGGAGGGTTTGCATTTTTTCGTCGTTGTGCAACTTCAATTCCAGAAGTTGCTGCTTTTAGTTTCCCCCTCATGGGCTGGGGGACCTTCCACGGGTGAAGTCAGCGTTGCTGCGACGGTTGGGGGATTGGTACGGGTAAAACGACGGCGAACTGTTGAAACGGGATAGTCCACGGCTGGTGTTCGACAGGTATTCGATCTCAAATGGGCGCTGGCCGGCTCGCGGGCGGGGTGCGTCGTCGGAGAACCTACGCAAACCCAGCCTCTTGTACGGGCAGCGGCGGTAGACGTTGTCGGCCTCTCCGCAGTGGTAGCACAGCGGACGATTATCTGGCGTTCGCCACACCTCGGTCTTCCTGGTAGCCTGGTTTCGGGTTATAGGGGGTCGGGCGGGCGACATTGGGCGGCACTACGACAGGGCCTCTTGATAACGGGTTGGGACGGGTCGGGGTTGACGAGCAGCAGCGGAGTAGGTCATCGCTTGTGGTTCGTAAGATGCTTCCGACGGCGTAGAATTCCCCAGTGCTTGCTGAACCTCCTCGCGGACGACGTCAGTGAAGGAGGCGACTTGAGGCTGCGGTGTTGCTGGGAACAATTTCCTCAGTTCCTCGCGAACGACGGCGCGGATGGTCTCCCGCAAGTCTTCCGTCGCCAATCCAGAGGCGTTTACCGGGTTCACCGAAAGGGTGTTGAGTGGTCTATGGTATTGCCGCGAACGCATATCCAAGGTCTTCTCGATCATCGAAGCCTCGGTGACGAACTCAGCGACGGTCTTAGGGGGGTTGCGAATGAGTCCAGCGAAGAGATCTTGTTTAACTCCCCGCATCAGAAAGCGCACCTTCTTCTCTACTGCCATTTCGGGGTCAGCTTTCCGGAACAGCATCTTCATCTCCTCAGCGAACAGTACAACACCTTCGTTAGGGTGTTGCATTCGCGTCTCCAACAAAAGGGCGGCTCGTTCTTTCCGCACAACCGTAGCGAATGTTTTGAGGAATTCACTCTTAAAGACAGTCCAGTCGGTTAGGGAGCTTCCGCACGATTACAAAAATCAAGGCGAAATACTTCTGGCCCCGCCTTACATCCGATGTCACCCACTACGTCCCGAGCTGCCGTGACTGCCAGCGACGAAAAACACCACCGACAAGACCCGCCGAACTTCTGCAGCCGATCGCCGTCCCAACAAGGCCCTTTCAACAGATCGGAATGGACCTTCTGGGCCCCTTCCCTACATCCCGATCCGCGAACAAATGGATTGTCGTAGCGACAGACTACATGACGCGCTACACAGAGACCACCGCTCTTCCGAGGGGAACTGCACAGGAAGTTGCAAAGTTCTTTATTAACCAAGTTGTGCTGCGACATGGAGCCCCTGAGGTCCTAATCACGGACCGCGGAACGACCTTCACTGCGGAGCTCATGCAAGGAATCTTACGCTACAGCAACACGGATCACAGAAGAACGATGGCGTATCACCCCCAAACGAACGGACTAACGGAACGGCTGAATAAGACAATCGCGGATATGCTGTCTATGTACGTCGACGTTGAACATAAAACGTGGGACGAAGTCCTCCCGTACGTCACGTTTGCGTACAACACGGCTATCCAAGAAACCACGCAGATGACACCGTTCGAGCTCGCCTACGGAAGACGGCCAACTACGATGCTCGACGCCATGCTTCCGCACAGAGAAGACGACGACCTCAACGCCGACGTCCAAGGATACCTCCAACGTGCGGAGAAAGCCCGCCAGCTCGCTCGAGTTCGTATAACGAACCAGCAACTGGTGGATGCTGAACGCTACAATCTCCGACGCCGAGTACCATCCTGGAGATCGTGTGTGGGTATGGACTCCCATTCGACGACGTGGACTCAGTAAGAAACTTCTACGACACTATTTCGGACCCTACCGGATTCTACGTCGTGTTGGCAGACTAACGTACGAAGTGATCCTCGATGGTGAGTCCCGTACATCACGACGACGCACGCGGCCCGAAGTCGTCCATAAGGTTCGCTTAAAACCTTTCTACGGACGATGACGAACTTTTATTTTAATTTGTTTGGACTGTCCCTTATGTTAGCATCGGGTCGATGCACTCTTAGAGGGGGGGTAATGCCGCGAACCATGCATTGGGTTTGTTTATTTGTGTTTTGTTTTTTTCGGCCTGGCTGCACCCGCCTGTGCTATCACTGTTTTCACAGCATTTCGAACAAACGCTATCGAACAGCGTTTCGAGCGTTCCGAACAAACAGCGTTTCGAACAAACGTTATCACAGCGTTCTCGATACAATTCGACTATTCGAGAAACCCTCGCGCCGAGGGATATAAATTCCCGCACAGCCGATGCCGCGACATTCGATCGCCGACGCTCACTAGCGTGCACGTCGTTTTGCCGACCACTGCTTCGCCACCTGTGTATTCTTTCAGTTGTTAGAGGAGCACAAGTTCACTCCAATAAACTTGTTTTCCTTATAGACAACTGCGTCGTCCTTTGCTGCGTGACAATATATATATTTTAATCAAATTTCAAACATTTAAATTTCAATCACACCTTAATAGGCCGAGGAATGCTGCCCTTAGCCCAATTTCCATGTCCAATATGCGACGTGGAATCTTACTATATTGCTATCACGCCTCTTTGTCTGATTAGGCTTTGGCGGTTAACATCTACAAATACCACAATAGTTTAATAAATTTATCATGGATGTTAGTAGTCGAGATGCAGATGTACCAAGCATTAACGAGGATACATCTACGTTGAATGGAACTATAGCTGCCAAACACCGAAACATACATTCGGCAAACACTACTTTATCAATGTACTATAAGCATTTAATTAACCCTTTAAAGGCGCGTTTTACTTTTGCGCTACATGCAGATTCCTTTGAAAGAGGAATCAACCACGTTTTTTTTCTAGGGAATGATTGCTTTTATATTATTTTATAAGTGTCACACTTTCTTGCATATATTCAAGCATGCGTGTATTATAATTTGCCTTATTTGCTAATAGTGTGAATACTATATCTAGAGCATGTAAATATTAATAATATTGATATGGTTATATTACATTGGTGACCTCTTTATTACCTTCTCAACCTTTTTCTTCAAAAATGTATAATTTGTGGTGTTAGGGGGGTAATACACTGTTTACATTCATTGTATATGTATCAAAATTTCTTGAAGGGCCCCAGCTGGCTGTATAAATACACCAATACAAAAGGTGTAAACAAGACTTTTCTTCGAAACATCTGTTAAAAAATGTTAAACCATCTTTCGTTGCTTCGTTTTGAAATAGCTTGTTATGCGAGGCAACAAATGACGCGAAAAGGACTCATTGCGTAATGATCACTTATGCACGTCCACGTAAAAAATAAGAGCATAGACTATTTTCGATATGGCATATGTTTTCCATTGGTTGTCCAACATCTCAAATTTTCTTTGTGCCACAAAACCGCCTGCTTGTTGTATGACGTCACGAAGCCAGAGAGCATTTCCTTCTAAATGTAATTCAAGTAGGCTAGCTGCCAATCACACAAGCAGTAGGCTACATATAGCAGCTAGCAAGATAAATTATCAGGCTAATAAAATATTTCCACAAGCAACATAACGGTGCTTAGTGGTTTGTGAGTGTATACATCTCTGTGAGCTCATACTTGCTGAAAGACAGGTGAAAAGAGATAAATAAGCAGCGCTGCATGTGTGTGCTCATCTGCTGTCCGAGATGTATATTGAGCTGCAAAGGACAATTCAATTTGAGTGAAAACCAACTAGCCCAACTAAGCCTCCATAGTGGGAAAAACCATGGTATTTAACCTTCTCCCTGGTACGGTGGGTCAAGTTGTGAGCAAGCTCAAAAGCTGAGCTTCCTACTGAGCTTGAGCCCACTGCTTTATTCGTGGCCCCTTTGCAAGCTGCCGCTATGACTCCAAGTTACCATAAGTGAGGCCGATCAAGTTTGTTATAGAATAAAGCGGAAATCATTTTTAGCCTTTCAGTACGGAAAAACTTAAATAACAGAAATGATTCGTCACACTTATCAGCTGATAGCATAACCTTTTCGAAGACAATTATTTTCCAGAAGCAGTAAATGCTTTGACCAGTCTATAAACAGTTTGCTCATTCTCATCCGTAACTGCATCAAGAAGACACAGCAGAATAAAAGCATGAATAAGTGATGTATTATTATAGGGCCCCTGTTCAGCGCTTACCTGCTCGACAATACTACTAGACAAGACGCGAAAGCGTCGCACAGTCAACCTGCCCGCAAAGAGCCTACAAGAATAATCATCACAGCAGAAATGTTGGCGAAATTTCGCTCCGTAGTAACATTGCCTCGTAGCATGATGATGATATATGGTGTTTTTTGGCGCAAGGGCCATTTGTTGGCCAAAGAGCGCCAGTTCATCTGACTAAAAATATGGACAATGATTGTGATAAGCGGCTGTATAAGGGCCATAAAATTCCTCGCAATAAGGCGGGTAAGAACATACAAGTAATAAAATGATGACCATGCCGTGAAAGATGTGTGTAGTGTGAATATATGACAAAAGTTGGTGATAATAAAGACGATGGTGGATATGTATGGCATTAGCACAAGTGCCTCACTCGTTCATACCCCTGCGTCCAAGGGCCGTGAGGCAAGTGCTTTCTTGTGTAACCTCCGCAGCAAAAACCTCTCTAGAGAGGTCGTGCTATGGAATGCCCGGGTATATGATATGAAAATTATGAATTTCTTTTAAAAACGCTAACAATGATCTATGACTAAAAAGCGGTTCCCTACCGACGAACATTGCAGGGTGTAAAGGTATATGTTGTCGGTAGGGTAATGGAAAAGGTCGTTTTCTTAGAGTTTCTAAGTGTTTGCACTGGATTAACTAACATGTGAAGGACTGTCAATGCTTCACCACATCTGTCACACAATGGTGGATCGCCATCAGACAAAAGATATGTGTGTGTCGTGTATGTGTGTCCTATCCCGAGTCTCGTTAGTATTACCTCTGTATGACGCGATTTCGATACGGGCAGCCAATGACCAAGGTGTGGCTTAATAACGTGTAGTTTGTTTTGTGTGTGTGTATCCCACTTGCTCTGCCAGTATACCCTGAGGTTTCGTTTGAGAGAAGGCTTAAGATCAAGGGTCGGGATTGATATGGGTGTAGGGGCAGTGCTTTTGTGGACGGATGCAGCGAGCTGATCCGCCCTCACGTTGCCTTGAATCTCACGGTGCCCTGGCACCCAGCACACTACAACATGTTGGTTGAGTGTGTAGAGTGTGCATAAAATGGAGTAAAGTGAAACGAGGACAGGGTTTTTTGTTTTTTTTTTTAAGACTGTGCAGAGCCGTTACCACACTGAGTAAGTCTGTAAAATTACTGCTTTTTGTATTTGTAATTTTTTGATGTGTTTAGCTGCCACAAGTATCGCGTAAGCTTCCGCTGTGAAGATACTTGTGCCTGGATGTAGAGGGCCAGCATCCGAAAAGGAAGGGCCAACAGCAGCGTAGGACACAGAGGAGTTGGACTTAGAGGCATCTGTAAAGAACTCAGGACGTGTGTATTTGTGTTGAAGTTCTAGGAAGTATGTTCAGATATGAGCAATAGGCGCATGTTTAGTAACTTCTGGGAAAGACACATCGCAATCTATAGTATGCCACTGCCACGGTGGCGGATATGCTACAGGGGCAATTAAACTGTATTTAAGTGACACTCTAGTGTCCTCAGCTAGACCCTTCAGGCGAACTGAGAAGGGCTGCCTCATCGAAGGCCTGTTTTGAAACAGAACTAGAGCTTGACAAATCAATAATAGTAGAGTATGAGGGGTGCTTCTTGTCTGCTTTCAGTTTAAGAAAATAAACAAAGGAAATGTAAGTTCTCTGCAGATGAAGCGACCACTCATTTGACTCAACGTAAAGGCTTTCTACGGGGTTGGTGCGAAAAGCACCCGTAGAAAGGCGGATGCCTAAATGGTGCACGGGATCCAGCATCTTCAAAGCGCTTTGAGTCACAGACTGATAAACAATGGCCCCATAATCTAAGCGGGTGCGAATGAGGCTTCTATACAGGTTCATGAGGCATTTCCACACTACCCCACGTAGTACGTGACAACACTTTTATAACATTCATGGCTTTTAAACATTTTGTTTTTAAATACTTTATGTGTGGTACGAAGGTCAACTTGTTGTCCAAGATTAAGCCTAGGAATTTATGCTCCGCATTCACAGACAGACGTTGGCCGTTCAGTTCAATGTCGGGTTCTGAGTGCATGCCTCTCTTTCGGGAGAACAAGACACACGTGCTTTTTTCTGGGTTCAGCCGGAATCCGTTTTCTTCTGCCCATTTGGAGACCTTGTTTAAACCTAACTGAACCTGCCGCTCACACATTGCTAGGTTGCATGACTTGACGCCAAGCTGGACGTCATCGACATATGTGGAATAGAACATGTTGCGGGGGATGCACAGGTGCAAGGAATTCATTTTAATAATAAAAAGTGTACAACTAAGTACACCACCTTGCGGTACTCCCGTTTCTTGCACAAATGTTTGCGAGAGAATACTGCCCACACGGACACGAAATTTCCAATTGGACAAGTAACTCTCGATTATGGAAAGCATTCTACCGCGCACACCCAGGTGAGACAAGTCTCTTAATATGCCAAAACGCCATGTTGTGTCGTAGGCCTTCTCGATATCGAGAAACACTGAGAGGAAGTATTGTTTGTGGACAAAAGCGTCTCGGATCTGTGCCTCGATACGCACCAGATGGTCGGTGGTGGATCTACCCTTCCCGAAACTTACACTGAAATTGGTCAAGCAGATTGTGCGTTTCAAGGAAATGTAAAAGTCGGCGGTTTATCATTTTTCCAAAAAGTTTACAAAGGCAGCTGGTTACTGCAATGAGCCTATAATTTGAAACTGAGGAAGGGTCCTATGCCCTGTTTCAAAATAGGGATAACAATAGCCTCTTTCCAGGAAGCAGGGATGGTGCCTGAAAGTAACATAGCATTGTATAGAGAGAGTAAGTTTTTTGCGTTTTGAGCGGCAGCTTTTTCAACATTTCATAAGTGACACGGTCGTAGCCTGGAGCGGAATTATTGCAAGAGTTTAGTGATGTTTGTAGCTCAGCTAAGTTGAAAGATTGGTTGTATTCCTCGTAATTTGTGCACTTGGATTCTAGTTTCTGCTTTTCTATCTTTGCTTTGTGTCTTTGGAAAGCTTCAGTGTAGTGTGACGAGCTAGACACCTGCTCGTAGTGTGCACCGAGGAAGTTCGCTTGATCTTCTAGGCTATCACCCTGTGTGTTTACGAGTGGGAGTGAGTGTACTTGTCTTTCTGCTACCCTACCAATCATGTTCCAGACTTTAGCCTCTTGTGTATATGAATTTATCCCTCATAAAAACTTGTGCCAGCATTCTTTTCTGGCCTGCCGACGCGTTCTCCTGCCTCGAGATTTTATTTTCTTAAAGCTCTCAAGGTTTTTCGCTGTCGGCGAGTTCCGCAGCAACCTCCATGCCCTCTTCTGTTCCTTTCGCGCATTCTGACACTCAGTGTTCCACCACGGAACGTGTCGTTTGCCGGGCAGCCCAGATGTTTGTGGAATGCACTTGGTTGCTGCGTCAGTAAGAAAAGCCGTGACGTACTGCACAGCTTTATCTATGCCTAACCCGCATATATCAGTTCAATTCAGGTGAGTAAGCTTTTGAAATTGTTCCCAGTTGGCTTTGTTTACCAGCCATTTGGGAACATGTGGAGGACAATCATTTATTATTAGTGTACTCAAAACTAAAGGGAAATGGTCACTTCCGTATGGATTATTTATGACTTTCCACTGAATTAATGGTACAAGTGAAGGAGATGCGATACTGAGGTCTATAGAAGAGTAAGTTTTGTTGGCAAGGTTATAGTATGTTGCCTCTTTCCTATTCAACAGACAAGCACCCGATGAAATGAGGAATTGTTCAATGAGACGACCTCGTGCATCACAGCGAGAGTCACCGCACAGACCATTATGTGCGTTCAGGTCCCCAAGGACCAGATAAGGTTTAGGTGGTTCGTCTATTAAAGACTGGAATTTAAGTTTTTCGAGACGGTGGGGAGGTATGTACAAAGAGCAGACAGTGACAAGTTTGTTTAGAATAACTGCTCGGACAGCCACCGCCTCGAGGGAAGTTTGAAGGGGTAATTGTGTGCATGCTATACCTTGACTTACTATAACCGCTACACCACCGGATGGTAGCATGGCATCATGTCTATCCTTTTGGAAGATTATGTAGTTACGTAAAAAGTTTGTGTTCGTTTTAAGTGTGTCTCTTATACACACAGCACTCTTGGATTGTGTTCATGGAGGAGTTCTTGTAAGTCATCGAGGTTTCGAAGAAGGCCTCGGATGTTCCACTGTAATATTTCTGTCTGCATATTTAAACAAGAGAGATGCTGCTTTGTGTACAAAGAGTATCCTGTGTTGGAGTGAGCTCGTTAATTCAGGTGGCAGGACGGTCGTCCGGCCCCGTTATTGGTTTTTTATTTTTCTTGGCGCGCTCCAAGGAGGCTCGCCGCTCTTTTGGTACTAAGGGTACCGTTGTATCCATTGCCTCCTCAGAGGCACTGGGTGCCCGCACATGCGAGCTGGTGGTTAGGATTTTAGGCCTCACCTGGTGAGACGAGGCCTTGAGACCAGAGGACCCTGGAGTCTCCGGCCTCAATTCGCTAGGAGGCGGAGTAGACTGAACTACTGCCGCCTTGGGGGCAAGTGCCACAGCCGTCGGCTCGCTCGGCGCTGGCCGAAGGAGTGGCGAGGGCTGGTGCGGCGTTGACCCCTGACGCGCCGCATCAGCATATGTAGCGCCATAAAATGGCGACACTCTTCGTCTTGCTTCCTTGAATGTGATATTTTCTTTAATTTTCAATGTGATGATTTCCTTTTCTTTTTTCCAAAATGAGCAAGACCGTGAGTATGCGGCATGATTTTCGCCACAGTTGACACAGTGTGATGGTTCTTCGCAACTGTCAAAATTGTATCCTGACACTCCACATTGTGCACAAGTTTGGTGACCACGACAGCTTTGTGAGCCGTGGCCATACTTCTGGCATTTAAAACAACAACCTGGGTTAGGTATGTATGGTCTGATCGACGTCTTAGTGTACCCTGTTTGAATACTTTCTGGCAGATTACTGGAAGCGAACGTGAGTATTAGGTGTTTTGTTGGTGTTACCTTGTTGTCTCTTCTAATGGTGATCCTTTGTACATTGGTCACATTCTGACTCTTACACCCCTCCAGAAGTTCCTCTTCAGTCAAGCCGAGCAAATCAGCATCAGATACTACTCCACGGGTTGCGTTCATGGATCTGTGTGGCATTACAGTGATGGGAGTGTCACCAAAAGTTGAAAGATTCGGTAGCTTTTCAAACTGTTCTTTTTCTCGAACTTCAAGAAGGAGGTCTCCGCTGGCCATTTTGGTAACTTTGTACCCGGCTCCTAGAGCTTCTGTGAGACATCTGGCTACTACAAAGGGGGATACAGTTCTGGCTTGCTTGCTGCTGATCTCACTATGTATAACATGAAAATGGGGAAAGTTTTCATTTGATCGATTGAAAAAGCCAAAGTCTTCGGTGCGTACGCGCTTGAAGGTGGTACGATCATTTAACAAGGGAAACGCTCTTTGCATTCCAGTTTAATTTTCTTCAGAAGCGATGGCGGCCACCCACCACAGAGCCCAACGAGGGGACGCTACAAGTTTGCGGATGCTAAAACCTGAAGGCGCCAGCCGTACAACGCTACTATAACCCAATGCGCCTAGACCAAGGTAGGCTATTTGCACAGGGTTAACCCTAGCCGCCAGGAAGTTTGGAAGTAAACAGAAGAGAGGAGAAGACAGGACAGATAAAAAGTGAGAGATAAAGACGAAGATGTAGGGAGAGAGAGATACGAAAAGGCGACTGCCGATTTCCCCCGGATGGGTCAGCCCAGGGGTGCTGTCTACGTGAAGCCGGGGCCAAAGGGGTGTGTTGCCTCTGCCGGGGGGCCTTAAAGGTCCAATCACCCAGCGTCGGCTCAACCCCCAGGATCCCCTTTTCCCCAGACACGGCAAAGCCACGCACGGCTAGGCGTGGGAGGGAGTGGAAACTCCCCCGTTAGCTCGGGTCCGTGGTGTCGCTACACACGCCTCGAAGCATTGTCATTCGTCCATAAGAACAAAATTTAGTGATTACTATTATGACTTAAAACTTCGCCTTACTTGTTATTTTTGCCAGCGTGCAGTCAAGAGTGATCATGGTGCACTGTAGAAAGTGGGGGGCTAGCCCCCCCACCTCCTTTTCTTAGTGCTGGGCTAACGCCTCCCTTGCCCCCCCCCCCCAGCTGATACACCTATGATAGTGCACCACGACAAGGACACAAAAAGAGAGAGACACACACAACACACACACAGCACTTATCCTTGAAGAAACGCATCCATGAATATCTTAGTGGTTGATCTTTCCCACATCTCATAGTCTTCAACTGCTAGTTCTAAACAATGTGCAAAACAGTGCTGCTTTATGAGGCGAATGAATGACTCTATGGGGAGTTTTGCCTCACCAGATCGTTTTTAGAGCGTAACTGCAGCTTCGTCTGATGCCAGTGTAATCATTGCCCTTCAGTACTTGGCCCTTCAGCTTGAGCCTCTGAGATGCTATGCACAAAATTGTGTACACCACTTGTTGTTGCTATTTGTATCAACCAGGGGCGACGGAAGACGAAAGCATATCGAGCTTTGGGTGAATTGAACTTTCCTTATAATGAATATGTCATCATTTAACTTCATTTCGCAGTGAACTATTGTACAGTAGACTCAGTAAATGGAACTTGAAGGGACCGGGAAAATATGTTCCATTTTACAGAAGTTCCATTTACAGAGAGGTTATCATCGGTGCAGTATACAAGCTCGAAACCAAGCATTGCAGAGGTAATAGTTCTGTTTAAGCAGTAGTACCGTTTAACAGATTTGTTTTTACCGAGAGTCTACTGTATATGATCACTGTATTGAAGGCAACACCACATTCAACGAGTCATCCAACGCGTTGCTTCCTGCTAAGCACGTGAAAAGTGTAATTTTTCGTTGCGCAAAATGAACATAAAAATGGATTTGCACTGTATTTCTAGCCTGATATTTTACTCTATGCCGAAAAAGATAATCAGTGACTTCAGGGCAAATAGATATTGACATCGTCATATTTTCTACTACTTTTAGTCAGAATCTTGAGGGTATGGAAGAAGTTTTGTCATGTATTTTCAATGCTCTATTTTAGCTAAACACAAAAAAATGTCACTTCACCTACACGAACATCAAGGTGCTCGGCCACCTTGTCAGCAAAGAGGACGTTGAGGACGCAAGACTCTTCTTTCAATGGCCTAGCCAGATTCCCACAGGCCTAAATGGTGATGACGAGTATATACAGATGAGAAGATGAAGCGCATGAATAATGCTCATAATATTTAAATGCAACCTAATTAGGATTAGTAGCTGTAACACAGATAAATGACTATATTGCAAAACTATTTTTGTCGCAGTAGACTATTGAGCACCTTGAAATAATGCATTATTAATCATATCCATTTACAGACACTTTTTCTAGGGGGAATCTAATAAAATTAACCAGGTCCAGGTAGACTAATCGGCATTGCACTTTTGAAGCTAGAGTGTAAATACACAATTAACGTCAAGTGCTTTCCGATTGTTGCACTCTCATTGATCAGCACAGGACATTTCCCCTATTTTCAATGATAGTTTTACATATCTTTTTGAGCAATTTTTACCCAATGTGGTCAAAAATGTAGGAACAGGAGACATTCAAATGTAGGATTCTTCCCAAAGTCCCAAATTGGGGATTAGCATGTCTATTACATCCCAGAAATGAATGAATGGACAGTAGTTGCTGGCTTGCTTATAAGCATTGCAAAATAATTTTTTTTACGACTTCTTTGTGTACACTGTGTTGCTCCGTGAAGGTTTCTTCTAGCCTCCTTTCTCTAATATCTTGTGAAAGCCTTGACGAGGGCATCTGTCTGTCTTTCTGTCCAGATATATAATATTGTGCTGGGGTTTCAGTCGATGCTTAGAGGCTTTAAACGGTTTTAGTCCTTCCTCAAGCCATCCCGTAGCGCTTCATCCCTGGCTGTCAAGACGTTTTAATGTATGAAAGTGGCGACTGTGAGCGCACCAATCGTAAGTAGATGAAAACAATGACCATGGGCAAGCTCGCGGCACGCGGTTCGCTGGCAGCAGACAGTTGTAGCAGGGGCTCAGCAAAGTAAACATGGCTTTAGGTGCATCTCGGTGTCCTTCCTGGGGGTTTCCCAAGCCAGCTGCAGCCCGAGTCCCCACAACCTTCAAGCATAGAAGACATTTGCGAAATGCTCGGCCAGTAATCTTGTTTCCGAAAGAATTCCTTTTGTTTTTCACTCCAAGACGGGTGAGCTCACAACATTTTGTTAACTAGTCATTGTCGGTTCTTTTCGGAGAATGGTCTGCCCTGCCAGGATTATCAGATGAAGTTTCAAGGTCATCTTGACCTGGGCTACTTAGGAACACCATCCACAACACAGAAAATAAAAATTGGTTAGTTTTGTGCTCTAGCTATTTTATGCAGTCATGCTAGGGGTTGAAGCAAAAGAAAAAGCTATTTCTATGACTACTAGACTATGAATATGAATGTAAACAGCTTGGGCAACGAGACCGTAGCTGTAGCGAGCTGGCGATAGGCGCCCAGCAACACAGTTTTCGAGATGTGACAGTAGCATCAGCGGATACACCTTCCAGTGTATAAGCAACGAAATCTGGCCCTGCAATGCACTTTATGTTGTAGGCGCACACACATTTACAACACCCCAAACACTTCACGATACGATTATGACCACACCTTCCCTCGTTTTTGTTGGTATCCCTGGAGGGGGATGCCAGGGACACTGAGGCGTCAAATAAGAGCCTCGTCGAGCCCTATAGTCAGTGATGGGTGCCTATAAAAACGTGTAAATGAACACTTGGCTACTGCCATTTTTGTCAACACCAGCAATAAAAAAGCTATTGATGAGTTCGCATTATACAACTGTCAAAAGAAGAGAGCTTTACAACGCTGTGGCCTTACAAGTCACTTACCTCTGTTGACCTCAACACAGACAATATTCGCAACTAGGGCTGCGCACAAGCAGGTAACTATCAATCAGCGTATCATTTCATACATATTTTGGACATACCACCCGTTCTAATTCCAAACTCTCTATGTTTTTCTCAACTTTCACCTCTTCTATTCTTTTTTTTTACTCTTCAAAACAAAAATAAAAAATAGTGATTCATTTCTGGCAGTTCTCCCTGTTTCAGACGTCCTTTGAGGCCCTCCCATAATGATTAGCAAAAAAAGAGGAAACCATCAAGGATTAACAGAGAATAACATAAAGGACATCACCAGGATCTTCTCAAGCAACTGCCCTGGATTGAATTCTGCAACTTCCCTGAAGAACTCCAGAAAACTGAGAAGATCAAGTCACCCAAGAAGATTTCAAGAGTCAAGACAATTGTAGCACAAAGAAAAGATTATTCAGTCTTTCTCTCTCTGAAATATATTTTTTATTTACCTTTTTAATTGGCTATCTTATTTTTTCTTTCTTCCTAATTATCAAAGTTACCTTATGGCTTTTGCCCTATTCATTTATTTCTTTTAACTGGTTCAAGCCCATTGCACCTGTGGTGAGGGCTGGGTAATCTTATTTACTTTTTTTGTTTATGTCCCACAATAAAATATATGTTATCTTTAACTGTGGTTTACAAGATTAACCACGATTAAGATGAATATGGTTTCCCATCACTGCACGGACTCACCTAGTTCAGGTGACAGAGCCGATGAAATCCCGCAATTACCATGAGATGAGTAAGAAGTTTGAGCCCACCTACTGTTTCACTCACACTATGTCAACCAGATATAGTAATGAATACTAAATTATTATCCGGAAAATAGCAGAGCTACAGTTTCCTTGCACAAGGCATCACAGCCATGCACGTGTCGAATGTGTGCCACTATGCTACAGTTGACTTGCTAATGGGGAAAAGTGGGGAGGGGAAGGCTCCTCAAAGGCCCCCTCTTCATCACACACTCGCTTGGTGGATTCCGTGCTGAACGGTTGTGTCGTCCGCGATCACCAACAGCAGCATATCTCTCGTTGATCGGCCTGCCGTCCGCGATCTATTGGTGCTGTGTATCTCTCGCCGATCGGTGTTTGTCCTCGAACTCCTTGGATGGTGTTTCTTATCTCCTGTCTCTTTTTTCTTCACTCATGTGTGTGGAGCGAGTGATTCGCCTTCTTTATCTTTCTACTATTATTTTTATCCCCTTTCGCCTTCCTCAACATGGAACCCGTTCAGTTTTGCCTAACGATGCTAGTTTGAGCAATTGTCAGCTGCTGGTGAGGCAAGCTGATATAGCAGTCCACGAAGAGGGAGCAGAGCGTCAGGATGTTCTCTTTGCTGAAAGTTATCACCTAAAATTGAGAACGCACATTGTGATTTTCCAAAAAGTGCCAGCATGTTTGGCAGGTGCATATTAACAAAATGACTTGAAGAACCGGGGACATTTGCGTCTTCAGGTGTAACTTCATCACCGGTAATTGCTATATCCAACCACGTACCTGCATACAGCGATAGTTACTGTATATACAAACTTGTCTGCGACCGCTGCGTGCACAATCAGCGTGTTAGGAAGGCGGCTAAAATTGTGAAGGCGATCATGGGAATTCGAGTATTGCATTCAAACAAACTGTGAAAATAAATGTGAAACGATATTCGTTCACTTCTTGATTCTCTGGTCTTGTATCGAGTGAACAAACTAGGCCTTCGTGATCTGCTGAGCTCGTTGAAGTACAACAACAAAAAACCACAATGCTTGCCTTTCAACATCGCACACAGCAACAGATGACGAGCCCCCAACAAGCCGCGCTGCAGCACGCGAACTGCCGTAGGTACCCAGGGAAGTACCCGGGAATGGCGGGAGAGGGCGACAACGGCGGAAGTGGTATCACATGAACACTATGTATAATGAACAGAGGACTGAGTAGGGACTGGTACCAGTGGCCTTTACACTGCTTTAGGTTTACTGAGCTTGTTCATGATATTTCAGCACAAAAGTGGCAAAACCAAACTTTTTTTCGAGGAGTATGAAAACCCCCCCTGGCTATTCCTGTGCAGCGCGTGTCACATTGCACTTCCTTTTGAGGTACGAAAAAAAATTTTATCAGGGTGAATCGTACGTTGTGCCTAGCGCGCCAGTCATTATAAGATCATTTTAATTAGCTCCAATTAATGCTATGAGCGACTAAAACAGTCTTCATTAGTTCTACTGTAACTGAGCAACTGATGGAGTTTATTTCCTTTTGCAGGAGTCTTCGCGCCACCTGTACGCTTGCCTTGTGTTCGCACATGTTCTACACGTCCGGAAAACAGCTAAAAGAAAAAGACCAAGCTCTCTCGTTTCTAAACGCGAACTCCAAAAATATACCTTGACACAAATTGGCAGAGTACACACCCGTTCCTGTTTCTGCGGCCAGTTTGTACCCGGCCGATCTGCGCGAAGGTTACACCGCATGAAAACGGGTCCGCACGCAATCCAGTTCTATTTAAATCGCCGAGCAAAGTTGCAGAAATCCATACCACGCTTAAAAATGTCGTTCGGACAGCCGTAGCGCTCTTACGTACCTGACGAATATGCGCTCCTCGCCCTTGACAACCCAGGATATCAGCGTTGCGCCTGTAGCGACAGCAGAAAAATAAAAGAATATATATCTATTAAACACGGACACTTTGGTAGAGGCTGCAAGCGCAAGAGGAACATACCATGAAGATGGATGCACGCGGTTGCCTCGGCGATTTTCAGCCTAACCAAGTCTTTTTCATCAGCCTTGTTCATCCTGAAGCGGTGATCGCAAAGACGGCGGGTGACCGTTTATCGACTAAGCTACAGCAGCACCTTTCGAAATTTGTCAGCGCGTATTTTCGTTTTGAGCGGACAGCTGCGAGCGGGAAGTTGCCAAGAGTCCAAGAGAAACAAAGATCAGTGAGTACTAGACAAATGAACGAGTAAGCCGAGCGATCGAAACGTTCGTCCGAAACTGGGAGGACATCGTATGGACAATACTTCCTTCCTCTGTTATCTCATCTAAGTTTACCCACTGGGAAGTGTTTCGGTTCACCCGGTGGCACGAACTTTTTCGAGGCGAAAACGAAAACGTTCGGTTCACCCAATAGGCGCTTAAAACCGGCTTGACTTGGCTTAAAGTGTATGAATAAATGGCGTTAGAATCAGTGTGGTAAAAAACATTTTTCAGGTGATTTACGCGTTCTTTATTCTGCGGTTCAGGTAGAGTTCCTCACTAGCTTGTGACACACAGTCTGTGGCGGGTTCATCGTATTCTAGTCGCGATGTTTTTTCTCCGATGTTGGTGTTGGATTGGACTGTAATCTGTTTGAAATGGCGAGAACCGCCTCTGCCCGTGGGGTCGTGGTCGCTTTCTGTTGTTAAAAAGTGATTCATAAGCAAGTCGCTGCCGCTTTTGTTAATTCCTGTGATGTCGCCGTGTTCAAGAGCTTCTCATCCGTGCTTATCGAGTAGTTAAGAGCAAACCTCATAAGCGCGAAAATGCACGCGACAGCGACGAGCGATGCTATGAGCGACGAAACAGGGCGTTCGTGCGACGTGTCGCGTGCTCGTTTTCGCGCGATCGCTCGGTTCTCCAGATTTGGAAACCGTTGCTCATCGCCCGGAAGTGCTGGGCTCAAGCAGCCAATAGCGAAAAACCGAAAAAGACAAAGACTACATAGGTGCACGTGACCCTGCCCGAGTCACGTATGCGCAACAAGAAATAACGCAATGTTTATTACGCATGTGCACATAAAAAAGTGCTGCAAGGCAATAATAAACACTTTCCGTTCTATTACACAACAATATATCTTATTCCCCGCAGGGGCGCCTGCGCAAGTAGGCGTTTGGTGTGTAGCGACACCACGGACCCGAGCTAACGGGGGAGTTTCGACTCCCTCCCACGCCTAGCCGTGCGTGGCTTTGCCGTGTCCGGGGAAAAGGGGATCCTGGGGGTTGAGCTGACGCTGGGTGATTGGACCTTTAAGGCCCCCCGGCAGAGGCAACACACCCCTTTGGCCCCGGCTTCACGTAGACGGCACCCCTGGGCTGACCCACCCAGGGGAAATCGGCAGTCGCCTTTTCCTATCTCTCACTGCCTACATCTTCGTCTTTATTTCTCACTATCTATCTGTCCTGTCTTCTACTCTCTTCTGTTTACTTCCAAATTTCCTGGCGGCAAGGGTTAACCTTGTGTAGTTACCCAACCTTGGGTAGTTATATCTGGTTATAGCGGCGATGTATGACTGGCGCCTTCAAGTGTTCTACCTTGTAGCGTCCCCCTGTTGGGCTCGGTGGTGGGTGGTCACCATCGCCGCCGAACATGAAGTCCACCACATGGCAAAATCTTCCCCCCCCCCCCCCCCCTCAATGATCGGTCCCTGAAAAGGAACCGCACCGATGAAAGCTCCAAACGAACCGGAAGCGATTGTGAGCACTTCCCACGCTTCCTAGTCATACACTCTCTGGCAGATAACGTCTCTGTTGCAGGACTGTCGGTTTTCCTGATAGCTAAAACCCTTGCTAACTTAATAGGCAAAAAGTATGACGCAAAGAAACTGTCATCCGGTGATCTTCTTGTTGAAGTAAGCCAGAAAGAGCATGCAAACACTCTCCTTAAACAGAAGCAGTTTGCCCACCTGAATGTGTCTATCACCCCCCATCGCAGCCTTAACACTGTTCAAGGCGTCATTTCACAACGTGATCTGATGCGAGAAACTGAAGCTGACCTCCTTGAAGGCTTTCGAGAGCAAGGCGTAGTCGCCATCCGCCGGATAACCATCAGGCGAAACAATGAAGAAGTGGTGACGCCTCATATAGTACTTACATTCAACCGCTCCACTCTGCCAGAATCCGTGAAAGCTGCGTTCCTTCACTGCAAGGTCCGCCCCTACATACCCAACCCTAGAAGGTGCTACAAATGCCAGAAATATGGACATGGGTCGAATACCTGTCGCGGAAAACAAACATGTGCAAAATGTGGTGATCATGAGCACCCAACAGAGAGCTGTACTTCCACGCAAACAGAGTGCCCTAACTGTCACGGGCCGCACGCAGCGTACTCGTGGACATGTGAAATTTTCAAAAAAGAAAAGGAAATCATCCAGATTAAAGTAACGGAAAACATCACATTCTCTGAAGCCCGAAAGAAGGTGTCGCTCTTCTCCGGAAGAACGTACGCTGACGCAGCGCGCCGGGGGGCCGGGCGGCGTCTAGTAACCGTGGGCACGCAGTACAGCTTTGCTGATGCGTGCACATCTCGGCCCCCCACCAAGCAGCCGCAGGCTGCACCAATGTTCGAAGTCTCACAGGTCCACCTCCATCAGACCTCGGAGACAAAAGAGACAATCAAAACCCCGCAGGTCAATCTCCGTGAGACCTCGGGGACGACGCAGACAACTGAGAGGGCACCTGTCCCTCTTGAGAAACCTCCGTCAGCCTCCGAGTGTTCACAGGGGGCAATGGATGTGACACCGGCGTCCTCAGCGTCTCCGATGCTCACGGAATCCACCCTATTGAAGCAGAGCTCAACAGAACGCCTCAGAGGGAAGAAACACCCTCCAGTCCAGGCGCCTGACAAACGCGGCAAAGTCTGAATAACCCTCCTACCTTTCTTCTTTCTCAAAAATGGCTGCTGAGAGTATCATCTACTGGAACTGCCGAGGTCTACTGAAGAACCTGGATGACATTTATGAAATACTTGCGCAACACCAACCTAACATACTTTGCCTGCAGGAGACACACTTAAACTCAACACACACTAACTTTCTAAGAAGATATGCGGTATACCGAAAGGACAGGCATGGCACTGCCCATTCATCCGGCGGTGTCGCTATCGTGGTGCAGAAAGCACTAGCGTCCCAAAACCTCACTCTGGTCACCGACTTAGAGGCAGTGGCAATACGAACCCTTATCTTTGGACGAATGACAACTGTGTGCTCATTATATATCCCTCCAGACTACCGCCTGTCTACTAGAGAGTTTGAAACTCTAGTCGACCAGCTCCCGCTTCCATTCCTCTTGGTTGGAGATTTTAATGCGCACAACCCCCTATGGGGATGCAGAAGAACAGATTCTCGAGGCTCCTTAATCGAAAACTTCCTCTTGTACTCCGGCTCCTGTATATTTAACAAAAAAGAACCAACGTACTTTAACGCAGCGTGCAACTCATACACAGCCATAGATCTTGCTATCGGCTCTCCTTCACTCATGGCAACCATAGATTGGTCTGTTATTCATAACCTCTATGGAAGTGATCATTTTCCTGTCTGCCTAAAACACACAGGAAATACAAGTAAGATGACTACAAATGTATTCAGGTTTAGAGAACAGGATGCTGACTGGACAAGATTCCGAGAACTTACAGAACTGTCGCGTTCTTCTATTGAAAACCTAGACATTGATGACTGTGAAGCATTGGTCGTACGTCATATCATACAGGCCGCAGAGCGATCGATCCCACAGACATCTGACAAGACGCGAAACAAACGACGGCCCTGGTGGAATGCGGAGTGCAAAAAAGCTCGCGAGAACCAAAACAAAGCTTGGTCGACATTTCGCAAGTACCCGACAGCTGACAACCTGATGAATTTCAAGCGTGCAAAAGCAAATGGTAGGCGTATCCGACGAGAGTCAAAGAGGCAGAGCTGGCAGTCCTTCCTCTCGTCAGTCAACTCCTATACTGATACGCATAGGGTGTACAACAGAGTAAGAGCACTTCAAGGGCACAACACTCATCCGGTCCCTCTCGTCAGTACTGCTGGTGATAAGCTGGAACACCAGGCAGATACCATAGGCCAACACTTTGAGTATATCTTCAGCTCAGCACATTATACAGAGTCCTTTAAACGACACAAGCTTGCTGAGGAACGTAAGCCCATCCGGGATAGAAGGCCATCTGCTGGAGGCTACAATACTCTGTTTACCATCGACGAATTGAAGGCAGTGCTGGCAACATGTGGCAACTCAGCTGCAGGCCAAGACAAGATTACATATGGCATGGTGAAACACTTACACGAACACACGCTTGATGTCATTCTCTTACTGTTCAACATTGTGTGGTCCTCCGGGCGTCTACCCAAGGCCTGGAAAGAGGCAGTTATAATACCCATCCTCAAACAAGGAAAGGAAGCCACACTTGTCACTAGTTATAGGCCTATCGCCCTGACTAGCTGCTTGTGCAAGGTTTTTGAAAAAATGGTAAACCGCCGCCTCATGTATTATCTTGAATATAATGGCCTCCTTGACCGCCGTCAAGCTGGATTCAGATCAGGCCGGTCGACAGCTGACCAACTCGTAGCATTCGAATCCTACGTCAGGGATGCCTTCATTCACAAACAACACTGCCTTTCTGTATTTTTTGACTTGGAGAAGGCTTATGACACGACATGGCGTTATAGCATTCTCCGTGACTTGCAATTCCTTGGAGTGTCAGGGAACATGCTGAATACAATTCAAAGCTACCTCTCTGAACGTACGTTCGTGGTTCGTGTTGGAAATGTTCTTTCAAGGCGGTTTACTCAGGAAAATGGTGTCCCCCAAGGTGGCGTACTTAGTTGCACACTATTCATCGTAAAAATGAACTCCATAAACACTATACTGCCTAAAACAATTTCCTACTCTGTATATGTTGATGACATTCAGATCAGCTTCAAATCATGCAACCTAGCCATCTGCGAACGTCAGATTCAGTTGGCAGTAAATAAGCTCTCAAGCTGGGCAGACAAAAATGGTTTTAAGTTTAACTGTGACAAGACTGTCTGCCTACTCTTTTCAAAACTACGTGGTATAAGGCCGCCCCCCAACATTTCAATGAATGGACACACCATCGCTACTAAGAAGGATCATAAATTTTTAGGTGTTGTGATGGATGAAAAGCTCAGCTTTGTCCCACACATCAAGCAGCTGCGACTGAAATGCTTGAAAGCCTTGAACTTGCTCAAGATTCTCTCGCATCAGTCATGGGGTACAGATCGGGACTGCCTATTAAACCTTTTCAGTAGTGTAGTGCTCTCACGTATTGATTATGGCTCGGTTGTGTACGAATCAGCATCGAGATCCACGCTTAAGATGCTCGACCCAGTGCATCACCATGGGCTTCGTCTGGTTAGTGGCGCCTTCCGAACCAGCCCAATAGCCAGCCTGTATGTTGAGACAGATCGGTGGTCATTAGAACGACGACGGCAGTTCACAAGCATCAAGTATGCAACCAAGGTGCTCTCTCATGTCGACCACCCATCTCGCGAGCTATTGCAGGATACATCAAACGCCCACCTGTTCTTGAGGCGACCATCAGCCACGCCAACGTATCCCATTAGAGTGGCCTCACACTTTGAAAATCTTAATATACCTGTCTCCAATCTTCAACTAAGTTCCCACAAGGACACTGTGGCACCATGGGAAATGCGAGCTATCAATTGCGACTTGTCATTCCTAGAGGTAGGAAAGCATGGCCTCCCAATCGCAATCGATCAGCATTTCATGTACTTGCAGGCAAAATACAGGTGTGCTGAGTACTACACTGATGCTTCCAAGTCCTCGGCCGTCGCATGTGCTGCATACGGCCCAGCGTACTCTGAATCTGCAACAATGAATGAACATACCAGCATATTTACTGCTGAGTGCTATGGCATACTGCTAGCTGTAAGGCACATCTTAAAGAAGAAAGAACCAGCCTCCATCATATACACAGATTCCCTCAGTGCAGTGACTGCGTTGTCTTCCGCAAAGACACATAAGAATCCAGTGACTAATACCCTTCTAAACTGCCTCATGTCAGCCCACAGATCCAACCTGAAAATCACGCTATGCTGGATTCCGGGACACTGCAACATAGCTGGCAATGAGGCAGCGGACCAACTTGCGAAGTCCGCTGCACTCCGCCCAACAGTAGACGTAGCCGTCATCCCATATGAGGACTTGAGGCGGCTAATCAGAAACCGAATGCGTAAGCAATGGCAAGATGAATGGAACGCAGCAAATTCAAACAAACTGCACTTAGTAAAGCCAAGAATAGGAAGATATCTGACTGAAAAACGTAACAGGCACCAAGAGGTTGCACTGTGCAGACTCAGGATCGGTCATACACATGCAACACACTCGCACCTTTTAAGGAACTCTCCAGCACCACATTGTGCAAAATGTGGTGATGAGCTGTCTGTCGTTCACGTTCTAATTACCTGTCCGTACCTCGAACCAGAAAGATTGTGTCACTTTTCAAAGTTGTACAAATGTCACATTCCGCCTCATCCACAATTTTTTCTTGGAGACGATCCCTTGTTTCCCCCAAAAGTAGTCTTAAAGTTTTTAGCTAGTGTAGGCTTCTTACATTCCATTACATATTCTCACTAATCTCAGCCTCCTCTCAATCCTGAGGGAACCGCTGAGACTTTTTTTTATCAAATGTCATGCAGCGCGCACTCCTTGTCTTGACAAGGACTGTTGACGACACGGCATGACTTTGTAAAACCCATAAGCGTAGCCCGTTTTAAACCCATCACACATAGCCACTACACCTAAGTTTAAGTTCTATACACTACTATTTTACTCTTGCCACCCTGAGTAGACTTTTTATAATCAAATCGACCAAAAACCGTGTGTTTGGCGCTCTTTGGCCTGAGTTGCCCTTGCGCCACTAAAATCTACCATCATCATCATCATCATCATCATCAATATATCTTATTTTTAAATTGCATACCGCTCACTACACGGTTTTCTTGGTGCGAGTAGACGGCCACATGCCAGCAACAGTGAAATTCGCTCGCCGAAGCCGTCGCGTGAATGAGGTTTGCTTGCGCTAGCGACTGATCGCGCGAAGCCGATCTACGTCGCGTCGCTCGTCGCTGTCGCGTGCATTTTCGCGCTTATGAGGTTTGGCCCTTAACGTCATTCGCCCGAAGCACAGAACACCTACCAGCCCGAAGTGTTTGCCACCAAATCTACAAGCAATCATAACGAGCATAAAATAAAGACCTTTGGAACTCGATTTGTGAATGTTGGTCTGATGCATGTACTACGCGGATGTATGGTAGGTGCATGCGTGTTGCTTGAGGACCGATCAAACAGCTGGTGACACCTGGGAGGAAGTATATACTGTGCCAACTCTTTCGTTGAAGCTTGTTCTTGCGTAAGTGCGCGAGATAGATACGGAAAGCACAAGTTGGAATGAGAGAACGTTCTTGTCCGAGTGGCTTTATTAAGCAGTCGCAGATGATGGCAATTTGCTTGCTTAGCAGTGTGTGTTTAGAATGGGGTAACCAACAGTGAAGGTAGTTGTGTGTGGGTGAGGAAATTAGTTTCCTTTGTTTCGGTGCCTTCGAAACAAATCCGTTATTTCTTCTCTTCATTGCGTCGCTCTCTTGATGTGGCACTAAATTTTGCTATGTGCTCTTCGTGACACTTCCTATCGCTCTAGAATGCTCTAGTAAAAGTTGACGTTCAGCTGAAGTTTTTAAAGTTCCTTGCAGCTAACCACAGCAACATTTCTTTGTCTATGTGATCAGTTGGACGCACGTTATTTGGCATGCCTTTTATAACGCAAAACGTTTCTTTTTTTTTTTCGTTTACTGAACAGTCCAGAAAAAATAGGGGACATCTGTCCCGACTGGGACAGCGCGGGCAAAGTCTTGGACAGTCCAGCAAAATTCGGGACGGCTGGTAACACTAGTTTAGGCAAGTGTATAGAAATGAAAAAAATGTAATAAAATATAAATTTCATTGCTGGGAGCATTGCCGAGCTTCAATTGCTAACCCGTAAAGGTCATTTTAAAAAGTTAACATTGCCGCAATACAGCAGTGTGATGGGGTGAAGTGCTTGCAGTGTATTGCAGTAAAGCATACATAACGTAAACATTTTGACAGCAATCTGTCTGGCTGGGGTCTCGAAACGTCGGACTCTATTTGAACTGTGGCTGGAGCAATTTAAATTTTCTAAAGCATACATAACGCGCGCGCGTGTGTGTGTGAAATGGAAGCGTAGCACTGCTATTAGGCCTAATGCGATGCGGCGTGCTTTGTCTCATTACTGGTCATGCGACAGACGGCATAAGCACCAACTTGAACCATTGTAAAGAGTCCATATGTTCCCTCCATAATTATTTTTTTAATTGTGGCAAGTGATTCACACTGCAGTAAACTTCTAGTATATCCCATGAATAATTTAAAATTGTTGCATGGCCCCCAATAAAGAAGTGAACAATACCTGTGACAGACTCCTTGGTACTCCAGATTTTGTACCACCAGATCATCATCATCATCATCAGCCTGTCTACGTCCACTGCAGGACAAAGGCCTCTCCCATGTTCCGCCAGTTAACCCGGTCCTGTGCTTGCTGTTGCCAATTTATACCCGTAAACTTCTTAATCTCATCTGTCCACCTAACCTTCTGTCTCCCCCTACCCCGCTTCCCTTCTCTGGGAATTCAGTTGGTGACCCTTAATGACCAGCGGTTATCCTGTCTACGTGCTACATGCCCGGCCCATGTCCATTTCCTCTTCTTTATTGCAGCAATGATATCCTTAACTCCCGTTTGTCCCCTAATCCACTCTGCTCTCTTCTTGTCTCTTAAGGTTACACCTACCATTTTTCTTTCCATTGCTCGCTGCGTCGTCCTCAATTTAAGTTGAACCCTCTTTGTGAGTCTCCAGGTTTCTGCTCCGTAGCTAAGTACCGGCAAGATACAGCTGTTATATATCTTCCTCTTGAGGGACAGTGGCAATCTACTTGTCATAATTTGAGAGTGCCTGCCGAATGTGCTCCACCCCATTCTTATTCTTCTAGTTACTTCAATCTCGTGGTTAGGCTCTGCGGTTATTACCTGCCCTAAGTAGACATAGTCTTTTACAACTTCAAGTGCACTATTACCTATCGCAAAGCGCTGCTCCTTTCCGAGGTTGTTGTACATTACTTTCGTTTTCTGCAGATTAATTTTAAGACCCACCTTTCTGCTCTCCTTGTCTAACTCCGTAATCATGAGTTGCAATTCGTCCCCTGAGTTACTCAGCAATGCAATGTCATTGGCGAAGCGCAGGTTACTGAGGTACTCTCCATTAACTCTTATCCCTAACTGTTCCCATTCTAGGCTTCTGAAAACCTCCTGTAAGCATGTGGTCAATAGCATTGGGAAGATTGTGTCCCCCTGCCTTACAACCTCTTGATTGGTATTCTGTTGCTTTCTTTATGAAGCACTATGGTAGCAATTGATCCCCTGTACATTTCTACCAGGATGTTTATATACACTTCATCGACGCCCTGATTCTGCAGTGCCTGCATGACGGCTGATATTTCTACTGAATCAAACTCCTTCTCGTAATCTATGAAGGCGATGTATAGTGACTGGTTATATTCTGAGCATTTCTCTATTACCTCAGAATTTGCTACATACCACGCTTGAATTTTGCATCGAGGAATAATGTAATCGTCAGCCCATTTTTTTCCATTAACACCGTAAGTTCCTGCATTGGCATTCATGTAAAGTAGAACCTTGGTGATACAAACAGTGTGGAATATTTCTACGAACTCTTGCATAAATACTTATGCAAGAGTTCCACCAGATATGTGCTCTACAATGAAAATGATCATTATTATTGAAAGATATACTCAGGCTAGGTATTGGAGATGATTGTGCATGTTTTGCGAATTTTCTTTTAAAAGCTCATGTTTCACTTTATCGGGTTTTTTTTAGTTATTAAGAAAAATAGCTCCCCAGGAATGGTCTAAAATTAAACACACAGTTTGTCATGGGGCAAGTTGAGCTTAGCAAGAAAATGATTTATGAAAACCATTCTGTTGCATAACTAAGAGCAAAGTGGTTTCAGAAAACATGTTGACCTGAAATGATGGCATGTGTTCAAGCATCTTCCAAAGGCTGCTTGTTGTTATAATGTGGCTGTAATTGGACAAATGTCTGTCATCAGGTGTGGAGATACACCACATCTCTGATGATCAAGTTTTTAAAGAATGGGTTTTCAGGGGATGGTAAGAACTTTTTTTTGAAGGGGTGAGCATAAGAGAGCATTACATATTAAAGTTTCCAATTTCATTAGGTTAGCACTGAGGCTTGCAGGTATGTTAAATGAGCATGGTCACTTGAGTAACACTCAGAGGTCAATAATCATAGGGTGAACAGCAAGGTATGTATGAAACAAGATTATGCAAATTACAGAAATAGACATAATGAAGTTGTCGAGAAGACTTTGTTAACAGTACATTTACAGGCTTCATGCAGACTTTGCTTTCCAGCAGGGTGAATTTACTTTTGATAATGCTTTCGATGGCATCATTGCAGTTCATAAGCACTGGTTTTACGGACTGCACGTGATGATCTTGTTTTTTCAAGGTTAATGTACTGATTAAAAAGTATAGGATCAAGAAACTTACATGCTGTCTTAAGGCATAATCAGGCTCACCATAGAGGTAAGTGGTGACATTTTAATGAGTTATATGTGGGAGGTCTGTGTACATACCATCATAGTAATCTTGCTATGCTGTAGCTTTATTTGTGTAACGAGTGAAGCTTCTTTTCCTGTTAAAAATTTCTGCCAAGCAAACAAGTTCTAACAGTAGGATTCGCCCTCGGGTAAAGCAGGTGGTAAGAGTGAGCTTATTCAGAAGCCCTTCAAGAAAACCCACTGAAGGAATTAGTACCTATAGGGCGAAAATTCCACTGCACCAAAAAGGGCAAGGGAGGACGGTGCAGGTTAACATTCCAGGAGGGTATCTTCTGGACATCATCCTTCTCTAGCCACAAGCTTGTATGGCCAATGTTTAGCAGACTCCTACTAACATAAACTAGGTATAATTGTTGCTTCTCTATTGCAAGATGACACACCATATACCTTTTGGGAGTCTCCTCACCACAAGCCCTTACATTAACCTAAAAATATTTTTTTCTACGGTGCCTTTTTTTTGTCCTAAACAGTTGTCTCAAGCAACAATATGCACACTGTGATTGTCTAGCTGGTGACCACAGAGACTGCTCCATCCATCACGATGTATACTCCACTCAAAATGTAAGACACTTCAAAATCATAGTCCGGTGTGCGTGCATACGACCTTGAACATGCAAGCAGTGACCACTTCTCTTGTGTTCTCTGCACTGGCGCATGCTTGTTGCACACCTGTTCAAGATTGTGACAGTGAAATTAGTTCTGGCAATGCTGCCTCAGAGGTAAGTCTGTGTACACCCTTAGGAACACCATGGTGGAGCGAGCAGAGGTGCATATCAAATGTAGTAATAAACTGGCAACACCATGGTGATATAAGCACACTTGCATTCATTTATTACATTTTTATTGAGGCAGACATCACACAGCTAAGCCTAGTTGTGATCTCTTTTCGTTATTGTCTACATAGTTTTTCCATTGGTCACAGCACAGGAAGAAAAATTTCTCAGTGGGAGCACCATATTTTAAGCTTGCATGACTCCAATGAAGCACTGTGCGAACAGATATATTGAAAATGTCAATACTTCAGGTCCTATAAATGGTGAACTGGTTGTCACATTCAGCCGGTGATCCTGCAGGAGCTTTAGCGCATACTCTAAGGTCTTTTTTTATCAACAATGCCCCATACAATAGATTAACAATGGTTGTTAATGGTCGTCTAGAATTTTCCCTAATAATGTTATACCAACCTGCCCAACAACAAGTACTTCTAAGGTAATGAAGTGCAGAATGACACTTGCATAAGACAGGAAACACAGGACGCGAGTTAACTGCCATCTATCTTTGTTTGTGGCTTTGGTATAAAATATATAAGGAAACAGACACATGTGTAGAGTGACAATGTGCAATGTTACAGTCATCAAAAACATCACTTAACATTGTCTGCTCGAGAAACTTTCCTGGTTTTCAAAGTTTCAACAAATGTGTCACAATTAAATACACCACTTCTTTTCCAGCTTGAACTGCTTCCAACAGCTCACATCTATCAGGACTGCTGCCTGTAATCTTTGTCTGGTATTTAATCTGAACTGACATGCCCTAATACTTACGCACAATCAGCCAGATTTGTCTACGTACTCTTAACAGCCTGTAAGTCCACGTGTAACAACATCCGCTCTATCCTTCCAGTGGTCATAGTCCATACGTGTCATTATATCATTCAGTTAGCTGCCTAACTATACTTTCATTCATTCACTTCATATTTCTTGAAAATAGAGATATGTGAACCCTACAACTGCTTTGCAAAAAAACAAATGAAGTACAACACTTGCTATGATGGCTTAATTAAAAAAATTATTTCACGATGATGGCCCAGAAGCTTTCTCTAGAAAACATGTAAAGCCCATATGGAGAAGAAGTATGTGTCCCTGGGAAATTCTGAAACTGCCAAATTCGAAGGGTGTGCAAAATATTCTACGATTTCACATACCAAGTTGAATACTGTTCTATTTGATTCAGTCGCCATTATTTGTAGAACTAAACATTTTTTACTAGTTTAATAAAATTTAAATGTTAAGTGCACTGAAATAAAGAGAAAATGTGTAAAAGTATCATAAATTTCATCCCTGGCACGTTATAAGCATTAAACATGACAGCTTATCTAGTGAAGCTGGCTGCTTCGCTCTAGGGAAAGTGATTTTGCTACCTATACAATTGTCACTTACCCTTTCTTAACACTTCTGTAGATTTTAAGGGCTTGATGTTTTCGCCAGATACTCGATTACTACATTTAAGATTGCTAGGAGTTCTTATCATAGTTGCAAAGGGAGATACAGCCAGTATTTGATGTACTTGTTTTTACGCTGCAATGAAAATAATGCATCAACTGGGAAATAGCAATGAAACATTTTGTGTTAAAATTTATTTAAAATTCGTTTTGCTGCACAACTTGTGTACCAAACAGTGGCCGACAAGCATTGGGTTTATTTGCACCGTGCTCTGCCATTACAAAGCACATGCATGAAACTTGAGAGACACGAGCTCATGCATGCAGGTGCACTTATTATGTAGTCGTCCCTTGAAACATCCTTGGTAATTTTAAATACTTGGCTGGGCACATGTCTGTTAAATTATTCTCGAATGTCCAGGCTGACTACAAAATGAGCAATGGTAATAATGTTCTTGGCTTGTGCCACAAATTTTTTACCACTCATTCTTAAAAAATATTTCCTAACGCTGTTGTTGTACAACCAAACAAGAATATGTACATGCTCTTCAGCATACTGTTATTCACAAACTAAATGCCAGTTCATTAAAACTCAAGACAGTTAAACATTCATATTCCATAATTACGATCAAACTGCAGGTGAGTTACCACAACAACCAATCTAGCACTGATGTCATTATGTTATCATTATGAATTTACTAATTTGCATACTTGCTTCTTTTTCACAGAGTATGCATATTATTATACACGACACCACAACTAACTCATTTATCAACTTCAGTATTTTATCACTTTCAATCAACCATCATATTGCAAAGTCTTGAAACAAGTCACTTTTAAGACCCGCAAGTTTTCTTGTGCCCTTACAGTGCATTGAAGGCCCTGAAGTGTCAGACAGGCCAAAAGGCATTGGTAAGGCTTGTTCATAGGCATTGGACAAATCTGTTTACAAAATGTGTTAAAGGCACATACGTGCACATGTTTTGGTTTGATTGTACGTTAACATTAAGAAAGAAAGGAGTGGTGCGACATTTCTGGCACAAGCCAAGCATGTGGTTAGCATTGCTAACTTTCACTTCACTTTATTACCTTAAAGACCCCGGTGAAGGGGTATTACATAAGGGGTGGGTTAACAAATGGAGGTTACAGAGAGTGATCTTCTGACAAACAATATGTACTTATGTGTTTATTTATTTATTTATTTATTTACAGTACCTCAAAGGCCCCAATGAAGGGGTTTTACATGAGGGGTGGGCTATTACAATCGGTTAAAGGAGTAGATGCTCGATCGCTGCTTTAAAGTTGATGATACTGGAGTGGTGCGCAACGTGAGGAGGAAGGCCATTCCAATCTTGTGCGGTCTTGACAAAGAAGGATGAAAGGTGCGCAGTGGTGTGAGCTCTTGGCGGGTAAACAGCTTTCCTGTGATTGATGCGGTCTGAATGACGATGGGCTGGCTTGATGGTGGGAGTACGAGGCGATCCATGATAAAACTTGAAAAACAGGCACAGACGAGCTATACAGCGGCGTGACGAAAGGGTAGCGAGGTTAGCACGAGATTTAAGTTCGGTTACACTTGACTGATATGAATAATCTGAAAAGATGAATCTTGCTGCCCGGCTTTGCACTGTTTCAAGTGTTTTAGTATTGTTACTCTGATGAGGGTCCCAAACAGCGCATGCGTATTCAAGTTTTGGTCTGATTAGTGTCTGATAAGCGAGTAGTTTGACAGGGGTAGGAGCTAGATGAAGGTTTCGGCGCAGACAGCAAAGAGCACGGTTTGCTTCGTTAGTAATGTGCGTTATGTGAAGCGACCATGTTAAATCAGAAGAAAAATGGACACCTAGATACTTGTATGTAGTTACGCATGAAATTTGAGTGTTGTTAATGAAGTATGCTGGAGATGGGTAGCACTGTCGGCGATGGAAAGAGACTAGTGACGTTTTGTTTGCGTTAAGGGACATTAACCACGTTGTACACCAGATTTCAATTTTATGAAGGTCAGATTGAAGTTCATGAACATCTGATGTGTTGTTAATTGGGCGATAAATGACACAATCATCGGCGAAAAGCCTGATGTTAGAAGAAATATTATTCGGCAAGTCGTTAATATATATGAGAAAAAGCAAAGGTCCTAGAACCGTGCCTTGAGGCACGCCTGAAACTACGGGGCGTAAAGATGAAGAAAGATTATTTGCGTAAATGAACTGCTGGCGGTTAGTTAAAAAGTCGCAAATCCAATTGAAAACTAAGGGGTCAAGGTTGAGACAAGAAAGTTTTAGGAACAAGCGTTTATGAGGAACTTTGTCAAAAGCTTTTTCGAAGTCTAAAAAGAGCGCGTCTACTGGTATATTTACATCTAAGCTAGAGCTAATGTCATTAGTAAACAGAGCTAGTTGAGTGTCACACGAAACACCTTTCTGAAAGCCATGTTGGTTTTTATGAAAGAAATGAAGAGGTGCGAGAAAGTTGACTATGTGGGAATAGATTACGTGTTCCATTATTTTGGAGCATACACTTGTGAGCGAAATGGGACGATAGTTTTTGGGTGAATACGGGTTACCTTTCTTTGGGATTGGAATGACCTTGCCTACCTTCCAGTCTTGGGGCACCACTCCAGATGAGAGTGATTGCTGAAAAATGTTGGATAAAATCACACTTGTTACAATTTTAGTGTTCTTCAATATTTTTGTGTTAATGCCATCTATACCCATTGATGAAGTAAGCTTTAACGAGTCGATTATCTTAGAAATACCATTGGGATGAAATACGATATTCGACATGATCGGGTGGCATACAGGAGGGGCATGGGGAAGGTCACCGTCAGGTTCTATGGTGAATACAGAGCAGAAGGTTTCATTTAATACATGCGAAGTGTAGTGTTCAGGAATTGAAACATTTTGTTCGTCGCGTAGTGTAATGTTCGATGAAGGGGTAATAGATGATGGGTTAATTGTTTTCCAAAATTGCTTAGGATTTTTTCGGAGCATATCAGGTAAGGTAGAAGAATAGAAAGAACGCTTGGCTTTAGCTGCGAGAGAATCAAAAAGCTTTTCGGTTGCCTTGTATTTGTCCCACGCGTACTGGGTGTCTGAATGCTTAGCGGAGCGGAACTGGCGCTTCTTTTTATTTTTAAGACGTTTTAGTGGGGCGTTGAACCATGGGGATGTTGACCTTATGGTTAGGGTGACGGTGGGAACGTGAACTTTTATCAGGTGCTGTAGTTTGGTTTTAAATAGGTGCCAGTTTGTTTCCACAGTGCGCATAAAAAAATCGGTTAGAAAGGATTCTGAGAAAGCTGTTAGTTCATCGTTTATAGCTCTGTAGTTGCCCTTATCGTATAATGTGATTGTTCTCTTAATTTTCTTGGGATTAGGTAAGTAGCACTGAAAGGTTGTCTGAAGAACAGAGTGATCACTAATGGCAGATAAATATGACACTGTACTAAAGTTATCAGGGTGAGACGTAAGCAATAGGTCTAGAATGTTGGAGGAGTGTTCTGTTTGTCGAGTAGGTTTAGAGATAAGTTGTGATAAGCCGAATGTTAAACAAGAGTTTAAGAAGTCACTTTCAGCGTTGTGTTTTGATGCAGTTAGTGCTACATTTGACCATGTTATTCCGGGGAAATTGAAGTCACCGAATAAAATAAGTGGGGCGTTTGGAAATGCAGTTGTGACAGAATAAATGGCATCATGGAAATGTTGCGTGAAAGACGTATCGGCTTCAGGTGGCCGGTAACACACTCCGATTACAACAGGTGGATTAGACGCTTGGCAATGCACAAAAAAGATTTCTAAGGGAGAGGCTACATCAACTATGGAGCACTGAGTACTGTTATGGGCGGCCATCATGACACCACCACCACGCTTATTTTCTCGGTCGCGCCGAAAAATTACAAAATCAGGGAAACAGCACTGTAGTTCGGTGTTGGAAATGGATGAATTTAGCCAAGTTTCGGTTAGAACTATAAAATTGCAGTCACTGGTATCTATTATGTGTGAAAGTGAGTCGCGTTTGGGCAGGATGCTTCTAATGTTCGTATATACGAAAGACAGAGCTGTGCGTGGAAATTCTCGCTCAGAAGAGTGATGTGATTGCTACCGTGGCTGTCGAATGACCTTCTGCTCAGTAGAATTAAAAAGGTAAGTAGTGTTATCGAGTATAAGCTTATCATAACGGAGCTTGAAAGGCTTACGTTGAGTTCTACCGAATTCGACTAGCTTTTTGCGGGCAAGGCGAGTAGCTGGGGAGAAATCTGCTGTAATCCTGTAGTTGGTGCCCTTGAGTCGCGCGCTTCTTGATAATACGCCCTCCTTATCTTTGAAGTGGGAAAATCGGACAATAATGGGTCGATTGTTATTTGGTCGAAAGCGGCCAATTCTGTGAGCGCGCTCTATGTCTCTTGGTTGCAGAGAAGTTTCAAGGCTTGCGCTGCAGAAATCAATTATTAACTTCTCCGATTGCTCCCATGTTTCATGTTCATTGTCTTTTAGCCCAAAGAACACTAGATTTGAGCGTCTAGCCCTATCTTCGGAGTCGTCTAGTCTGGTAGCCAAATTTGCAATCATCTTGGTGCTCTGTTCTGCCATGCCTCGAACTTCATGGATTTGTTCTTTGACTAAGGCGATCGAAGAACAAACGCCCTCTATTTCCCCTAGTCTTTTCTTTATATCGTCGAGAGCTTTGTCATTTTCTGATAATTTTAAGTGGATTGATTTCATTTCATCTAAGAGTGTTGCTTGTCCGCTCTGAATTGCGCTCAGCACTGACATTATGTCATCAGATGGCTGTGATGAAGCGGATCGAGCGGTGGGACCGGGGTTTTCCTCAATATCACCTGCTAGAAGCAAGAGGTTAAGAATAACATGAGTACACTCACAAATCATGGCAATGCAACACCGTGGGCTTGGCAGCACGACTAATGCCATGTATCGGGTACGGCGGGTGAAGAGAGAATATGAACATGTTACCTGCACGAAAGGCAAGCGGACAGCGTGAGCGTGAGGCGTTGCTGACATGCTGCCAAGCCCACTGGAAGCAGCTGACGTTTTGTCAGGCCTTATATAGTGCTGCTGTGACGTCAGAGTGGTCGACGTAGCGGTGAAGCATCCATAGAAGGAAAGGGCATGAGGCAGCTGAGCCATGACGTAGGCAGGGGTGTGCCTGCGAAGATCATCATGCACACGCCCCTCGTTTTCGGAGCCAGGATCTCGTTGAACGAAGACTGTCGTAGTCGAAGGATGGAGCAGCTGGTGGCCCACGAACATCGGGTCTCCATCGGCTACGCAGGGCGGCCCATGGAAGGATGTCAGCAGGCACATCAGGGTGAGTGACTGCACGAAAGGCAGGCGGACAGCGTGAGCGTGAGGCGTTGCTGACATGCTGCCAAGCCCACTGGAAGCAGCTGACGTTTTGTCAGGCCTTATATAGTGCTGCTGTGACGTCAGAGTGGTCGACGTAGCGGTGAAGCATCCATAGAAGGAAAGGGCATGAGGCAGCTGAGCCATGACGTAGGCAGGGGTGTGCCTGCGAAGATCATCATGCACACGCCCCTCGTTTTCGGAGCCAGGATCTCGTTGAACGAAGACTGTCGTAGTCGAAGGATGGAGCAGCTGGTGGCCCACGAACATCGGGTCTCCATCGGCTACGCAGGGCGGCCCATGGAAGGATGTCAGCAGGCACATCAGGGTGAGTGACTGCACGAAAGGCAAGCGGACAGCGTGAGCGTGAGGCGTTGCTGACATGCTGCCAAGCCCACCCTGTTGCGCAAACGTTGATGAACACGTGATGGCTGCAATGTCATGGGGAAGGCCATTCTAGTCCACTGCTGTGCGAAGAAAAAATGAGGCAGCAAAAGTCGTAGTGCGAGCGCGTGCGATTGAATAAGGATGGGTTGTGCGGTGAGATATGCGCGTTGGTGGGATGATGTAAGGTGCTTGATTGAGGGAACTGTGAAAGAACTTGTGAAACAAACAGAGGCTGGCGATGCAGCGACGCACAGAAAGATTAACAATATCAATGTCACGTTTTAGGGATGATATGCTTATGTCGTATGAATATGAAGAGTGAATGAACCTAGTGGCATGATTTTGTACAGATTCTATTTCGTTTATTAGGTATATCTGGTGCGGGCTCCAGATGGGCGCTGCATATTCTAGTTTAGGTCTGATGAGTGATTTGTAAGCCAGAAGTTTTATGTCTAGTGGTGCGTGATGCAAATGACGCTTTAAGAAACCGAGGGATTTGTTCGCGGATGATATGATGTTGTTGATGTGTGTGTTCCAGGAAAGGTCAGATGTTAAGGTGACACCTAAGTATTTATATGACTGAACTTGTTCGATAGCGGAAATAGAGATTAGGTATGAGAATGATAAAGGATTACGCTGGTGCTGAAATAAGACGAGTTTGCATTTAGTGAGGTTAAGCTTCATTAACCAAAGATCACACCACTGTTGCACGAGATCCAGATCCTGTTAGAGTGTAGTTTGATCAGAAATGTTAGTAACTGTGCGATAGATGACACAGTCATAGGCAAATAAACGGATATGGGAAAATACATGAACAGGAAGATTATTAATATATATTAGGAACAAGAGGGGTGCGAGTACAGATCCTTGGGGGACGCCGGATGTTACTGGGAGGGAGATAAAATGGGTATTTTTAATGGAGACCAACTAAGAGCGGTTAGTAATAAATTGTGTGATCCATGCAAGAATGTTGGGGTGCAGGTTCAGCTGGGAAAGTTTTAACAGCAGGCGTTTGTGCGGTATCTTATCAAAGGCTTTCGGAAGTCGAGAAAGATTGCATCGGTCTGAAAGTGACGGTCGAGAGAAGAGTGTATATCATGAATAAATATAGCAAGTTGGGTTTCACAGGATAATGATTTTTGAAATCCGTGCTGGGAAGAATAAAAAAAATTGTTGGTGTCAAGAAAGTTCATGAAGTGTGAATATATTACATGTTCCATGATTTTGCAGGGGACGCTTGTTAGAGAGATGGGTCAATAATTTAGGGGGGACTGTCTGTTACCTGATTTGTGGACTGGAATGACCTTTCCCTCCTTCCAGTTGTCTGGTAAAATTCCTGTTTCGAGTGACAATGAGAACATCATCGAAAAGTACACTGCAATAATTTCCTTAGTATTTTTTAACAATTTAGAGTTAATATTGTCTACGCCAGCTGATGATGAAAGTTTCAATTTTTCAATGAGTGATGAAATGCCACTAACGGATAACACAACAGGGGCCATCACTAATATTGTCGTAGCAGGTGGGGTAGAAAACGGTACGTTGGCTTCTTTAGTGAACACTGATGAGAACGCGGTGTTAAAGATATTGGCACAAACAGTGTCGCTTACGTCTTCATTTTTATCGTTTGTAAGCATGATGTCTCGTGTTAGTTGCGGGTTTATGATTTCCCAGAATTTTCTAGGGTTAGATTTCAGAATTTTAGGTAAATCATTGTGATAGAATGTCTGTTTCACTTTTCTAATTTCAGCATAAAAAGCATTTTCCGCAGCATAGTACTTGCCCCATGCGCACGCATTACCATTAAACTTCGCAGCTCCGAAGAGGCAGTTTTTTTTATTTTCAAGTGTTTTCAAACTTTTGGAAAACCATGGTTTATTTTTATTGGCAGTAAAGCTCACTGTAGGGATGAATTTATTAGTCAAGTCAGTTATCTTGTCCTTAAGCATTAGCCAGCTGTCATTGAGAGAACAGGAACCGAGATTGAGCTCGAAGTATGGTAGAAAATCTCGTAATTCATGATTAATTAATTCATAATTACCCTTATCATACAAGTGAATCGTTTTGCAGAAAATGGGGTGTATTTTTGGGTTGAAGTTAAATATGGTATGAATGACTTTGTGATCGCTGATTTCACGTAAGTATGCAATAGACTTTAAGCTTTCGGGGCTATTTGTTAGTACCAGGTCTCAAATGTTTGAGGATTCACTAGTGACGCGCGTTGGTTCGGTTACCTGTTGGATGAGGTTAAAGTTGAGGCAAACATCGACGAATTCTCTTGCTTCAGTATTTCCCGAGGTTTGTGAAACCTGATTGAGCCAATTAATGGAGGGAAAGTTAAAATCCCCATAAAGCAGAATACGTGCGTTAGGGTGTTTATTAGTTAGCTGGGATAAGATTTCGTTAAGTTTGCAAGGGAAGTCTGGGTCAGTTCGAGGGGGCCTATAGCATACGCCAAGTATTATTGCTTCGGGAGGGGCACGGCATATTACCCATAATGATTCTAGTTGTGAAGATGTGTTGATTAGAGAGCATGATAGTTCTTTTTTAGTGGCGATGAGTATGCCTCTGCCACGTGCATTTTTACGATCGTGACAAAAGAATATGGTATTTATCCCGCACTAACTTTATAGTTAGTGCGGGAGTTTCAGATTAATTCCACCCTATTTTTTTAGCAATATATATATAACATGTGGTACAAATAGTTTCTGTTAGTAATTTCACAAATGACAACACTATTATCAGCAAATCATGACGAAATTTAGATGATGGCAAGGAAGAAGCATTGGCAGCTAAAATGAGAAATAAGCTGGGCTTAGCTGAGCACAAACTGAGTTCAATTTCATGCGAAGCATTCAAAGTACTGAACTTTGTTCGGTAGTGCCAAGGTCCAGATGACTTAATTTTAAAGTAAATGTTTATGACTGACCTTGTCAAATGTGTTAGAAAATTCTGAAATAATTCAGTCTGTGAATCACTGCATCAAAAGAATGGCACAATTTATGAGTAAATAAGTGGAGTCTAACTTTGAAGCGTAGTTTTAAATCTATACTGCGTAGTGTTGTATGAAATATAGGGCGATATAGACATACTTAGCTGCTGAATAAGCTTTGTTAGAATATAATAATAGTATTTGTATTACAACAAATCTGCAAGTTAAAATAAAGAAAAATAATACTAAATTTTCTAAATCCCAGAAGAAAAAAAGAAAATTAAAAAAGTTACAGCATATTCATGGAGTGATTGACGATGAGTGGGGTGAAGCGTCCATTCGTGCATGCGTCTATGCGTCCGATCGCGTTCGAGAATGCAGATGACGCATGGGTAACACCGATGAGACGCGTGCCAAAGGAGCCGAGCGCAAGCGTCTTTCACGTGCCCGCCACTCTGCTTTGTTCATGCCCCACCAACGATCCACTACGTATAGTGACTATAAAGGAGACTGAGAGATCCGCTCGTTCTATGCATACACAGGCACAGCCCCCCATGCAGCCAATCTGAGAGTAGGGGTACAGCGCCATCTAGTTATCTTTACCCAACTACAGTTTCTATGTAATTCTTAAGAAAGCACTGTCTATTATACTGTTTGGCAAATACTGCCTTCTTTTCTTTGTTTTATCTTCTCTTGGTTATGCGTGACGCTTGTACCATATCTAAGGACACAGTGAAAGATGAGGCATCAGTACCAAAAGGACTTATTTGGTTTGCATTCTTTTATGGTTTGGGGGAAGTATGAATATCTATAGCAACTTGATTTGAAAGTGTATTTATTAAGAGTTTGTGAGTGCCTGGAAGTGTTAACTTAAAACGACAGAAAAAAATTACTTTTGACGTGTCCATGTTTATGTCACTATGAATTAATTGAAACAAAATCTTTTTTCTTGCTATTTTTGCCCTACATTGTAGTGTTAATAGACCAGCTTTCGTTTGCAACTCAGTAGGAGAATTCGTTAGATTACATTTGTTATAAATATACCTCATTGTTTTCCTGTGCACCCCCTTTTAATCCTCGCAATTAGTTACTTTGTATGCGGAAACCAAACAATACTATTATAATCATGTTAGTAATATATTCATTTATTATTATTACCATTGCATTGATAACATTGCACTTGATTTGCAGTTTACTCATTAAATCTGTATTTCACTGTTACACTGTTCAAGGCAGTATTTATATAGTCCTTACAGAGACCTACATATTTTAACTGCATTTAATGGACTCAGATATATCAGCCAGTCTTGTGGCACACCCTACAGGACAAGAATATTTTCGTCATTTCAGGACATCCCGGGGATGTTTTGGATTTTTAAAGGAGGTACGTATTAGGGAATGACTGATGCACGGCTACCTGTTTTTCATGCAGCCTAACCTTATCTCCAAAAGATCAGGTGATGGCAGTATGAGGCAAAGCAGTTAGACCTTTTCAGAGTAGCTTTATGCCTTTCTATAAATTGCAGTGCCATGTCCTCCTCTGGCAGAGAGGTGCTAGGCGATAGGAGGTAAGGGAGTGCCAGCCCCTTTAAACTTCGATGCAGCACACAGCAATATTTGGTGGTGCATATGTCCTGTGCTTTATGCAAACTGTTTTTAGTTGTTTGCACTGCTTGAAATACCCTGTGCCTTTTTAAAATGAAACTTGTACTGGCATACAATGAATTGTAAATGTTGTCAGCATTAGATGTACAAAAAAAAAACCATCATAAAGGCAGTGAGCCCTTATCACTTATTTGCCTTGCACTACAGCTATTCTGGGATGAAGAGAATGGCCATAAGGAAGATAATAATAATAATAATAATAATAATAATAATAATAATAATAATAATAATAATAATAATAATAATAATAATAATAATAATAATAATAATAATAATAATAATAATAATAATAATAATAATAATTCACACCAACTGGTTTCATTATAACAAATGATTCCAGCTGATTCCATTTCCAGGCCAGCTGGTTTCATTTTTAGTCTCGAGTGGTTCATGCTGGGACCAACTGGAACATGTTGCTAATCTGTTGGCTTGTACTTAGTCCCAGCTGTCTACAGCCATGGTTTCAGTTAAAGTGAACTAAAACCATGGAGTATTTTCACCTGCAAAGGAAAGAATGTAGAAAGGGATGCATCCAAAGGCAGAAAAAATGAGGAAAGATAAAACAGGGAACAAAGCAAGGAAAAAAAGGCGAGCTCTCAAAGGGAAAGAGAGAAGAAAAGAGAGAAAGAAGGAGGCACACGCACACTGAACTTCCGTCGCCCTCATTTTTGAGGGCTCCTCGTTTTTTCCCTATGCGTCACTTTTTTGCCATTACCTGGCTAAATTTTCGCTCCTATACACAGATCGACTTAATTGATGGTGCACTCAGATTTAGCGTACATGCTCGTTGTCACATCCTGTAACAAAATTCTCATGCCTGTCGTGCCAGAAAACAGCCATGCAAGGAAATGTGGTCAAACGTTGCACGAAAGTCTGATTCTGCTACCATGCAATAGCACAGTACGATGTCAGTGACACCTAAGGTCGCAGAAACAGACACTGTTCATGGGTACCCTTCACTGCCAATAACTGCAGTGGCATGCACCAGGGCTTCAGCTGTGACTGTTTTCGCTCAAGTAAAACGACGCCCTGTGCGTGCTCCTGCACTTGTCGGTGGTGTGTGGATGCAGCACAAAGTGAAGAAGACTGGGCGTACTGCCGTGCCACTGCGCTCTGCTGCTTTTGAGCAGAGCCCACCTTCTGACTGTGGGCCACCCGACGCCTGCGGTGTAAGATGCACGGTGAGCCTCCAGTCAGAAGGTGTGGTTCTGCGCAAGGGCAGCAGTGCGGCTGACACCAGCGCTTTCACACCTCGTGGTGATCGCCGTGTAGAAAAGGAGATTAGAGTCAAAAATAGGAAAGGGCGCAGTAACAAGAAACCAGTTTCTCCTGCTCTTGTCAGTGGTGCGAGTGTACACTACAAAGTGACGAAGACTGGGCGTACTGCCGTGCCACTGTGCTCTGCTGCTTTTGAGCAGAGCCCACCTTCTGACTGTGGGCCACCCGACGCTGCGGCATAACATCCACGGTGAGCCCCCAGTCAGAAGGTGTGGCTCTGCGCAAGGACAGCAGTGCAGCTGACACCAGTACTTCCTCACCTCATGGTGAAGACCCTGAACAGGAGCAGAAAGCAACATCAGCAAAATTGTCACACAGCCATATTTGCACAGGTGGAGGAAATCTTTCTGTAGGGAGCACATTCAGCCCTTATAAGGAGTTTAAAGCTAGCTTTGAAGGATGGAAAAGTGAAGGGTTCCATCCGATGCGTATTGAAAGATCAGATAAAAACACATTGTGTACTGAGAAAGATTTAAACAAAGCACACTTTCCTTATGTTCGAGTTAAATTTGTCTGTTGCCACGCAGGGTATCCAAATCCGAGGGGACAAAATATTCGACCCAATCAATGCTTCAATGGTACAGGTTGCAACGTTGAACTTAAGCTTGCGCTGCGTGTTTCTCTACAGCCCTATTATGAAGTTGTAAATTTAGCGGATGTGCACAACCATAAAATAGGTCCCAAGATTTTCGTATGGTGCAATAATAATCATGCATTAAGTGCTTCTGAAAAAGAGCAACTTCAGAAGTTGATTTCTTGTAATGTGAAACCTAAAGACCTAAAGGATGCCATTCTGAGGAAAACGGGAAAACACGTTACTTCTCGTGATATTATAAACATGAAGCATAGAACAGTTAGAAAAATTCAGAACAATGCTCATCATGGAGCCCTTCTGTTAGAAAAAAATCAACGAGTTGTTTTCGGAAAACTCTGGGTGGAAGGTTCATATTGAAAAGAATACAGAAAATGGTCTCTTGTACATATTGCTTCAATCAGAGCATATGGCCCAGTTACTAGAAAAATACCCTGAAGTGTTGTTCTTTGATGGTACGTATAAAGTTAATAAAGAAGGGTATATCTTGCATTCGATTCTGTGTGAAGATGAAACAAGCCATGGGAGGCCTGTACGTTATGCATTTGTTCTGCGGGAGACATCAGAAATATTAAAGTCTTTTCTAGAGACATTCCTTTGTTTGAATTCTGTCGTAGAGGAGAAGTGCAGAATTGTGGTAATGGACAAAGATTTAAATGAAATGAATATAATTGAACAGCTTCTGCCCAAATGTAGAATCTTGTGTTCTTGGCAGGTGTTAAAGTACTTACATACGAAAGTGATGCAGTATAAGTCAAATAGTCTAGATAAAAAGTATGTTAAAGATATAATTACGAAACTGGTTTTTGCACATACCATAGATATATATCAAGAACACTTGCAGGACTTGGGAAAAGCACTTGAAGATGACAAAGCCCATCTGCAGTACTTTTATAAAAATTGGCACAGCTGCAAGATTATGTGGGTTCATGCTTATCGTACAAATGCATGTGGTTTAGGAAATAATACTAACATTCGAATGGAAAGCCATATTCAAAAGTAAAAAAAATATCTAACACGTGACATGCACTTAGTGGAAGCAGTGAAAGCTCTGATAAGGTATGTGACCCATGGTGCTCTAGCACTCAGCCATACGCAATATAAAGAATTGAGAACTTGCATTAACACCAGTAAGACTGATAAGTTTTGCATTGAGGTGTCAGCAAAATGCACCGAATATGCTAGAAAATTGGTATGTAAAGAATATGGGCTGTTTATGAAATATCCAGGAGACTCTGTTGTCTCTGATGGCAAATGCACCGTTTTTGTTGGCAGTAAGCTTTATGAAGGTACTAATAATATGAGGAAATGCATATGCACATTTAATGCACAGTACCAGCTGCCCTGCAGGCACATTCTTGCAGCTAGATCAAAGAATAATATGGAACTGTTTGATGAAAGTTGTGTGTCAAAGCGCTGGCTTAAATCTGATTTTGTGCAGACCGACCAGACAGTGTCACCAGACAAACTAAGCATTTTAACCACAAGCATTGTAAAAAAGGTACAGCCAAAACTTGATAACTCAGAGGCCAGATATAAATATGCATATGCACGTCTGTTAGAACTTTCAAAGGAAGCTGCTAATGTACTAGCCCAATGTAGCGCAACTGAACTTTGCGAAAAATTGAGCGAGTGTGAGGACTTTTTCCAAAATCTTGTTACTTCCCTAGAAATAAGAAACATGATTCACCACTTTCTAAAATAGCACAAAGTAATGAACAAGTTAGTGGGGAAGGAAAAGGCTTAGAAAAGTCAAAAGAAGTAAGTAATTCATGGAGTGTAGACCTGAACGACTATCTATTGGCCAAGTCTGTAGATGATGACACTACGAAGAAGGGCTCCACAGAAGATAAATCGGAACTGAAAGTGCAATCTGGTCAAGTTAAATATAATTCAAAACATGAAATTAACTTTACTATAGCCTCGCATGATGATAAGGTATGTCAGGTTCTAGCAAAGACATCCGACACTAGCTCTTTACTTAGGGATTTTGCACAGCAACTGACAGTGCTTAGCATACCTCTAGTTAAATCCGCTCGCGGCCGACCATGTAAGAGATGTGCACATAATACGAAGCGGGGAGAAAAAAGGCTACGTTTGCATGTTTTGAAAAGCTCTCAATTTAAAGAGAAGGCACCTGTGACAGTCGTTGGTAGAACAGTGGAAGAAATTAGTGACCCCATAGCTGACGCGATTTGTAGTCCCAATAACTGCAAACCGTACAAAATAAGTTCCTCTGATTTATCTGATTTAGTGGCCTTACGAGGCACGGGATGGCTGTCAGATGCAATCGTAAATGCAGCGCAATTTATTATTTCGCGTCAGTTTCCTGGTCTGTGCAATTATCAAGATGTTCTTCTTGGGGAGAGCTTGAAATTTAAGAAGCGAGACAACTTTATTCAAATTCTGCATATTCCAGGGCATTGGGTTACAGTGACAAATTATGGTGCCCCTACAAACAGTATTTTTCTGTATGATTCGTTAGACCAGGACATTATGCCAAGTGTAGCAACTCAAGTTATGAACATAATGAGTCTAGCTTCTAACACTCTCACCATTCACGCTAAGGCAGTACAGTGTCAAGAGAACGTTTATGACTGTGGCGTTTTTGCCATTGCTAATGCATTCACCATTGCATCTGGCATCGACCCGCGCACCGTTACTTTTGATAAGACCTTAGTGTGCAGACATTTAATATCATGTCTTGCAGACAATGAGATGCTGCATTTCCCTATTGCTACAATGCAAGTGCCCAGAGTAAAACCAAAATCAAGTTGCTTTTTTGTTCCAAAGTAATATTACATGTTTAAACCATTAAAAAACCAGCCTTAAACTGAAACCATATAGTTCTATAGCTGCTGAATTGAGACCTTTCTATAGATTCCAACTCTAGGTTATTAATACACTCGGTCATCATTATCAGCATTCTTAGTTCTTCTGCCCCACAAAGAATTTTAAAATGACATTCTTTGGTCCATGTTATCCAGTGAGATAACTTTATGCAGGCATTATTTATCCAGAAAATAATGCAAAACTGGTCCCATGATTGATCCCTGGGGAACACCAGACTTTGCATGTGAAAGTGAAGAAGCATGTCCATTCACATAAATTGATTGGCTGCAGTTGCTCAGAAAATGATTTATTCAGCTTTTTTCCAAACCAGTGGCTACCTTATCATTATACATAGGGCCATCTAGAGTTGAAAAGAAGCCTTCCTAGTCAGCAACCAAAACATGCAACTTAGCTTCCAGATGCGTCTCAGACAGCGTGAACATCGTTGTGAGGAGTGACCAGGCTATGTACAACAAAGGCAAGCTGAAAAAGCCCGTAGGCTTTTTTTGTGAAGCTAAGTTGCGTGTTTTGGTTACCCTCATGCTACCTTCATTTACGTAGTCTTCTATGAACATAATGATAAAAAATAGTCATGGATTTAATAACACCATCAAGAAAATGAAATGAGAAGAGAGTGTGCTACTCTTGAAATATCTGCAATAAGTGCATAGCGGAGGACGTTTGCAGCTGCATCGCCAATATTAATAATAATAGCAGTAATATTATACAAGGCAAGAAATAGCCCAGCAAACCTCTTGTGATGGCAGTTCCAACATAAGCACCTAACTAAAATGCCTTCAAGCCAAGCCGAATTTGTGGCCACGACAAATATGCACAAATTTACCGATGTAAAAAATGCTGTGCTTGGAAAGTCAGATATGGTATGTGATATGTAGAAAATACATACATCAAAATAGTGCATGTACCAACATGGAAGCTAAGGAATGCTTTAGTCAATGGGAAGAATAAGCTGCCAAGCGAAAAGGATGATGATATATGGTGTTTTTTGGCGCAAGGGCCATTTGATGGCCAAAGAGCGCCAGTTCATGGGACAAGGAATGTAGACAATGATTGTGATTAGCGGCTGTATAAGGGCCATAAAATTCCTCGCGGTAAGGCGGGTAAAAACATACAAGTAATAAAATAATGACCATTCCGTAAAAGGTGTGCGTGGTGGAAATAGATGACAAAAGTTGGTGATAATAAAAATGATGGTGGACATGTATGGCATTAGCACAAGTGCCTCACTCGTACATACCCTTGCGTCCAAGGGCCGTGAGGCAAGTGCTTTGTGTGTAGCCACCGCAGTGAAAACCTCTCTGGCGAGGTCGAGCTACGGAATGCCCGGGTATATGATATGAAAATTATGAATTTCTTTTAAAAACGCTAACAATGATCTATGACTAAAAAGCGGTTCCCTACCGACGAACATTGCAAGGTGTAAAGGTATATGTTGTCGGTAGGGTAATGGAAAAGGTCGTTTTCTTAGAGTTTCTAAGTGTTTGCACTGGATTAACATGTGAAGGACTGTCAATTCTTCACCACATCTGTCACACAATGGTGGATCGCCATCAGACAAAAGATATGTGTGTGTCGTGTATGTGTGTCCTATCCCGAGTCTCGTTAGTATTACCTCTGTATGACGCGATTTCGATACGGGCAGCCAATGACCAAGGTGTGGCTTAATAACGTGTAGTTTGTTTTGTGTGTGTGTATCCCACTTGCTCTGCCAGTAGTTCCTGAGCTTTCGTTTGAGAGACGGCTTAAGATCAAGGGCCGGGATTGATATGGGTGTGGTGGCGGTGCTTTCGTGGATGGATGCAGCAAGCTGATCCGCCATCACGTTGCCTTGAATCTCACGGTGCCCTGGCACCCAGCACACTACAACATGTTGGTTGAGTGTGTAGAGCGTGCATAAAATGGAGTAAATTGAGACGATGACAGGGTTTTTTTGTTTATTAAGACTGTGGAGAGCCGTTACCACACTGAGGGAGTCTGTATAAATTACTGCTTTTTGTATTTATAATTGTTTGAGGAGTTTAGCTGCCACAAGTATCGCGTAAGCTTCCGCTGTGAAGATACTTGTGCCTGGATGTAGAGTGCCAGCATCCGAAAAGGAAAGGCCAACAGCAGCGTAGGACACAGAGGAGTTGGACTTAGAGGCATCTGTAAAGAACTCAGGACGTGTGTATTTGTGTTGAAGTTCTAGGAAGTATGTTTGGATATGAGCAATAGGCGCATGTTTAGTAACTTCTAGGAAAGACACATCGCAATCTATAGTATGCCACTGCCACGGTGGCGGATATGCTACAGGAGCCATTAAACTGTATTTAAGTGACACTCTAGTGTCCTCAGCTAGACCCTTCAGGCGAACTGAGAAGGGCTGCCTCATCGAAGGCCTGTTTTGAAACAGAACAGAGCTTGACAAATCAATAATAGTAGAGTATGAGGGGTGCTTCTTGTCTGCTTTCAGTTTAAGAAAATAAACAAAGGAAATGTAAGTTCTCTGCAGATGAAGCGACCACTCATTTGACTCAACGTAAAGGCTTTCTACGGGGCTGGTGCGAAAAGCACCCGTAGAAAGGCGGATGCCCAAATGGTGCACGGGATCCAGCATCTTCAAAGCGCTTTGAGTCGCAGACTGATAAACAATGGCCCCATAATCTAAGCGGGTGCGAATGAGGCTTCTATACAGGTTCATGAGGCATTTCCTGTCACTACCCCACGTAGTACGTGACAACACTTTTATAACATTCATGGCTTTTAAACATTTTGTTTTTAAATACTTTATGTGTGGTACGAAGGTTAACTTGTTGTCCAAGATTAAGCCTAGGAATTTATGCTCCGCATTCACAGACAGACGTTGGCCGTTCAGTTCAATGTCGGGTTCTGAGTGCATGCCTCTCTTTCGGGAGAACAAGACACACGTGCTTTTTCCTGGGTTCAGCCGGAATCCGTTTTCCTCTGCCCATTTGGAGACCTTGTTTAAACCTAACTGAACCTGCCTCTCACACATTGCTAGATTGCATGACTTAAAGCCAAGCTGGACGTCATCGACATATGTTGACTAGAACATGTTGCGGGGGATGGACAGGTGCAAGGAATTCATTTTGATAATAGAAAGTGTACAACTAAGTACACCACCTTGCGGTACTCCCATTTCTTGCACAAATGGTTGGGAGAGAATACAGCCCACACGGACATGGAATTTTCGATTGGACAAGTAACTCTCGATTATGAAAAGCATTTTACCGCGCACACCCAGGTGAGGCAAGTCCCTTAATATCCCAAAACGCCATGTTGTGTCGTGAGCCTTCTCGATATCAAGAAACGCAGAGAGGAAGTATTGTTTGTGGACGAAAGCGTCTCGGATCTGTGCCTTGATACACACCAGATGGTCGGTGGTGGATCTACCCTCTCGAAAGCCACATTGGTATTGGTCAAGAAGATTGTGTGTTTCAAGGAAATATAAAAGTCGGCGGTTTATCATTTTTTCATAAAGTTTACAAAGGCAGCTGGTTTATGCAATGGGCCTATAACTTGAAACAGAGGAAGGGTCCTTGCCCTGTTTCAAAATAGGGATAACAATAGCCTCTTTCCAGGAAGCAGAGATGGTGCCAGAAAGCCAGATAGCATTGTATAGAGAGAGTAAAGTTTTTCGTGTTTTGAGCGGCAGGTTTTTCAACATTTCATACGTGATACGGTCGTAGCCTGGGGCAGAATTACTGCAAGAGTTTAGTGACGTTTGTAGCTCAGCTAAGTTGTAAGGTTGGTTGTATGCCTCGTGATTTGCGCACTTGTATTCTAGTTTCTGCTTTTCTATCCTTGCTTTATATCTTTTGAAAGCTTCAGTATAGTGTGACGAGCAAGACGCTTGCTCGTAGTGTGCACCAAGGAAGTTCACCTGATCTTCCAGGCTGTCACCCTGGGTGTTTACGAGTGGGAGTGAGTGTACTTGTCTTCCTGCTACCCTACGAACCATGTTCCAGACTTTAGCCTCTTGTGTATATAAATTTATCCCTGATAAAAGCTTGGGCCAGCTTTCTCTTCTGGCCTGCTGACGCGTTCTCCTGCCTCGAGATTTTATTTTCTTAAAGCTCTCAAGGTTTTCCGCTGTCGGCGAGTTCCGTAGCAACCTCCATGCCCTCTTCTGTTCCTTTCGCGCATTCTGACACTCAGTGTTCCACCACGGGACGTGTCGTTTGCCGGGCAGTCCAGATGTTTGTGGAATGCACTTGGCTGCTGCGTCAGTAAGAAAAGCCTTGAAGTACTGCACAGCTTCATCTATGCCTAATCCGCATATATCAGTCCAACTTAGGTGAGTAAGCTTTTGATATTGTTCCCAGTCGGCTTTGTTTACCAGCCATTTGGGAACGTGTGGAGGACATTCATATATTATTGGTGTACTCAAAACTAAAGGAAAATGGTCACTTCTATATGGATTATTTATGACTTTCGACTGAAGTAATGGTACAAGTGAAGGAGATGCGATACTGAGGTCTATAGAGGAGTAAGTTTTGTTGACAAGGTTATAGTATGTTGCCTCTTTCCTATTCAACAGACAAGCACCGGATGAAATGAGGAATTGTTCAATGAGACGACCTTGTGCATCACAGCGAGAGTCACCCCACAGACCATTATGTGCGTTCAGGTCCCCAAGGACCAGATAAGGTTCAAGTAGTTCGTCTATTAAAGACTGGAATTGAAGTTTTTCAAGACAATGGTGCGGAGGTATGTACAAAGAACAGACAGTGACAAGTTTGTTTAGAATAACTGCTCGGACAGCCACCGCCTCGGGGGAAGTTTTAAGGGGTGATTGTGTGCATGCTATACCTTGACTAATTATAACCACTACACCACCGGATGGTGGCATGGCATCATTTCTAGCCTTTCGGAAGATTACGTAGTTCCGTAAAAAGTTTGTGCTTGTTCGTTTTAAGTGTGTCTCTTGTACACACAGCGCTCTTGGATTGTGTTCATGGAGAAGTTCTTGTAAGTCATCGAGGTTTCGAAGAAGGCGTCAGATGTTCCACTGTAATATTTCTGTCTGCATATTTAAACAAGAGAGATGCTGCTGTGTGTACAAAGAGTATCCTGTGTTGGAGTGAGCTCATTAATTCAGGTGGCAGGACGGTCGTCCGGTCCCGTTATTGGTTGTTTGTTTTTCTTGGCCCGCTCCAAGGAGGCACGCTGCTCTTTCGATACCAAGGGTACCGTTGTATCCATTGCCTCCTCAGAGGCACTGGATGTCCGCACATGCGAGCTGGTGGTTTGGATTTTAGGCCTCGCCTGGTGAGGTGAGGCCTTGAGACCAGAGGACCCTGGAGTCTCCGGCCTTAATTTGCTTGGAGGCAGAGTAGACTGAACTACTGCCGCCTTGGGGCAGGCCCCACAGCCGATGGCTCGCTCTGCGCTGGCCGGGTGGCGAGGGCTGGTGCGGCGTTGCCCCTTGACGCGCCGCATCAGCATATGTTGTGCCGTAAAATGGCGACACTCTTCGTCTTGCTTCTTTGAATGTGATATTTTCTTTGACTTTAAGAGTGATTATTTCTTTTTTTTCTTCCAATTAGGACACGATTGTGAATACGCGGCGTGTTCCCCGTCACAATTCACGCAGTGAGGCGTAGTAACACAGTTATCAGATGGGTGGCCGTGACTACCACATCTTGCACGAGTTTCCTGCCCCCGGCAGTTCTACGAGCCATGACCAAATCGTTGACATTTATAACACCGTCTTGGATTGGGAATGTAGGGACGGACAGAGAGTTTGATGTAGCCTGCGTCTATACATGAAGGCAGTGTGGTAGATGCGAAAGTGAGTAATTAATGTTTGGTAAGTATTTCTTTGTTGTCGCGTCTGATGACGATTCGTTTCACATCCGTGACATTTTGCTCTTTCCACCCTTCAAGCAGTTCCTGTTCAGACATTTCAAGGAGGTCTGATTCTGAAACAACTCCGCCTGTGGTGTTCATTGATCTATGAGGTGAAACAGGTACTGGGATATCACCAAATGCTACCGGACTGCCAAGTTTTTCATAGTGATGTTTTTCAGGCAGCTCAAGGAGAAGGTCTCCGCTATCCATCTTTGTAACCTTGAATCCTGGGCCAAACACCTCAGTCAGAGATTTCGCAACAAGAAATGAAAATACGGCTCTGGCTTGTTTTATTGGATTTTCGCTGTGCACAACATGAAATTTTGGAAAACATTGTCTGGGTTGGCTGAAAATTGATATTTCATCGGTGCGTCCCCTCTTAAGCGGAAGACGATCTAGGAGACGGGGAAATGCAGGTGTTCCCATAATAGTGTACTTTTTTTTTGGCAGCAATGGCGACCACCCACCATGGAGTCCAACCAGGGGACGCTGAAGCACTTAATAGTATAAGGCTGCAGACGCCAGCCATACATTGCCACTATAACCAAATATAACTACTCAAGGTTGAGTAATTACACAAGGTTAACCCTTGCCACCAGGAAAATTGGAAGTAAACAGAAGAGAGAAGTAGACAGGACAGACTAAAAAAGAGAGAGATAAAGATGAAGTTGTAGGGGAGAGAGATAGGAAAAGGTGACTGCCGATTTCCCCTGGGTGGGTCAGCCCAGGGGTGCCGTCTACATGAAGCCGGGGCCAAAGGGGTGTGTTGCCTCTGCCGGGGGGCCTTAAAGGTCCAATCACCTAGCGTCAGCTCAACCCGCAGAATCCCCTTTTCCCCGGACACGGCAAAGCCACGCACGGCTAGGCGTGGGAAGGAGTAGAAACTCCCCCGTTAGCTCGGGTCTGTGGTGTCGCTATGCACCAAACGCCTACTTGCGCAGGCGCCCCCCCTGCGGGGGCCGAGCGGAAATTTTCTGTAGTCTTCTTTACACTGTAGTCTGCCACGAGTGTGACAACATGTCAGTCTATGAGACCTGTGATTTCAATTTCAATGAAAGAGTTAAACAACACAACAGTTCAAAATGAAGTCACCAAATCATGGGTGGCCTTAAATGCCCTTGCTGAACATGTGGAATATACAGGCTTTCAAATTGACTGGTCAAGCAACCGTGTTCTGTTCGAAGAAAACAAGCTTGCATCATGCCAGCACCTGGAGTCCCTGCACATTCACACAGCTGCACATATCTTCAATCAGATTTATGGAACGCTGACCATATACTTTTGGTGCTTACATCATGCACCTAGTTATACTTAAATACGATGTGCCTTTCGTATGGCTGTCATTCAGAACAATATCAGGTGCCCTAACATCAATAAACTTTGTGTTATTTTGGTCGGTGTATCCTTTTGTTTGTACACTAAGAAGAAACAGTTATGCATTGCCTTTTTTTTAGGCCTCTTCTAGCTGTTCACTGTAGTTGCAGTCAAGGAGTGACTTTTTGAGTATTGATCAAAGGTAATGCTTATTTTTGTGATGGTGGCACAGACTGCCGCCAGTTTCCATGAATTAGCCAGGTTTTACCAAAGTTCCTCCAGTTTTCCAGCAAGGCCCCAATTCCACGACTTTCCCAGCTTGGCAGACACCCTGCACAAACAAAGATAGATGGCAGTTAACTTGCGTCCTGTGTTTCCTGTCTTATGCAAGTGTCATTCTGCACTTTATTACCTTAGAAGTACTTGTTGCTGGGCAGGTTGGTATAACATTATTAGAGAAAATTTTAGACGACGCGAATGTATGGTGCAGTGTATATATTTTCTGTAGTTCAGCTGCGACTGACGCTCTTTTTCTGTGCTTTTTCTTTTTTCCAGTGGTGCTAAGGCATCTATAGTTTTCCCCCTTAGCTTATTACCTCCCTGAAGCTATGCATCATCTTGCCCATTAACAACCATTGTTAAACTATTGTATGTGGCATTGTTGATGCAAAATGACCTTAGAGTATATGCTAAAGCTCCTGCAGGATCACCGGCTGAATGTGACAACCAGTTCACCATTTATAGGACCTGAAGTATTGACATTTTCAATATATCTGTTCGCACAGTGCTTCATTGGAGTCATGCAAGCTTAAATTATGGTGCTCCCACAGAGAAATTTTTCTTTGTGTGCTGTGACCAACGAGAAAACTATGTAGACAATAACGAAAAGAGATCACAAATAGGCTCAGCTGTGTGATGTCTGCCTCAATAAAAATGTAATAAATGAATGCAAGTGTGCTTATATCACCATGGTGTTGCCAGTTTATTACTACATTTGATATGCACCTCTGCTCGCTCCACCATGGTGTTCCTAAGGGTGTACACAGTCTCACCTCTGAGGCAGCATTGCCAGAACTAATTTCACTGTCACAATCTTGAACAGGTGTGCAACAAGCATGCGCCAGTGCAGAGAACACAAGAGAAGTGGTCACTGCTTGCATGTTCAAGGTCGTATGCACGCACACCGGACTATGATTTTGCAATGTCTTACATTTTGAGTGCAGTATACATCGTGATGGCTGGAGCAGTCTCTGTGGTCACCAGCTAGACAATCATAGTGTGCATATTGTTGCTTGAGACAACTGTTTAGGACCAAAAAAAAGGGCACCGTAGAAAAAAATATTTTTTGGGCTAATGTAAGGGCTTGTCGTGAGGAGACTCTCAAAAGGTATATGGTGTGTCATCATGCAATAGAGAAGCAACCTTTATACCTAGTTTATGTTAGTAGGAGTCTGCTAAACATTGGCCATACAAGCTTGTGGCTAGAGAAGGATGATGTCCAGAAGATACCCTCCTGAAATGTTAACTTGCACCGTCCTCCCTTGCCTTTCTTGGTGCACTGGAATTTTCGCACTATAGGTACTAATTCCTTCAGTGGGTACTCTTGAAGAGCTTCTGAATAAGCTCACTCTTACCACCTGCTTTACCCGAGGGAAAATCCTACTGTTGGAACTTGTTTGCTTGGCAGAAATTTTTAACAGGAAAAGAAGCTTCACTCGTTACACAAATAAAGCTACAGCATTGCAAGATTACTATGATGTTATGTACACAGACCTCCCACATATAACTCACTAAAATGTCACCACTTACCTCTATGGTGAGCCGGATTATGCCTTAAGACAGCATGTAAGTTTCTTGATCCTATACTTTTTAATCAGTACATTAACCTTGAAAAAACAAGATCATCACGTGCAGTCCGTAAAACCAGTGCTTATGAAGTGCAATGATGCCATCGGAAGCATCAGCAAAAGTAAATTCACCCTGCTAGAAAGAAAATTCTGCGTGAAGCCTGTAAATGTACTGTTAACAAAGTCTTCTCGATAACTTCCTTATGTCTATTTCTGTAATTTGCATAATCCTGTCTCATGCATACTTTGCTGTCAACCCAAAAATTATTGACCTATGAGGTGTTACTCATGTGACCTTGCTCATTTAACATACATGCAAGCCTCAGAGCTAACAAAATAAAATTGAAGACTTTAATAAATTAATGCTCTTTGCTACTCACCCCTTCAAAAAAAATTTTTAGCATCCCCTTCAAACCTGTTTTTTTTTAAGTCTCAACAGGCACAGTGTTGTGACTCATGAAAGGCATATGCGGAGCTTGTGGTGCAACTAAAATCTTTTTGGAGCAGCATAAAAGCCGCCTGAAGCTTTTAAGCTAGAGCTGTTGCACCACATGTTACAGGGAACTAGTTCATGAACATATGCATGCATGTTTACTTGGACTTCTGCTCAACATAAACGTAGGCTTTTTGCGTTTTTGCAGACACCCCCAATTTATATCAAGCTACCTAGCGTTTTCCGGGAATTCACATGGCATTTGTAAATGACTTTGGCTTTCAGTAATAGTTTAGCTAAAATATTGATGCACGGACTGGTAAAACTTTTTATGCATTGTATTTACTTTCCAAAAAAGAGTCTGATTATATTAATGTTTTTATTAGTACAACCTAATCATTCAATGTGTGGAGAAGTGGTTGCTGTCATCCTTTATCTACAGAATTGTTAGGTTCCTGATTAATGAGCACTTCATAAAAAAGGGTTTTATAACTGGTCCTTACTGCCCATTATTTATTATGGCTCGACAAAATTTAGAGTTATGGGGGAGTAAGTAGTTGCACTTGGCAAACTGTTTGACATGTACAGTCGTAGAGGTCGAAAAGCCCAGCCGAGACATACCGGAATAGTGAGACACCATGCTTTCTAGGAGAAGTAACAGTGATTGTACAGCATGCGGTACTGCTGATAAAATTTGCCCACTTTATGGACTTAAAACTTAAGCACCTTGTATGAAATATTTTGAAAGTAAGTGGTCAGTTCTATATGCAGGTACTAAATTACTGTATTTTAATACAGTAAAGCAAGACTGTTGTCCAAGCACAACTAGCTCATTTTTACTTTTATCTGACAGTAACCACAACAGTTAGAAACTATTTGGCTGAAGTCACGTGGTAACTTTTGTAGTATAAGTGGGTTCAAATTTTTAAGAAAGTTGGTGCCCAGCAACGTTTTCAACTACATTGCACGTTCATGTCCACTGTGATGACATCTCCAAATCGCAGGGGTAACGTATGGATTTCAAGCGTATGCCATATACTTGCTCCCTGAGAGAACACAACAACAAAGAGTGCACGCATGCTTGACACAAATGAAATTGTTGAAAAAGATGTAGCAGGTTTCTTCTCTTGGCGCAAATCCCTTCAGGCACTTACCTAATTACTACCCCATTTTGCCAAAAAGCAGCCCATGTAAGACATTCGAACATGCGTTATTATGTCGGGTCATAACCAGTTTCCTCTAACCACCTTGCACTTAGTTCTGGCACGACATAGGTTTCAAAGATTTACTTCTTGCAAACTGTGTGAGTAATTGTAGACCATTTTTCAACAGTTATTTTCGTGCTTACTCGATAGAAAAACATGAGCTACAAATTTTCTAAGTTTCTAAAATATGAATGGTAATTGATTTGTGAATGGTAATCTACACCCAGCCTTAGTATATATTTCCTTTATAATCATTTTCAATTTGAGGCATGGCACAAATTTTGAAGTACGACTGAAGCCTCTCATATGCATGATTCGTTTATTTGAAGGTGCCATTTAGCATTCTTGAATTAATCCTGCAATGAACTAAAATCTGAATGCCTTGCGAATTGCCTGCCACAAAGTGTATTTTACTACGTAAATTGTTCTGGGCTTGTTACACAAGCTGAAGATGATGACGATACTGACTGCCGCATCGTCACTGATGAGGCAGAGGATAGCGCGTGTACAATTTAGGTGTACACACGAGGCTCAATGTCAGTGCTACATTTCCAATTTACACACGAGCGCGCGCAATATGTATGCTTTGCCGCAATACACAGCGTGCACCTCACCGCAAGGCACGACTGCCTTGCGGCACTGTTTAATTTTATGAAGACGCTTAAGGTGGCAATTTTGACCGAATATTTATAGTGCTCCCAGCATATCTTCAATTTCATTTCTTTTTTTTCTTTGTATACACCCACAAGAACAGACATAGCTTAGAAAACCGATTATCGTAATCGGCAACAGCATATTTGAGCCACTTGGAAAATGACGTCGTGTGAACGCCTGGTAATATTCCATCGCTTCCAACTTGTGCATTTCCTATCTGTCTCACGCAGTTACGCAAGAAGAAGCTTCAATGAAAGTTTTGGCGCAAGCATACATTTCACCCAAGCGACACATCGATCCTTACGCTACACACGCACTTACCAGACATACACGTACGGCATACATCCACAAATAGCATAACACGCGGTATTCATGATCGGGCAAGTCGTTACCACATTGCTTATAGACAGTATTACAGAACGAGACAACGTATCCATAAAGTCCCTCAATAAATTGGAAGGACCTTACGTATCCATGCGCAGAGGCGGTTCTCGCGAATGCACACAACTCCCGCTCAAGCAAAGACCACGGATAAATAAACACCGCACAGTAAATTTCCTCACAAGTTAGTGAGGAATCTGAAACCTTTCGTTCCCACCACCTAAACCTCCCTAAAAAATCTCCAACACGGCGATTCCGTCGCCGTCTATTCATGCATTTTCAGCCAAATCAAGCCGGTTTTAAGCGGCTATTGGGCGAACCCACGGAGGAAGGAAAAAGGTGGGCGAACCGAACGTTTTGGCCCTGAAAAGGTCCGTGCCACCCGGTGGCAGCAGACGCGGCTTTTATACCCAGGGTGCGACTGTTCTCACAACAGGCACAACAAATCCGTGCAGGGCGGGGCCTCGCCGCGATGACGTAGCCGCCAATTTTTTTTGTTTTTCTCTCTCTCTCCCCCCCTCTCTGTTTGGCAGCGCGTTCGCTCAACACCACCTAGACTTGGTTCGCTGTGTGCTGTTCTGTGGCTGTATGCTGTGCGCGGCGTCTCCCTGTTCTGTGGCGGCGTGCGCTGTCTTGGCATATTAAGCTGTTGAATATTAAGCTGTTGAGAGGTCCTTGGCTGTTGTAAACGGGAGCTATGCTGTGCGGACATCAAGAGACCTAAATGTAAGAATTTCTCGATTGATTCTTAATGTTTCGCTCTGCGCGTAGATTTAGCATTGAAACACGTAGATTAAGGGACTCAACAAGGCAGGACAGGCTTGTTTGCAGTTGCGGTTAGTGCAACACTAGACAATTGATTGGTTTTCGCCTTTTTGAAGGTCGGGTTATGATTGTTCTGGTTGGCGGTTCAGTTTCCCTGGCACCGATTCATTTCGGTTTGAGTGGAGTACCGGGTCCGGGACATGACCAGATCTTCAGAAATTTTAAGAAACGTTATTGGAAGTGAACTCTTTTAGTTTCGGGCTCCAGTTATGATTAGAACAGCGCGTGCAAGCTAATCATGACTTAAAAAAAATTAAAGGTCTGCCATAGGGCCACATACCTTATCTACTCTGCTCCTGTGCTCTTTAGATAATTGCCTTGAATTCAAAGCAGAGCTGCGCTTGGGCGTTTATTTTGTTTCCATTTGTGCGTTTCAGAATTAACATTTATGTTATTTTCAACACCGAAAAAGCAATCGTGCGCAACACAAGACACGAATTGTGGTTGGGTTATTCGTGACACATCCGTATGTGCCATCCCTTGTCCTGCTAAAAGTGTGAATTACACGTTAGAGCGAGGCAGGCCCGGTGTTGAACTCATATGAGAAGCTGAAGCGTCAGCGTCGAGCTTTTTTGTAGTGTTGTATTAAAAACCCAAGGCCCAACCAAACTGTGACGTGTTGGTGCTGCTTGTAAGCTGTAACTTAAACGCCATACGAAAAAAGTCTGGGTAATTAATAATAATAATGATAAGTATATTTATTATTCTGGTTGACGAAAGCCAGCCAGAATTTCTTGCCAGAGGCAGCACATCTTAAAGTTTTTTTGCTGCCATTACACAAGAACTAAAACGAGATTTGATATTGCCCTCTGCCATGCATAAAAGTAGGTGCCTTCATTAAATCCTCTTTATTGTTTATTTTCAGCATATGTCGTCTTCTTCGTGATCCACTGCGGATCTCGAATCTCTCTGGACAATGTGCCGTTTCTAGTTGTCAAGGGAACCGTCAAAGTATGCATATCTGGAATGGAATACTAGCAGAAGACACAGGAGAAAAAGAAGACCAAATATGTTACATCGTGGTGCACTTGCAAACGTTTCAATCTCATTCAGATATGCAGTAGCCTTCCAGTTCAAAGATTGTGTGCAGGCAGTGTAAAGTGCATACTTTGCGGCAGCTGTATTTAACGTATTTTCCCTTATACAAATGCCCCTTTTGGGGCCCTTACGGTATTTCTATCCAATGAATACATTTAGGAAAAGCCCAAGAGCATTATGACTGTGAACGAGACACATAGCCGGGGGTTGCTGCACACCGAAATGTTCAGTTTTGCTAGGACCTCTTCTACCTCCTCTCCCACCTTTGACGTTTTGCCATGCCATTCAGTAGTTGCGAGCGAAAGAAAATCATGGCTACATCCCTGGTGTGAACTATAAAAACATGGGCTTGTTTTTTTTGCACTTATCAAAGCCGACCTGTGTGTCTGTTAACATGCATAAACACCAGAAATAAATATTCTTTATTTCATTGACAGCATGCAAGTACCGCTGATTGGCCGAAGGAGTGTACGGAAAAAGTGAACAAACCTCCAAGGCACAAAGAAGAGGGTTCATGAGGCTTCTCTCCTTTGCATGGAAAGGCTATGTAGTATGCACCATACATTGGGTTGCATGTTTTGGATACATGACGGGCAAAAACTAGGCAGCTCTACGTTGACTATTTCTAGTTTCACGATACTAAATGTACATGTTAAAGACTTTAGTTCAAAAATACTAGCTGATAAATGCCAAGTTGAGACGATCACCTTCCGGTAATATTTTTTTGTGCATTCGTGTTCCTTATGCAACCCCTTTTTGTATCCCCATTCCCATATGGTGCCATTTAAAAAGTTTTATAGTTTAAAAAGTTGAATAATTAAGCAGATCACCTAAGTCAGTAGTATCAATATGGACCAGATTTAGGGGAAACCCCCAAGGTGTAGTAAGGCTCTGCAAAGGAAAGTTTGACATCCACATTTAGGTAGATGTCAAACTTTTCTTTGCATATCAATATGTATACCTAAAGCGTTTCACTGAGGGGGTAGTTCCCATATTTGCCCTAAAAAAGGCCAGTTTGCTTGCCCAGCCTCTACATCAACCGGTCACAGCTGTTGCAGCAGTCTTGATGAAATTGCTCTGCTGTGTAGGTAACCATACTTCACATTTTCACAGTAAACTTTTTGTGCACATTACGCATTCTCTCACATTTGGTTTAATTACAGTCTATGGATATTACAAGCACGCTATGAATACATCTTGAAATGACCACCCGAAAAAATGTACCAACATGCTTTCACATACAACAGGTATTATATTAAAATGTCAAAAGGAAACTGTAAAAGCAAGCACGTCTGTAGCAAGTACAGAAAGAATGCAACTTTACAAAGAATGCAAGCCAAAGCCAACTTTACAAAGAATGCAAGAAAGAATGCAAGCCTAAAAACATACTTTCACACACTCTCTGAATTGAGAGTATCACCAACACAAAAAATTACGGCTGCATTTATACACATACACAGTCGTTGCCAATGTCACAATTGCATGACTATAATGAAGTCTAGTATAAAACATACCATATTAATCTTAAAAGCTCTCAACATTCTAAAAATTATTCACAAAGATGTCCGAACACTGTGTTTAGGCCAAAGTTATGAATGGTAAAATAAATTGAGTCTTGCAACAATTGCAATTTTTTTAAAAAGAATGAAAAAAAAATCACCGAGTGGTCCATCTCTACCGTTTCCCCCGATACTTTTCTAGCAGTCAAAGCTCCAGTCAATGACAGAGTGACAGCACACTATAGGCGTCTTCTTTTCGGAAGAGGCTTCAGAGACGAGCATTCTTTTGTCGGTGAGCCCCGAATGTAAAGGCCAGAACTCTGTGGCACAGATTCAGCCAGCTTACGGAAGGTGGCTTGCAATAAGCCCCTAGCCTCCACCAGTGTTTGAACGTCATGGCAGCAGTAAAGGAGGGAACTGCACTTTTCCAATTCCTCGGTTATACTTTTGTGTAGCTCCGACACTGAGGGGGCTGCTGTCCCAGGAAGCATAGCCACCCCAGGCTGTAAAGGCACTTCACAAAAGCTGGTCTCATTGACAAAGGGAATGTCTGACACTGATGCTGCTGTACCAAGATCCTGTGAAGACACTTCACAAGGGCTGGGCTGATTGACAAGGGGAATCTCGGAACTTGTTTCGGATTCTGGACAGCTTCCAAGAGTAATTTGCGGTCGATTGAGGTAACTCTGCGGAAGAGAGGAAAAGCCCCACCTGTCGCTGTGCTTAAAAACAACACAAAAGTGCTTGCTTGGGTACTTGTGCTTCCTGAAATCAGGGCAGGTACACGATGGCTTGGTGAAGTCGACAGCGTACAGATCATCATCACTTTTTTCAGAATGAACCGCAAACACACCTTCAACGGGGCGCTCTTCCATGTCTGTGGGGGTGTATTCCTCTGCGTTAACGAGCCGTCTCAGCATATGCTTAATGAACCCATGAGGCCAGTTGTGCAGGTATGCAGGAACATTTTCACTGTACTGTCTGTACGCTGATGACTGCCTCCTTGCTGCCTCATGGAATTTCGCTTCTTTGTCGGGAAGGCAGCCATGAACGACAGTCATGATCAGGGATGTTAACGACCGTTTCCCGCTGGAACTTTTCACGTATTGTGCCTTCAACACGCGGTTTTGGGCCTCAATGCCGTTATTTGTGGTCAACACAACGTCAAACTCCAGCCTGTAAGACATGACCCACAGCTCCTTTACTGACAGCCACACTTCTTCAAAGTAACTGCGGAATCTTTCGTTTTTCCAATACTCAGAGTCAACAAGGACTTCAACCGCCTTGTCAAAGTCATGCTGATTTGAAGCACTGGCTACGTGTTTCATAAGTCTCAGGGCCTCATCTGGAACGGATATGTTGTTTTCTTTTCTGCGCAGCCACCTCTGCCATGCCTGTAGTCTATGGAAGTCACAGATGGAGATTTGACTCTCTGAAAACGCTTGATGGCACTTATTTCTGCCTTGCTATAATCCACCATCCAGTACTGTGGGGACCAGTTGTCACACCACTGCTTGAAAACGTCTAAAGCCTCAGCGATTGTCACAAAACGAGCGCTCAAAAAGGGCGCGCCGCCAAATTCTCGCGACGAAACGCCGAAGTGACGCCGCGAGGTCAACGATAAAAAAAAGAAAACAAACATCCAAAGACTCCCCGGGCACGCGTCCTTCTCTCCTCGGAAGCGTAGGTTCGCCGACAAACCTCCTCGCCCCACATCGGCGGCCGAGCAAGCCCTCGAAATTTCTAGATGGAGAGGGGCGTAGTGATGCCGGGTTGAGTCATCCGTCGCGGACGGCCCTCGTACCGTCTCGCACTTTCGCCCAGCCTTCGCTGCGCATCGCGCTGACGAAATGATGAGAATTTTCTGGAATCGCGTGCGGAAGGTATTTAACCGAGCAGCGGAGATGGGAGATCAGGAGAAGACGGAAGTTAGCGCCAGAGCGCGTAGGGATTCCGCCGTGTAGTCAGTGAAGGTTTTGTCCGTATAGACAAAGCAGGAGAAGAAGATGATTTCCACCTGAGGGTTGACGACTCGAGCTACAGGCAAGAGTGCGTGTTTACTGCTATCGAGCGAAGACGCGTGGCAACAGCTGCGTGTGTGAAGCCGACGTGTTTCCGGCGAAGAAGTTTGAAGCTTGGAGAGTGGCCACTTGAAGACGCGAAGTTTCCTGGAAGAGAAACTTCGGGAGCATTTGAAGACGCGAGGTTTTCTGGAAGAGAAACTTCGGGAGCAGCAGAACGACAGAGGTTTCCTGAAAGAGAAACTTCGGGAGCACTTGAAGACGCGAGGTTTCCTGGAAGAGAAACTTCGGGAGCAGCAGAACGACAGAGGTTTCCTGGAAGAGAAACTTCGGGAGCAGCAAAACGGCAGAGGTTTCCTGGAAGAGAAACTTCAGGGCAGCGGAACGACAACAACGCTGGACTTTGAGTGAGTGATTCTCGGAAGAGTATCATCCAGACTGTTGTTCCAAGAACTTTGGACTGGATAGGTTTTCTACCTCTTTCGTCTTTAAGTGTCTTGGTTGTTCAATGGATGCGACTGCATTGTAGTGCGTATCGTTGTCTGTGTCCGTTGTTTCGAGTGTGGCCGATGGTACTGTGTAGTACGTTGTTTGATTGGTGACATATTGTACTCAACTATTGTGGAGTGTGCATACTTGTGTATTGTTTTTGATTTGCCATTATTGAGAATATAATTTTGTTTGTTTATCAACTCTCGGGTCTGACTTGTTCTTTGGGCCACAGCCGGCGTCCGCTGGTACGCCAAAAAGGACCACTTCTAAATTGTCCACGCTTTCGTGGTGCGGTTCGGGGGCCGGTACTTCGGCCCTTGGAATTAGCCCGGCGGTCGCCTCCCTAATTAACGGGACCTGTGACAATTAATCTAGCGTCCGCGACAAGATCTTTTGGTGCACAGTGTGTCCAAAGTAGTGAGAAAGAGTCTCGAGTTGTTGATAGTGCTATCGGAACGGTTTTGTGTGTTGCTCAGTATTCTCGTTAACGAGTGCCGGAGAGTGTTCCGATAGACTGATTTAGGCAGATATTTTTTGCACGCGGCAAGGTTTTTTTGGCGGGACACAATGGATCTCGAAAACTTAGTCGCTCTCGGTGAGAAGATGGGTCTTTCTGGCGTCGAACTACGGAAGTGGGTCACCCAGAAGGAAAAAAAAAGAAAAAGAGAGGGCCACGGAAGAAAAAGCAGCTGAGTTGGAGAGAGAGAGATTGGCAGCTGAGAGAGCGAAAGAAGAAAGAGAGCAGCAATTGAAGTTGGAGATGGAGAGAGAAAGACTGGCAGCCGAGAGGGCGAAAGAAGAAAGAGAGGAAAGGGAACGGCAGCGACAGCACGAGCTAGAACTCGAGCGGCTCCGTTTGCAACAGCGAAGTGAAACTCCGGTCCAAGCTAGAGTTGAAAGCAGTGAACGGGAGGACCACGGATTCTGCTTGAACCCAAGTAAGCTGCTCGTAGCGTTTGATGAAAGGAAGGACGACCTTGACGCGTACCTTCACAGATTTGAGACGATTGCAAGGAGCGAGAATTGGCCGGAACATCAATGGGCAACTGCTTTGAGTACTTGCTTGAGGGGCGAAGCGCTCAGTGTGTACAATAGGCTGACGCCGACCGATGCAGCCAACTATGCAAAGGTGAAAACTGCTTTGCTGAAGCGATTTATATTTACTGTGGAAGGATTCCGGGAGAGATTTCGGACAGGAAATCCAGCTGATGTTGAGACGGCTACGCAGTATGCCGCCCAACTTTGGCATTATTTCGACAGATGAATTGAACTGTCAGGGACAGTGCAGGAGTACGATGAGCTTAGAGAGCTCCTCATTAGAGAGCAATTTCTCACTAGTTGCCACCCAAGTTTGTCGCTGTACTTGAAAGAGAGGAGAGCTAAGTCACTTGAAGACATGTTTGAATTAGCTGACCAATTCTTGGAAGCGCAAGGTGGCACTAATTTGGCCAAGGTCAAGAAGGAGTGTCCTGAAGATTCGAAAAATTCGGCACCTGAACAAAAGAAGCGTGCACCGGAGAGTGTTCCGCGATGTTTTCTGTGTAACCGAGTGGGTCATAGCGCGAACAACTGTCGTACTAACTTTACGAGCCCTACGGTAGTAAAATGTTTCAAGTGTGATCAGACTGGGAACAAAGCAGACGCATGTCATAACGGAGCGAGTCAAAATCACCAGGTATCCTGTGTGCTAGCAGCATCGAAGTCCGATGGTGATGCCGTCACCGACGGATTCGTAGAATTGAAAAATGGGGAGAAAATTCCTATTGTAGGTGCTGTAATGACAAAACAGCCAACCGGTGTTACGAAGGGAATGACAACGCTGTCTGAAAAGTTGCGGGCAAGAAGGTTACGGTGTTAAGAGATACCGGCAGCTCCACTGTTATCGTGCGGAGAAATTTGGTGTGGGAAAGTGAGTTAACAGACAAAACGAAACCAGTTTGCCTAATTGACAGCACGGTTCGGATGCTTCCCGAAGCAGAGATTGAGGTCGAAACCCCGTACTTCAGCGGGAAGGTTACGGCTCTATGCATGACGACCCCCCTGTACGACTTCGTCATCGGAAACATCGACGGGGCGCGAGGGCCGAATGATCCAGAATTTTTGGGGGAAGACCCGAAGATGGAGCCCCCGCCGACACAGGGACCGCGAGATACAGCGGAGAACAATCGCGTGAAGGATTTCGCTCGAGCCCCAGGTGAAGCCCTGGTGCAAGAGACAGTGAATGAAAAGACGATCGTGTTGAACGAGTTCACGTGCTGGGCAGCCAGACTTACGTCGGCACGACCTCAACCAACCGACAGTGTAAAGGTGATGGAGTCGGCCAGCCAGGCCCAATGTCGTGACATGAACAAGCGGGTGAATAACCGGGCAGGATCAGTTGAGCGTCATGACCCGTTAACAATTACGGAAGTGACAACGATGGCTGAGACGCCGCCTCAGATACCGTCGTTGGAAGGGGCTCGCCGGAACAAAACGAGGAAAAACAATAAGAAGAGATCGCGAGAGCACCGCAAAAAAGGGCGCAAGCGCCGCTCGAAATGCACAGGATAGGAGTCGAGGTCAATTCGGAATGTGTTTGACAGTGCTATATGTTAAGTTAATGTGGTTGTTATCCTGTGTCACAAGTGTCGAAGTGTTTGTGCTGTGACGTGATGTATAGTATTGCACAATTGTTGTAATGAGAGAACTTTGTACATTTGTATTGTTTGGAATATGTGGTGGAGTGTTGTACTCATGTACCTGTGGTTATATTTCATGTGTTGTGAGTTTTATTACCATGTACATGGATGGATGGATGGATGCTATGAGCGTCCCCTTTATAACGGGGTGGTGACAAGTATGCCACCAGGCTCGACAAAAAAAAAACCTTTTTTCTTTTTTGATGTTGGCCTAATGCCTCTACTTCGATAAATTCTATCTTAATGGAAAAAAAGGAAAATTTTCAGCTTAAGTTCTCTGCCATTTACGGCACACTGTCCATATTTTATTTTTCCAATATTTATTTTTGTCCTTTCTCTCTAATTTTCTGCCACCAATACTCTAACCGTCTCTTACTTATTTCAATCGCGGGTGTGTTCAGCTTTCCATTGTTGTCCCTAAAACCCAAGGCTTCCTGTAGGCTCGTGCCCAAACGTACACCTGGGTGGATATCTCCACATTCAATCAGAACATGCTCCGCCGTTTCCTTATCTTTCCCGCAGCATGTGCATTGTTCTTCTTCTTTACTGAATCTTGCTTTATAACTACGCGTTCTAAGGCAACCCGATCTCGCTTCAAACAGTAAAGCGCTTCCCCTTGAATTATTGTAAAATGCCTCCCTCATTTCATTTTTGCCCTTTCGGTAGTTACTCAAAGCCGGTTTTTTCTCCATAGCTGCCATCCAGTAAATCCTCTCCGCCTCCCTGACTTTTCCCTTAACGCTCTTTGTTGACATATGGCTTACAATACCAGCCGTATATTTACTAGTGAGTCTTCTAGTTCTTTTTCTCCACTGTGTGTCCACGCTCTTCCTATACAAATAACGGAACACCTTCTCTGCCCATCTACTCTCCTTCGTATTTCTTAGCCTTTCTTCGAAACTTAATTTGCTCTGCGCTTCCCTCGCCTCAAAACCTGCCCACCCCATATCGCCCTTTACAGCCTCGTTTGTCGTCTTCCCGTGAGCACCACACGCGAGGCGTCCCACAGTCCTTTGATTTACATCCATTCCCGATTGCACCTCTGCCCTCATGCACACCACTGAGTTCCCAAAAGTAAGCCCTGGAACCATTACACCCTTCCACAGACCTCGAAGCACCTCATACCTATTGTATCCCCACAACGCTCTGTGCTTCATTATTGCCGCATTCCTCTTTCCTTTTGCTGCCGAGGCTTTTTCCTGTACCTCCATGTATCTATCACTCTCATTTACCCATACTCCAAGGTACTTGTATTCACTTACCCTCGGTATTTCTTGGCCTTGTATGGACACCGTCTGATCACAGGGATCATTGAATACCATCAATCCACACTTCGTTACACTGAATCCTAGTCCAAGAGCTTCACCTTCCCTTCCGCATATATTCGCCAGCTGCTGTATATCATCTCGACTGTCCGCAAATAAGACAATATCGTCCGCATAAAATAAACCTGGAAGCTTCTGCTCAATCATCATGCCGCCCTGTTTGTGTGACAGATTAAAACCAATGTTGCTACCTTCTAGCGCTTTTTCCATACTCACCATGTACAGCATGAATAACAGCGGGGACAAAGGACATCCCTGTCTCAGACCCTTGCTAACCTCAACGTTCTCTTTGCTACGCATTCCTTCCCACTCTATGCAAACTGTATTTTCTCGGTATATCTCCCTCAAAAGCTGTATACAGTCGTCGCCCATGCCCATTCCTTTCAATATATCCCACAAAATTTCCTGATTAACGTTGTCGTATGCCCCAGTGATGTCTAGAAAAGCCACGTACAAGGGCCTATTCTCTATTTTAGATATTTCTATACACTGAGTGAGAACAAACAGGTTATCGTCTAACCGCCTGTCGACTCTAAATCCGTTCTGAAGTTCTCCCAAAATATCGTTATGTTCGGCCCATGTTTCTATTTTCATTTTTACTGCTTGCATCGCCAACCTGTATAGTACCGATGTAATGGTTAGTGGTCTATACGAGCGAATCTTGTCCTTTTCTCCCTTGCCTTTATAGATTAAGTTCATTCTACTTTGTCGCCAAGTGTCCGGTATTTGTCCGTCCTTTAAGCTTTTTTCTACTGCTTTTAACAATGCTTCTTTAGTGTTACGTCCTAGTTCGTTAATGAGGCTAACGGGAATCCCATCTAAACCCGCGGCAGTGCGCTTTGGAATTTTTCCTTCGGCCTTTTTCCAGTTGAAATTATCAAGTACTAGCTCTTCCTCTGTTGCTTTCTCCGCCACACTTTTACTCACCGGGGAGATCCCCTGGACGCTCTTTTTAAACGAATCGGCTGTTACCTTTTGGATGTAACCTAGCGCTTCGTACCCTTCCAATTGATTTCCTCCTTCATCTAGAATATGTTGTACAATTGACCATTTGCGGGCGCCCCCTGTCGTGTAAACAGGAAAGCTTCGCTCGTGCTTTTGGTTGGAAAACATCTTCGTCAACTAACACGCTCAATGCAGTGTTTAGCGGTTTAAATGCGCTTGTTTTGTTGCTTTAGGACCAAAAACGCATGCCCGTTACTGAAACAACGGTGTTTGCGTGAAAAACGGCAGTGTTTGCCGTTACTACGGGTCATATTCATGGAACGCCACGCTGATGTTTTCCAACCAAAACCAAAACGCCTGTACAGGAACGCTACCTGTGCGGTTACTGCTCATGCGCAGTGGTGTTCCCGCAAATGGTCAATTGTATATAGGGATCTATTATGAATGTGACGTGTCATGAGCGACGGACTATGTTACAGTCTCTGAGAGTGTGGGGACTGTTCGCGCTCGTTTGTGTTGTTTTGAATATTATGAGATAATATTCTTAAAGTGGGGGCAGTGTCACAAAACGAGTGCTCAAAAAGGGCGCGCCGCCAAATTCTCGCGACGAAACGCTGAAGTGACGCCGCGAGGTCAACGATAAAAACAAAGAAAACAAACATCCAAAGACTCCCCGGACACGCGTCCTTCTCCCCTCAGAAGCGTAGGTTCGCCGACGAACCTCCTCACCCCACATCGGCGGCCGAGCAAGTCCTCGAAGTTTCTAGATGGAAAGGGGCGTGGTGATGCCGGGTTGAGTCATCTGTCGCGGACGGCCCTCGTACCGTCTCGCTGTTTCCCCCAGCATTCGCTGCGCATCGCACTGATTTTCTGGAATCGCGCGCGGAAGGTATTTAACCGAGCAGCGGAGATGGGAGATCAGGAGAAGACGGAAGTTAGCGCCAGCGCACGTAGGGATTCCGCCGTGTAGTCGGCGAAGATTTCGTCTGCATAGACAAAGCAGGAGAAGAAGATGATTTCCACCTGAGGGTTGACGACTCGAGCTACAGGCAAGAGTGTGTGTTACCGCTATCGAGCAAAGACGCGCGGCAACAGCTGCGTGTGTGAAGCCGACGTGTTTCCGGCGAAGAAGTTTGAAGCTTGGAGAGCGGCCACTTGAAGACGCGAGGTTTCCTGGAAGAGAAACTTCGGGAGCACTTGAAGACGCGAGGTTTGCTGGAAGAGAAACTTCGGGAGCAGTTGAAGACGCGAGGTTTCCTGGAAGAGAAACTTCGGGAGCACTTGAAGGCACGAGGTTTCCTGGACGAGAACTTCGGGAGCAGCAGAATGACAGAGGTTTCCTGGAAGAGAAACTTCGGGGGCAGCGGAACGACAACAACGCTGGACTTTGAGTGAGTGATTCTCGGAAGAGTATCATCCAGACTTTTGTTCTAAGAACTTTGGACTGGATAAATTTTCTACCTCTTTCGTCTTTAAGTGTCTTGGTTGTTCAATGCATGCGACTGCATTGTAGTGCGTATAGATTTCTGTGTCTGTTGTTTCGAGTGTGGCTGATTGTACTGTGTAGTACATTGTTTGATTGGTGACATATTGTACTCAACTATTGTGGAGTGTGCATACTTGTGTATTGTTTTTGATCTGCCATTATTGAGATTATAATTCTGTTTGTTTATCAACTCTCGGCTCTGACTTGTTCTTTAGGCCACAGCCGGCGTCCGCTGGCGCGCCAAAAAGGACCACTTCTAAATTGTCCACGCTTTCGTGGTGCGGTTCGGAGGGCCGGTACTTCGGCCCTTCGAATTAGCCCGGCGATCGCCTCCCTAATTAACGGGACTTGTGACAGCGATACAGTGGACCGTCTCGAACTGTATGATAAACACACCAGCTGGTGTGTATCCCGTCGGTGTTTTCACGACAAGCAAGAAAAGTTGTGGGGCATAGTCACTCGTCTTGCGTCCAGGCAAACTACTGAGCCTCCGTACTTTTTAAGCATGCTCCTCGTGAATTTTGTTTGGAAGCAAAACAGCAACGTGTCTTTACACTCGCTGGCAACGCCCTCTTCCATGTTGTCCGAGTCGCTGCTACCCACGGAGCCGCGTGCTGCATACGGCCGATAGAAGACGAAGGATTCGGGTTGCTCACCCCTGATCTTTTCAATTAGGATTCTAGCATTCTCTTGATCAACTGTGCTGAAGCGGTTTTTCTTAAGCACAGCTTGGATCTGGTTGCTGATGTCGTGATGTGTTAGGAAAAAGGCCCTGCAGCTGCTATCAGGCTTCTCCTTGTTCGTAAAAAGTACGTCGTGCACATAATAGTGAAGGTACTTTTTCACATCTGATACAGAAGTAATGCCTTCTTTTGCCAACATTTGAATTCGCTCAGCAACGCTCTTGTCCATGTTTTGGCTGAAAGCTTCCATGTCCTCGAAACCATGGTTTTGATGGTAACTGCAGTCGGCAATCCTAACATATACCCGCGTCTCTTTGGCCACAGTCTGCTGCTCTGCGTCAAGTGCCTCCTGCAGCTCCTTGGCCTTGTCGGCTTTCAGACGACCCTCTCTTGTCTGGCCGCGTGGCTGGGGCACATCCACCTAAAAAGCAGGCACTGTTAAGTACACAGATCATATTTTATAGTTTCAAACAGTGCAACAAGACGAGGGCGAAGTCAAGATGAGACATAAGACAGCGCTGAACTAATAGATAGAAGTATATTTCCACTATTGCCAGTATGTATACATGTGGGAAATAGCAAAATAAGAGCGCAAAGCACAAAACACATACAGCCTTGGCTTAGATGCCGAGACTGTATGCGTTGTGCTCATTTTATCTTTCACACTCTGTTTATCTTGCTATTTCCCACGTGTACACATACTGGCAATGGTGGAAATATAGAGCGCTGTCTTCTGTTTCATCTTGACTTTGCCCTCATCTTGTTGCGCTGCTTGAAACCATAATAATCTTCAACCAACTGTGTTGTGTCGGATTGCACAATCATAAATGACATGATAAAGATCCTCAGAAATTAATCTGGAATTATTTTTTACTTCTCATTGCACATTACATACCTGAAAATCTGGGTACAACTCAATCCACTTCAAATTCATTGTTGCTGCGCATCCCTTCTTCTTTGTGCCTTGGAGGTTCACCCGCTTCTTCTCGTACACCTCCTTCTGCCAGTCAGTGGTACTTGAACTGTGTAAATGAAGTTAACAATATTTATTTCTCGTGTAAACTTGTAGTAACTTGAAGTAAATCTTCTTTACACTGCCTAAACATAATCTCTGAACTGGAAGTCAGCTGGATATGTGCATGAGATTGGAACTTTTGAAAGTGCATCACCATGTAGCATACCTGTTCTTTTTCCTCCTGAGTTTTCTTGTAGTACTCCGTTCCAAATATGCACACTTTGACGGTTTCCTTGACAACTCGGAAGGGCACATTGTCCAGAGAGATTCAAGCTACGCAGTGGATCATGGAGAAGACGACATTGGCTGAAAATAAACAATAAAGATGATTTAATGAAGGCACCTAGTTTTATGCATGGCAGAGGGCAATATTAAATCTTGTTTTAGTTTTTGTGCAATGGCAGCAAAAAACACTTTAAGATGCGCTGCCTCTGGCAAGAAATTCTGGCTTTCGTCCACCAGAATAATAAATATAATTATCATTATTATTATTATAATTATCCGGACTTTTTATGCGTTTTTTAAGTTACAACTTACAAGCAGCACGAACACGTTACAGTTTGGTTGGGCCTTGGGATTTTAATATATTTGGGCAACAAATCTCGACCCTGACCCGTCAGCTTCTCATATACAGCGTTAAACATCAGGCGGCCTTGCTCTAGACGTCTAATTCACACTTCCTGGAGGACCACGGATGGCGCGCACGGCCGTGTCACAATTAGCTTGCTAGCACGGTGCTAATCATGACTAAAATCGAAAAAATACAGTTCAGTTACAACTGAATAATTTGGGGCGCTAAGCTACGGGGACCAAAGAAACACACAGACACAGACAATGCGCCAATCACAGCTCCAAACGCGTTTATAGAATCTCTGAAGATCGGGTCATGTCCCGGTAATCTGAACAATACTTCACTCACACCGAAATGAATTGGTTCCAAAGGAACTGTGAACCGGTAACGAAAACAATGATACCTAACCCTAACTTCAAAAAGGCTAAAACCAATAACCGCAACTGAGAAGAAGCCTGTCCTGCCGCGTCCCTAGCTGGTTTAAATTACTACTGCGTGTTTCAATGCTAGATCTACGCGTAGATCAATACATTAAGAAGCAATCGAGACATCTTCACATTTAGACAACTTGCTCAGGTCTCTTGATGTGCGCACAGCATACCTTGATGTGCGCACAGCAGACGGCAGCCAGGGACCTCTCAAAAAGCTTTAGCTCTTCGTCTGACTTCAGGTAGCCATGAGAGTAGCCGTCGTCATGACGTAATCCTTGGAGGTACACTTCGATCACCTTCTGTCGGTCAGGAGGCTCGCTCATCGTTGCGTTCCGATTTTCCGGCCACTTAACGAGACAGTGCACGCTTCTCGCTCACGTGGAGTGCACGCCACGCCACCACAGCGACCGCGTCGACCGCGTACCGCGCCGTCAAACGGAGAGAGAGAGAGAGACAGAAAAAAAAGAAAATGGTGGCTACGTCATCGCGGCGAGACCCCACCCTGCACGGATTTGTTGTGAGAACAGTCGCACCCCTTTACCCACTGTTGACAGTGCAAATCCAAAACTCTATGGTGCAAATCTATTAAAGCACATGCATCATTTATTCGGGTTGTGATCACGTCTTTATGAATTTTTAACGTCATAAAATGAACAAAGACATTTACAAAGCATTTAGGTTACATCGTAGTGGCATTTCCTGCCACCTACCGAACTACACACGAAGTGCGGTGCTGCTTCGAAAATGCGCGAGTTTCAAAAGTAATGCTTTCGGTCATTCTGTTCGGGGCAGAGTTCGGGCGTGAACAAAGTCGTACTTTCCTGTTAATTCATTGAGTTTTTGGAAAAGCCACCCACTAACAATGTGTCACAAAAGGACTTGCGCAAAAATTTGCTAATATTGTAACCGGGACATGAACAGTATGCACAGAACTGAAAATTTCCTATGTAAAAAAGCACCCAGTAGGCACTCAAAGTTTGTTGAAACTTACACGTCTTCAGGACTTGAGCATGCGAATGTTACGTGCAACATTTTGCTGCAGGGATAGAAAACATAGTTATTGTGGTTTCACGCAGTCAATCTTGATGGCTCCGGGCCTGAACTGGATCAAGTTTTTCGATCGTGGTCGGCTGCTCTAAGCGAGCTGCACAAGGAAGCCAATTGCTGCGAAATTTTATTTTGATCGAGCCTAACGGTGATCACCGAAGCACACGCAGCAATTAGGCTCGAAATCTGACACATTCCTTACCTTACTGGAGCCTGAACTGCTTGAGGATCCCTATTTATTTTATTTTTTCTAAATACCTTGCAGGCCGAACAGGGCACTGTGTAAGGGGAGCATCACAAGAACATACATACATGGTGCCCCGGATATCTTTAGCCAGGCTTTAAGAATACTGTCGATGCACCGTAAGACCATGCAACCAAATGCAGTTTTCTTACTATCCTATTGAGTGAGTCGGAATAATTTTTGCGTTCCGCCTAATTGGTTAATGATAATTAGTTATCTTCAGTAGCAACAAAGTTAGGCAAATTATCCCTATAGAAAAATTGTACAGTAGTTTATCAATCATCCAAATAAAAAGTTTCTGCCTTTCTATCTGTTCAAAAGTAGTGCTTTTGCCCGCGAAATAAATTAAAAAAAACACGACACATACGCGCTTGCACGCAGCCACTGCAGTACTCTCCAACTTCCCGCGTGCGAACAAACGCCGTGTTCAGCCGGGTGTACCACCGTTTAGAGGTGACAGGACTATAAAGCAGCAGGGGGTCGTGCGATCTAAATCATCAAGCGTCATCACTCGTGCTGCATAGACCGATTGACAGACGCAGCAGTTCCGGAAATTGACAGACTCGCGTGTCAGGCGACGAAGCGAAGTGCTTTCGACTGTGATGCCTTAATCGCACGACAGAAAAGCAGACATGGTTCTGGCCCTAGGTGCTGCAGGGGGACAGAGATGGCAGGTTGCAAGAATATTTCGCACCTGGTACCGCGGTAAGCAATCTAGCCCGATGACCATAGTGAATAATTATGAATCATTGAAGCAAAATGGATGCTTTGTAAGGAAGCGGCAAAAATCTCCACCCATTAGGTGAAGAGCTGCGTAATGCGCTGGCGCACATGGCGATGAATCCACACGCTTCTACACACAGCGTGAGTGAAGAGACGGAGGTGTCCAAATCAACTGTCTGGAGGATTTTGCAGATAGCTTGACTGCACACCTATTATCTGCATCCGCATCGATGCCTGGATCAGAGATATCTTCAAAACAGACTCGACTTCATGAATTGAATTTTGATTCGATGGTGCGCTAGACTGACAAGGTAACCTTTTCCCGAAATTCTCAAGTAAATCTCCACAATGCACACTACTGGAGTGACCGCAATCCACACTGGCTCGGAAAACCCGCCACCAATATCAATGGTCATTTAGTGTTTGGTGTGGCATACATGACAGTGTATGACAGGCAAGGACGCCCGACCTTAACCCTCTTGACTTTATGTGTATGCGGGGGGAGGAGGGGCTACATAAGTATCACGTATACAACGCGGAAACGACAACCCCAGAAAACTTGCAGGAGTCTGGAGAAAATAACTGAAGCATGCCGTGACATTACACTAGTCGTACTCAAGGTAGCGACAGCGAATTCGCTCAACAGGTCCCAGTGTTGTACAGCAGCACAACGTGACTGCTTCGAGTACGTTTTGTGAAAGCGCATGTTACCAAATAAACATAAGAACAATAAAAAAACGGTGTATGACCACGGAGGTGTCCGTTATTGCACCATTGCCATCGTTTTCAACTTTTTTCTTCTTTTTCGGGCACATTGATTTTCCTTACAGCTATGACGCAATGACGAAACCGTCCCTAACGGCAAAACGGACGAGACTTACTGCGTCTGCCGTACTTTTTGCAATCATGAATCGCCGCGAGGAAAGCGATATCACTGGCATAAACCACCCAACCCAAGGAGGTTTAATGTTACTTTAACCTAGCTCTTTGATCCAACGAATGCCTTCGCCTTCTACCTGCAGTCTTTTAGGCGGTGATACAAGGAGCTAAGAGCGATGTTAGTTCGTACGCGCGAAGTTTGAGAGCACTACAATCGCGGTGCACAAGCACGCATGTCACGTCTTTTTTTTTCTGTATTTCGCGGGCATCCACAGTAATCTGAACACCACCAATTATGAATAGATAGTAATCTAGAAAATGTTTAATACCTAACTTTGGTTCCTTCAAAGTTAATTAACTAATATTCGCTAATTAACCGATTGAGTGGAGCACAAAAAATAGTATGACTTCCTCCATACGATGGTCAAAAAAAGCATTCGCTTTCTTCGTCTTCGGGCTTATTTAAGGTATCTTTAAACCCTTGCTAAAGATAACTTCGAGGGTAGTGTTATATAGGAAACAAAACCGCTATTTATTTATTCTTAAAAGTTTCGGCTGGTGGTCCAGCCTTCTTCAAAAGTGGTGGTGGTGGTTCTTAAGGAAAAGGAAGAAAGCACATAACTTCTGTCTGCCATAAGGTACCGTAGTACCGAACGAGCCTCTGTTCTGCGCTGCTGCTCACGGGTTGGAAAGGCTTGAACGACGGGCGGCGGGATTGCACTTGAGTTTAACGTTTGCTTCTTTGTGGTTTTAGTGCTTTTTAGATGCGGAGCATCTAATACTCGAGGCTTGTAGTGCGGCGCCGTCCGCAAGCTTCCTCCTCCTTCTTCCACCATCTGTGCATCCCTTCCTCCTCTACACACCGCGCGCGCTTCATTCCTCCACCATCTGTGCACCCTTCCTCCTCTACACACCGCGTGCGCTTCTCCTCTTCACGAACATTCGCTAGCTGTATAATGTAGCGCGCATGCGCCGTCACGCTTCGAGAACTTCGGCAGCTGACGCGTGCGCATGCGCCGTCGCGCTTCGAGAACATCGGCAGCTGACGCGCGCGCATGCGCCGTTGCGCTTCTCCCCCTTCTCGAACATTCGACAGCTGACAGTGCATGCGCCGTCGCGCTGTATATATACTCAAGGTCGGCGCTCGCTCGCTCAGTTGCCGTTCGTCGGTTGGTTTGTACGGCGCGTCGACGTCCAAGGTCACGGTGAAATGAATTCCAACGAATCCACAAACACAATGATCGACGTCCCTTCGACCAGCGCCGCCCTTTCGCATACGTGTGTACGTGTTCACTCATTTAACACCCCCTCCTACAACCACGTTAACCAATTTAACCATCGACCCAAGTAAGTCGCAATTTAACACCCCATTTCACAACCACGTTAACCAATTTAGCCATTGACCCAAGTAAGTCGCACTTTAACACCCCGTTAACCAATTATGTGCTCCGCATCCTCCTCAGTGTTCCCCCGAGGGAAGCTGCGGGCAATTTTTCCGGCAGTTGTTTGTGGTTTGTGCCATATGATTTTCTGAGTTCAAGTGACTCAGGCTATTTAGATGTCGGTTTCTACGCCTGACCAAGGGCCTTCTCCTTGGCTAGCATCTATACCGGCCATGGATTGGCCGATTGATTCTTTTCTTTGCAGTGGGGTTATCAACGTTGTTACGACGCGCACCTCCGACGACGTTACGAAGGGCGCCTGGAAATATCACCGCTGCAACCACTGTTACGAACGACGGCGACGCCAACACGGTCCCGAAGGCGCCACTGCTTCGAACTCCGCAGGGAAGGTCACCAGCCGTTTGGTAGCGTAGGTTTCTCAGCTCGCGACTGCTTCTGCGCAGAGCTGATAGACGAGCGGACGAGACGACGGTGAGTTAAACAAGGTTTATGTACAGCATATATACAGAGGCGCTACAAATTCGGCACTGGGGCCGACAGAGACTCGAAGATTGATTGATATGTGGGGTTTAACGTCCCAAAACCACTCTATGATTATGAGAGACGCCGTAGTGGAGGGCTCCGGAAATTTAGACCACCTGGGGTTCTTTAACGTGCACCCAAATCTGAGCACACGGGCCTACAACATTTCCGCCTCCATCGGAAATGCAGCCGCCGCAGCCGGGATTTGAACCCGCGCCCTGCGGGTCAGCAGCCGAGTGCCTTAGCCACTAGACCACCGCGGCGGGGTCAGCGACTCGAAGAGCCGAGCTCTCCTTTCTAACCCATAGGTCTGCTCTCAAATAGGACTGCTCTGACACACATGTCAGCTCTCACATAGGACTGCTCTCAAACACGTCTGCTGCTCGCGACGCGCCGCAGGGCTTCTTTTATATGCACCGGGTCCAACTCAAATGTCCAACCAGAAGCACCGCTAGTCATGAGGTCAGACTCCTCCAATGGGGTCGCCGCTGGGCCACGTCATTCTTTCTCATCGAATCTGGAGAGGCTGCACTGCAGGTGGCTGCACCCAAGGACGAATGACGTCACTAGGCATTGCGTCACCCGCCAGACAGGAAGACGCTGGTTGTTTACTCGACAGGCTCGCTTGCTGAGGTGACTCACTGCACGTGCACGCCAGAAAGACGCCGTCAAGTGTTGACGCCGTTGAGTTGTTCGCGTCAGGCGGGCTGACCTTGACACAGATTGCCTTTTTCCAGAAGTACGGACGTTTGCTGCGGACTCACAGGCATAACAGCACCCCCGCCACCAGACAATGCGCCGGAAAGGCGAGCTGCTTCCACGTGGCTCGGATGTCAGGCATGCTCGTTCGCCAGGTCCCTCCAGGTTCGCCTCCAGGGCCATGGGGAGAATGCAGCTCCAGACTCTGTTCAGGGAACACATCCCATTCTTGAGGACGGATCCCAGCTCCACTGGCTTGTCGCCACAACTTGTCGACCAGCTTCGCTCGTCTCTTCTGGCGATCTTTGGTTTCAGCACTTGTCGATGGTTCTGCAACTTGTCAAGAACAGATTGACAACAGACAACACACGGCACAAGCAAGTGCCCTCGGTCACCCGGCAGAACACCAGACAAAGTATAGTACAACATATACCTAGCTACGTGTCTATCGGAATTTCGTTCCCTTTACATCAAGAGGCACATGTGGGACACAAGACTCTTAAAATGAGAACTCAATTTTTTTCACACGTATAACAACGTAACGAAATAGAATAGAACATCAAGTTGGCTCCTTGAGCTCACTCTGGACGAGAGCGCTCAGCTAAGATCGTGAGGAGGTTAAAATTTTGCCCCTAATCGCCAGTGAGAAACCGAAAGGTGGAGAGGGTACTAACTAAAACGCACGGCTCAATGCACCTGCATTAGCGTATAGGTTTCCCAAGTTTACGCTTTCCATTAGCGCTTTTATCGAGAGGTCCTCACGCTGCTCTCGAATGAGCGTTTCTCGAACCCTCGACTGCTCACTCCAACTTTCCGCTACAGGCGAGAGCGTTGCAGCCCTCTCGCTCTGATTCAATGGCGCCATGTCGTCTCCCCCTGCTACGAAAACTGCGCCGGTCACTTCGGCGACGGGCCATTCGCGCGACTGCTCACATGACTCACGCGGAAAATTTCCTCTCTGAGGTTCCGTCGACTCGCCGCCAAGGTCACACAGATCTGCTGCTTTTGAACTTGTTTTACCACACTGAACAAGATCAAGCTCCCGCGAAAGCTTCCACGCTTGCGATCGCGTGAGGGCCATGTACGCTAAGTTGGGGAAGAACAATTTACCCTGCTTGTTGAGAAGCTGCTCTGAGTTGTTAGAGAAAAGATATGGGAAACGATCGAGAAGCGCGGCAGACACAGCCGCTTCGGTGCGAAGCTTACCGAACGGGCCTTCAATGACAACTATGGCGATTGGTAAGCAAGCACTCTGCTCTTCGGCGACTTGCCTGATCCACGCGCATTCTCCTGTAAAGTCATCCGGACACACCAATGAAGGATGGACAACGTCCATGGTTGCCGCTGAGTCTCTAAGTGCTCGGCACGTTTTCCCATTCACCCTAATTTCTTGGAGACACGGCTCCAACAACTGCATGTTCTTTTCCGATTCTCGGATTGTTGCAAAAACAAACTTTTGCTTACAGTTTATCGCGATGTGCCCTTCCTTTTTGCAGTTGTAGCAGATTAGCGGTTTCCGTTAGTTTTCCGATTCTAGGATAGTTGCAAACTTTTGCTGACAGCTTATCGCGATGTGCCCTTCCTTTTTGCAGTTGTAGCAGATTCGCGGCTTCTGTTTGTTTTCCGATTCTCGGATAGTTGCAAACTCTTGCTTACAGTTTATCGCGATGTGCCCTTCCTTTTTGCTTTCATCCTTTTCTAGGCGCACTGCCCTGCTATGCAACTTTCGGCGAGTATAATACTCTTCAGCTAACTCTGCTGCCTTGTTTAGCTGTACTTCACCAAGTTTGTCCTGCAGCCAAAGCTTGACATCTTCCTCGATGCAGCGGTAGAATTGCTCCAATGCAACGCGTTCCACCACTTTATCGCGGTCGTCATAAACACCTTCGCCCTTGAGCCATTTAAATAAATCGGCTTTAAGATGAAACGCGAAGTCAAAGTGTGACTCATTTCCCTTTTTAGCATACCGGAACCTTTGCCTGAAAGCCTCGGGCGACAACTTATAACGTCTCAAGAGCACTTCCTTAACCTCATCATAGCTCTCAAACGCTTCCCTCGACAAGCAAGTTATTGCGTCGGACACTTCGTCGGGAAGAAGAGCTAACAGGTTCTGCGCCCAAAGAGACCGCTTCAAAACGTTTCGCTGACAGACGTGTTCAAACTTGACGAGATACTTCGCCATGTCCTCGCCTACTACGAACGGTGGCAGTTGGTCCCGAATTCTATAACCGCTGACCTGAACTGTTGGGGAAGCTACGCAAGGCGCCTGCGAACACTGTAGTATTGCCAATTCTATTAGTTTCAACTCGAGGCGCTCCTGTCTCTCGGCTTCCTCGCGGCGTTCTCGCCTTTCCGCTTTTTCACGTTCGCGAGCTTCTCGCCTTTCAGCTTCTTCACGTTCGCGAGCTTCTCGCCTTTCAGCTTCTTCACGTTCGCGAGCTTCTCGCCTTTCAGCCTCCTCGCGGCGTGCTTTGATATCCACCCAGGCCTCATCGACTTCCTCAGCCGACACTCTCTCATCCTTCATGATCTCAAGGATCGCTTGCTTTCGTTTCGCACGGCCCAAAGTAATGCCGAGTTCCGCACAAATTTCGATAAGTTCCTTCACTTTAAGGTTCTCCATCGTTCGCACTAGCCTCTTGCTGTTTGCCCCTGTTAACAATTTACTTGCCGTACCCACTAAAGTCAACTAGCAAGACGCGCAAGCAATTTTTCACACTCCCATGTTTACCCCCTCCGCATTACCTTTGTTTCAAAGCACTTCGACTTTGCTTGAAACGATCAAAGCTCACTTCAGTGCTTCACACAGCCCTTCTCTAAACTACTACAACCTGAGCTAGAGTAGTCTGGTGAATTGAGGAGAAAACATCAGGCACTCACCGCATCGATGTCGCTGACGCCGGCCGATCCCGCAGCTGCCAACCACTGTTACGACGCACACCTCCAACGACGTTACGAAGGGCGCCTGGAAATCTCACCGCTGTAACCACTGTTACGAACGACGGCGACGCCAACACGGTCCCGAAGGCGCCACTGCTTCGAACTCCGCAGGGAAGGTCATCAGCCGTTTGGTAGCGTAGGTTTCTCAGCTCGCGACTGCTTCTGCGCAGAGCTGATAGACGAGCGGACGAGACGACGGTGAGTTGAACAAGGTTTATGTACAGCATATATACAGAGGCGTTACAAATTCGGCACTGGGGCCGACAGAGACTCGAAGAGCTGAGCTCTCCTCTCTAACACATAGGTCTGCTCTCAAATAGGACTGCTCTGACACACATGTCAGCTCTCACATAGGACTGCTCTCAAACACGTCGGCTGCTCGCGACGCGCCTCAGGGCTTCTTTTATATGCACCGGGTCCAACTAAAAAGTCCAACCAGAAGCGCCGCTGGTCATGAGGTCAGACTCCTCCAATTGGGTCGCCGCTGGGCCGCGTCATTCTTTCTCATCGAGTCTGGAGAGGCTGCGCTGCAGGTGGATGCACCCAAGGACGAGTGACGTCACTAGGCATTGCGTCACCCGCCAGACAGGAAGACGCCGGTTGTTTACTCGACGGGCTCGCTTGCTAAGGTGACTTACTGCACGTGCACGCCAGAAAGGCGCCATCGAGTGTTGACGCCTTAGAGTTGTTCGCGTCAGGCGGGCTGGCCTTGACACAGATTGCCTTTTCCAGAGGCACGGACGTTTGCTTTGGACTCGCAGGCATAACAACGTCCCCGTGGCTCTGGTACCGACCAATGGAGGTACGATACCCATGAAGAACCCGAAGATGATTCAAATGGAGCTTCGAAAAGCCACAACACACTTTCAAAATCACTGAGGTCCGGCATTTCGGTCGTGGTGGTATTTTATGCTGCTATGCCGATCAGGAGTGCGTCCGAGAGCTTCTCAATTGTTCCGAATTTCCAACGCAGCCGGTGAGCCCGTTTATTCCTGCGCATCTTGCACGTTCGAAAGGCATAGTCCGCGGTGTAGATACGAGCCTGACCCCTGAAGAATTTCTTGAGTTATTTTCGGTAGCAGGTGCAGTGTCAGTATACAGGTGCACGCGTCTGGTTGACAATAAAATATCTCCTACCGAATCGGTGATAGTAATGTTTGCGGGAACGATAAGACCATCTGAAATTAAAGCTTGGTTTCTTATCTATAAGGTAGAGCCTCTATCCCCTAAGCCACTGCAGTGCTTGAATTGTTGGAGATATGGCCGCAGCGTGAAAGGGAGCAGATCAACTGCCAGATGTCGACTATGCGGAGAAAATCACGACAGCCGTAGGTGCAACTCGACGGAAGAGAAGTGCTGTTTATGTCATGAAGCGCATCCTGCAGACTCTTTAGATTGTGAGGCGAAAGAACAAAAAGTTAAACTGCTGGAAATTGTGGAACGCAGGCGTTGCTCCCGGAGGGAAGCTGTGACTGAATTACAAGAATGCTCGAAAGGTTACGCAAGCGTAACAGCACGACATACCAACGGATGCATCGTTAGCAAAATATATAGCAGAGGCTATAGAGAAGGCAACGGAAAAGGCGATGGAGCGTCTTCGCAGCAGTATTATCGGAGTCGTGGCTGAATTGTTAACATCTCCGTTGACCCAAATCATTGCTTCAGTGTCTATGAATAATCAGACTTCACGGGATTTGGAGGTTTCAAAGTGTGCCGGGGCAGAAAGTCCCATAGCTCCTACACGATGCTCATCTCCTAAAGCAGGAACCTACAATAAGATACTGCGGGCAGATCCAGAACGCGTATCAGATGACACTGATGAATCCAGAGATATGGATGCGGAATCTCAAAATTTCTTGAAGCGTGCCAGATCTCCCCTATCGAAAAAGTCTTCACAGAAATCAAAATATAAAAAGTTTCGGTCAAAGAAAGACTTTTTGGAGAACCTCTCCAAAAAAAGACTTTTTGAAGAAAGATCTTTTGTATCAAGCAGTCTCTGCGGCGGGTTTATAGAGTCAAAATAGGCTCCTTAAAAGTATTACGGTGGAATTGTCAATCAATAGGGTCGGCTACCACAGGTTTATTGTGTATTTCTTCGCAATTTTCCCCAGATATTCTTACTTTACAAGAAACTTGGCTTACAAATGGACAAAAATGTTACCTAAAAATTATCGCTTATTTCGTTTAGACAGACCTAGCAGAGGTGGTGGTTTTGCCATTTTTATATCAACTAAATTTAGTCATAGAGCGAAGATGAACTACCTGTGCATGGATTTTAACTATGAAATTATGGTATTAGGCATCACTCTGCCAGGCTGTTCCCCATTTTCTTTCGTTAACGCATACTTTCCGGTAGGAGTACAGGGCACAAGATGCTTAGATGCAATGTTAGCTTCCTGCAGGAAGGATGTAATATAAACTGGTGACTTTAATTCACACCACGTGTCTTGGGGTTTCAAGACTGATGTAAATGGAAGGCACTTGTGGGAATGGACTGTTGATAATAACTTATCTTGTGTAAATTTCCCCACTGTTACGTTTATTAGGAGACAATCAAAGTGGGCGATAGATCTGACCTTTTCCAGCTCCTCACTAAACATTTCGTCGTGGAAAACATTAGATTGCGCAATAAACAGTGACCCCCTTCCTATTAGCTTCGATATTAACTTTCCCGGGATATTTTAACTGGTAAAATTGGCTCGTTTGTAAATTATGAGCGTTTACAAAAAGACTGAAAGTCTACTTTGGTTCTTCGCAAGGACATGCAGGAAGACATTCGGGCTATGAGTCTGTGTGCGGTATTGAGAAGAGAAAAAAAAAGTCAAATTTTTCAATAACTTGAGGCACAGGCGGGTCGTTTAGCCCATGGTGGAACGCTTTGTATGAGGGGGTATAGAAAATGAAAAGTGGCGTGGAAGCAACTTTCCACAACCAATGCCCAAAAAAACTGGTCTGACTATAAATACGTGGCAGCAGATTTTAAACGTACAGTACGCAAAGCAAAAGATGACTATGACACTAACAAACTTAGCTATCTTTCAAAACCATACAACAGAAAAGCGCTTTTTAGATTTTTGCGTTCCAGAAAAATGATACCACCATCAGACAATATTGATTCTTCAATTCTATCGCCTAGCGAACTCACTGAAATATTAGAAAATGTTGCTAAAGGTTCAGAAGAAAGATTAAGATCAACAATGCCAAGACACATAGTAAAGCCAATTGCAGGGGAGGAGTTCAATGAGGTGACATTAGCGGAACTAGCGGGTGTAGGGAGGCACTTACCTCCTACAGCACCTGGACCAGATGGAGTAACCTCAGCAATGATAAAAGTACTATATGACATTTCCCCACATGAACTCTGTAATATGGTTAATTACTCTTTGAAAAATTCTTGGATACTGGTGGATTGGAAACTTTCCAAAATAATTCCGATACTAAAAAAAAACAGGAACTTGGGTATACACATGACAATGTGAGGCTAATCTCTCTTACATCTAATTTGGTTAAACTAACTGAAAGAGTTTTGAATGCACGTGTAATAAAATACATTGAGGAGAAATTAATACTGAACCCCAGTCAAATTGGCTTTAAATCGGGATGCTCCATATGATGTGCGCACGAAGATTTGGAGAGTCGTATAAGCTAGGCGTAGAAGAGAGTATTGTGCATTAGTTACTCTGGATTCGGCCAAGGCGTATGACAAAGTGGAGCATAAAATACTAATAGAGCAGATGGAAATGTCACACTTACCAAACTACATGACCGCATAGGTAGCAGAGTTTTTAAGGGAGAGAGAGTTTTATTCCTTTCAAAGGGGTGGTTTTTCTAACAGATATCGACAATACCGTGGCGTACCACAGGGGGCAGTGCTCTCACCGGTGTTCTTTAACATCTTCCTCACTTTGATTCCAACACATAGCGATATTCATTTATATGTGTATGCAGATGACAATGCTTTCTTTGTGACAAACAGTGATCTGCAATTACTTTATCAGACATTACAGAATTACCTAAACCTGATAGAGGAATGGCTTGAAAAAATTGGAATGTCTCTAAACGTAAACAAAAGCGCGCTTCTAGCGTTCTCGTTCAGGGATCCTGTCAACATCTCCTTGATGTATGGCACAGAACAGATTCCCCAGGTGGATTCACTCAAATACTTACGCATCATATATAACAGCTCGTTAAATTGGAATGGCCACATCGATCACATTGCGTCCAAAGCAACACGAGCCATGGGGTGGTTACGCAAGCTCAGCAACATAAAAAGGGAGTTGCGAAGAAATACATTGGTAATGGTCTATAAATTGTACATTCGTCCTATCATGGAATTAGGTTGTGTTTTATTTTCGGGCAGTGCGACATATAAAATGAGACCGCTAATACTATTAGAAAGGGAGGCTTTACGACTGTGTCTTGGACTGCCCAAGTTTGTTGCTAACAATGTGCTATACATGAAAGCGCGTCTACCGTCATTGTTGAATAGATTCAAAATGCTTACTATCCAAACATTTTTAAATCTATACACTGTGCCCCGGAGAGCATCGTTTTATGCTTTTATTGAAAAACCAAGCTTATTTTTTGAAACTTGGTGGTCACGATACCACTGCCCACAGATCTTGTTCGTTCAAGCGCTGCTAGAACCACTGAAAGTCAAAATCAAACATATTTTCTCAACAAGAAACTTTAATTTAGATCTTAAGATAAAGTTTGAGAATATTTATCCCTGTAACGCAAAGCAAATTCCATTTCAATATTTAAATGATCGGCTGCAGGATTACTCGGCACATGTGAACATGAACAACATAATTGCGACTGATGCATCCGTATCAAATGAAAAGGCTGGGGCAGGTATCTTCTCACGTTCCCTTGACTGGTCCTTTTCGGATAGACTCCCAGATTACACACCAATATTCATAGCAGAATTATTCGCTATTGTACTGGCACTACGGAAACTTCCTTTGGGCAAATCGGAAGCAGTCGTAATTACAGATTCTTATTCAGTATATGCTGCTCTGTCTTCAGGAGCCAACTTAACACTTATGCACATGTTTCGACAACTCATACTGACAAACTTGAAAAAACTGCCGCTCCTATGGGTACCAGGCTATCGTGGCATATATCTCAATGAGATGGCGGATGCACTAGCCACAGTATCTCTTAGCGGTTCCCTTATCCCGATTTTGCCTGATACGGCTTACGCGACAGCAATAAGGTTTAGAAACCTCTGTTTGCATGAATACGACTGCTACTCATTGGATAAATATTGAGATTTCGCACATCTAAGATGCCGCTGGAATAGACAGTGGTGTGCAACACGGCACTTGGAAGTTGCTTTTACAAGATTGCGTTGCAGAATTCCGCAACTGAATTATTATTTGCATAAAGTTGGTCTAAAGGCGTCACCTTCATGTCAGACTTGCGAAGAAATGGAAACGATAGATCACTTCTTTTTGTTCTGTCGCCGATATTATCATCAGCGGAAAAGATACCTAGTAGCTCCACTTGAAAAATTGGGATTAGAATTAAATGTGGCAGTAATTTTGTCGTTTGGTAGCATTAAATTCGGTTATAGCCACAGAGACGTCTGCTCTGCGGTATTTGAGTACATAATTGAAACAAAGCGATTGCCATGTTAATCTGCCTATATATTGTCGCGGTGCAGCGCGAACCAAAGGCAGATAAACGTATAAACGTTCACACAGCGACTCTCAGCAGCCGAACAGCAAGATCGCCTTCTTTATTTTCAATCAGCCAGAGCTGCACTGCCTGGTGTCCGCCAAATCCCCTTATTGTTGTTTTGGTCCACCAGTACACACGCGTCATTTGCCCCCCCCCCCTCTTAATGAGCATCGCCCCGATGCTAAACCAGTGGTGCAGTTTTTTTGTCTGTTCTTTAAGAAGTGTCTTGCGCAGTCACTACCTTTCATAAGGCTTCATGCGCACAACGTGAACTAGTTCAGGACGGTGCTGGCGAAGCCTCGTACTATATGAACTGTCGGGGACGACCTCGTACGTAACATCACTCAGTCGTCACAGTACTAAATATGGGCCAAAGTATCTCCTTAGGAGCTTTTCAGAGAGTCCTCGTTTCCGTATGGGCGTCCAAACCCATACTCTGTCGCCGGTCTGGTAAACGACTGTTCTGCGGCGAGAATTGTAGCGGCTCGCGTCGTACTCTTGTTGTTGCTGGATTCGCAGGCGTGCTAGTTGCCTTGCTTCTTCCGCTCGTTCTGTAAACATCTCGGCGTCTGGTTCGATGTCGTTGCATTCGTGCGCTAGCATCGCATCTAACATGGTTCGTACTTCCCTTCCGTGAATTAGGCTGAACAGGGTCATCTGGGTTGTTTCTTGCTTGGCAGTGTTGTATGCAAACGTGATATATGGCACGATTTCGTCCCAGTTTTTGTGTTCGACGTCTACGTACATTGAAAGCATGTCTTTAATTCTTTTGTTCAGACGCTCTGTAAGCCCGTTCGTTTGCGGGTGGTAGGCGGTGGTCTTGCGATGGGTTGTTCCACTCAGCATGAGGACTTGTTCCAAAAGAGCTGCCGTAAATGCGGTGCCTCTGTCTGTGATTACGACGCTTGGTGCACCATGCCGCAGGACAACGTTCTCGATGAAAAACTGTGCCACCTGCGCTGCTGTACCTCTCTGGATAGCCTTTGTTTCAGCATAACGGGTAAGGTAATCAGTCGCGACAATAACCCAGCGGTTCCCAGCAGTAGAAGTAGGAAGTGGGCCCAAAATATCCATGCCAATCTGGTCGAATGGTGTTCTTGGGACCTGCACGGGCTGTAGGAGGCCAGCTGGCTTAGTCGGTGGTGAATTCCGTCGCTGGCAGTCGAGGCAAGTACGAACATGGTGTTTTACGGCAACGGTCAGTCTTGGCCAGAAGTAGCGCTGCCGTACTCTGGCCAACGTTCTTGTGTAACCTAAGTGGCCTGAAGTCACCTCGTTGTGGCATGCTTCGAGTACTTCAGAGCGAAGGGCTGCTGGGATGACGAGCAAATACGCAGATCCTGTCGAAGAGAAGTTTCTTTTGTATAGTACTCCGCTCCGTAAGCAAAATGATGACAGTGCTCTTACGAAAACAGTTGGTGCCTTCTGAGATCTCCCCTCCAGGTAATTAATTAGGACAAGTAACTCAGGGTCGCCACGTTGTTGCTGTGTAATAGCGGTTGAGTCAAGCACACCGAGAAATGCTGTTTCCTCCTCATCGGATAGAGTTGCCGATTCAATAGGTGAGCGGGATAGACAGTCGGCGTCCATGTGGCGCTTTCCTGACTTGTGTACGACAGTCATGTCGTACTCCTGCAGCCTGAGACTCCAACGCGCTAATCTCCCGGTAGGATCTTTAAGATTTGTCAACCAACACAGTGAGTGGTGGTCGCTGATGACTTTGAAAGGGCGGCCGTATAAATACGGGCGAAATTTCGTGACCGCCCATACCGCGAGGCATTCCTTCTCAGTCGTGGAGTAATTAGTCTCAGCGCGTGTTAGTGTTCGGCTTGCATAGGCGATTACTCTTTCTGTGCCCTCTTGCAGCTGCACAAGCACAGCTCCCAAACCAATATTGCTGGCATCCGTGTGTAGCATCGTTGGGGCTTTCTCATCAAAGTGGGCAAGCACTGGAGGCGTCTGTAGTCGCTGGCGGGAGATTCTTAAAAGCAGCTTCCTCTTCGTTGCTCCATTGGAAAGCAACGTCTTCTCTCGTGAGGCGGGTCAACGGTGATGCGATGCGTGCGAAGTCCGCGATGAATCGCCTATAACACGCACATAGTCCGAGGAATCGTCGGACAGCCTTCTTATCAGTCGGCACTGGGAACTGTGCAACAGCTGCGATCTTTTCAGGATCAGGACGAACGTGGCCAAGAAATTGCAGCTCTTCATAGCAAAAGTGGCATTTTTCAGGCTTCAACGTCAAGCCCGCAGACCGTATGGCTTGTAAAACTGCCTCAAGTCTTTTAAGATGTTGGTCAAATGTTGCGGCGAAAACTACGACATCATCAAGGTAGACCAAGCAGGTTTTCCACTTCAACCCAGAAAGTACGGTATCCATAAGTCTTTGAAAGGTAGCAGCCGCTGAACATAAACCGAAGGGCAAGACTTTAAATTCATATAAGCCATCTGGTGTCACAAAAGCAGTCTTCTCGCGGTCTCTTGGGTCTACCTCGATTTGCCAATACCCACTCCTTAAGTCCATCGATGAAAAGTAACGAGCATGTCGAAGTCTGTCGAGAGAGTCATCTATACGAGGAAGTGGATACACATCTCTCTTTGTCACCTGATTGAGTTTTCGGTAATCTACACAGAAGCGCAGGCTGCCATCTTTTTTTAACGAGGACTACAGGTGACGCCCAGGGGCTTTTTGAGGGCTGAATGACGTCATCTTCTAGCATTTTGTCGACTTGCTCTTGTATCACTTCGCGTTCTTTTGCAGCCACGCGATAGGGGTATTGGTGAATTGGTCTTGCCATGTCCTCGGTAATTATCTGATGCTTGGTTAGAGGCGTGCAGCCAACTCTTGATGTTGTCGAAAAGCAGTCTTTGAATTCGGCCACTAGCTCAAGAAGCCTCTTTCGCTCGTTCTTAGGCAAAGTAGTGCTAACGTCAAGAACTAGTGTCGATTCAAGTTTTGGTGCCTCGTCGACTACTGCCAAGCAGCCTTCTGCGTCTGTGATATCGTCGAAGTAAGCGACGGCCATGCCTTTTGGAAGGTGCCGGCGCTCATCACTAAAATTTGTTAGAAGCAAGTCCGTGCGTCCAGCGGCGACACTGACGATACCTCTTGCGACGGAAATGCCGTGTGTGAAGAGAAGCGAGGTTATTCGGTCTGCTACTCCTTCGCCGTCAAACTGGACAGCGGCTGCCACAGAAACAAGCGTGCATGACCGTGGAGGGAGAACAACATCGTCAACAGTTAGACGCAATTGATTTGGTCGCGCCTGTGTACAATCAGGTGCGCCCGAATTGTTGCGGAATGTAATCAAATTGTCTGGGATATTGATGACGGCGCCGTACTCTCGTAAGAAGTCAATACCAATAATTAGATCCTTGCAGCAGTGCGGCGAGAATGACGAACGATGCAACGAAAGAAGAACCTCCTAAGTCAATTCTCGCTGTGCATCTTCCAGAGGGCATCAATAACTGACCACCTGCCGTCCTTATTTGAGGGCCTGTCCATGGTGTATCACTTTCTCGAGGCGCATGGCGAGGTCCTGACTGATGATAGAAAAGTCGGCACCGGTGTCGACTAAGGCTGTTACTTTCTGGCCGTCAAGAAAAACACTCAGGTCAGCGGTCACAATGTCGTCGCTCTCACGTCTTGTCAAATTTACAGCGTCGTGTAATGGGGGCTTTTCGTCGTCATCTTCATGGCTTGCAACCTTACCCCCGGAGGTCGTCGCCCTCAGTTTCCCCGTCGCGGGCTGGGTGACCTTCTTGCGTTAAGGTCCGCGGAGGTACGTCGGTGTGACGAAGGTGAATGAGAGGGAGAAGGAGAGCGGGATTGACGTCCCAAACCTGGCTGGCGGGTAGGTATTGCCTCCTCGTCAGAAGTACGGTATTCATAAAAGTGAGAACGGGCTCCATGGAAAGAGGCGTCCTCCCGGCGTTGTATGTACTCTTCGTTCGCACGTCGATCGTCAGACCATGTTCGAAGTGGGCGGAACGAATCCTTGCGGTGCCAGCAATGACGGGCAATATGACCTGCACCTCCGCAGTTGAAGCATAGTGGACGTCGATCGATTGTGCGCCACGCGTCTGTTCTTCGGAGTGGTGGACGTCTGAGCCTCCCTTCTTGCGACGATGTCCATGGTGCTGCTGTGGACGCCTGGTGATACGTCGGTCGGTTTGGCGGTCGGCTCAGGGTCTGCTCTTGCCGCGGTGACCAAGGGGCCGTCGACACTGGGTGATATGGCGGCGATGTACCAGATGGTGAACGTCGCAGAGCATCGGCATAGCTCATGGGACGGTGCTCGTCACCAGGACCAGCGGTAGAAAAGGCATGGCGGATTTCGTCGCGTACCAGTTCAGCGACGGACGCAACGGGGGTTTGAGCAACCGGATTCCGGAACTTTTGAAGTTCTTCGTGAACTATCTGCCTAATGAGGTCTCGCAGGGAGCTTTGATCCTCAGGTATGGCGGCTGCATTGATCGGGGTGCTGCTAGACATTCGATGATACTGCCTGCATCGTTGATGGAGCGCCCGCTCGATAGCCGTAGCCTCCTTGATGAAGTCAACTACGGTACTTGGAGGATGGCGCAGTAGCCCGGCGAAAAGTTGCTCCTTAACGCCGCGCATGAGGTAGCTCAACTTCCTATCTTCACTCATGTTCGGGTCAGCTCGACGAAAAAGACGAGTCATATCTTCAGCAAACATAGTAACGCTTTCATTGGGGTTTTGAACCCGTAGCTCCAATAGCTGCTGCGCACGGTCGCGTCGATCGACATTGGTGAACGTATCGACAAGCTGTTGTCGGAAGTCGCCCCAAGTTAACAGACTTGATTCTCTGTTCTCATACCATATTTTCGCACCGCCGTCAAGGTAGAAATAGGCGCGTGAGAGCTTTTCTTGTTCAGGCCACAGATTAATCTTGGCGACACGCTCGTAGTGCTCAAGCCAGTCGTCCACGTCTTCATGGGCGCCACCACTAAAGTGATAGGGAACCAGTGGTTGAAGATGGTTACCTTTGAAGGCTGTGTTGGCGGGGGGCCTTGGGGCGCCGGTTGCGGACTGGCGTTGGCCATTTGTGGAGGTAATCGGCACTTGCGAGGTTCCATGGAAGGCGTGAACTCTGGAGCGAGGCCTATCTGCCGCCGACTGAACCGGTGCACGGGAGTTGCAATGGGTGACAATGCGTCCGAGCTCGATGAACGGCTCCCAGTGGGAGTATGGAGCATTAGGTAGGGTTGCGTCCCAGCACTTCCACCAGTGTCGCGGTGCAGCGCGAACCAAAGGCAGATAAACGTATAAACGTTCACACAGCGACTCTCAGCAGCCGAACAGCAAGATCGCCTTCTTTATCTTCAATCAGCCAGAGCTCCACTACCTGGTGTCCGCCAAATCCCCTTATTGTTGTTTTGGTAAACCAGTACACACGCGTCAATATATATATATATATATATATATATATATATATATATATATATATATATATATATATATATATGTAACGGATGAGACATGGCGTCAGTCAGAACACCAGTTTATTCTGCCCCTTCGTCTTCCTCCTCTTTCTTCCCCACATTCACTTGTGAAGCGTCACACGTTTCCCCCTCCCCCCGAGAGAGCGTCAACCTATTGGGACAATAGTAGCGACGCAGTTTGTTGACGTGCACAATATCAGTAGTTCTGCTTAACGGAGCTACACATCGGTCGATCTCATAGTTCACAAGAGAGACTCTGCGAAGAATTGTGTAAGGTCCTTCCATGACTGAACTGAGCTTTCCCTTGTTCGGGTGCCAAGGTGTTTCGTAGAGGACCAATTCACCAGGTTGGAGATCTTGTGGTAGGAATTTTTTGTCGTAGATTATCTTGTTCTTCTCATGATAGGCAAGCGTGTTCTTGATTGCACTTTTCCTTGCTTCTTGCACACTCTCCACTTGGTGCGTCTAAAATTGTGTCGTATGAAGGAATCCCATACATTCGGTACGATGGTGGATATCGTGTTACTTCATGTGGGGTTCTGTTGTATTCATCGACAACATCCGAAAGATGTTTGACCCAAGACTTCTGTGGCTGCTCATTCATTTTGCACTTTAGCCGGGTTACAATAGTCTGATTTGTACGTTCGTTCATGCCATTACATTGAGGGTGTTGGGAGAATGTGAACAATTGGTGGACACCCTTGCGTTTTAGAAACTGCTTGAATTTTCTAGCTGTGAAAGCTGCTCCACGATCAGATAGGAACTTCTTGGGTTTTCCTGCTGCAAAGATGGCGGTGATGCACGAAATGTATGCGTCACAAGTTTCGTTCTTGTGGGGAAACGCCCAGACATACTGCGTAGCGTGGTCGATCGCCAAGTGAATAAACTTCTTTGTCGAGCCATATCCTGAAAAGCCACCTATAGTGTCCATTGCTAAAAGATCGAAGGGTTGTTCTGCAGGTGGTAGTGACTCGAGAGATCCGAATCTCTTGGTTTTCGGCTTCTTGCAACGCTGACATATGTCACAGTGGCGGACGTAGGATGAAACGTCTGTGATGATTTCCGGCCAATAGTAGGATGATGACAACAAGCCCAGAGTTTTCTTTACTCCGACGTGTCCGAACTGACAGTGTGCTTTCTGCAGAAGGCCCAGTCGAAGCTTGAGAGGAACGTACACTTTGCAAATTCCCTTACGTGTCACGATAGTGACCCCATTTTCCGTTGTGTACTTGCAGCGAGGGTGGTCATCCTGGTAAGTTTGAAGTTCTGGTAATGAAAGGAGTTGAACCATAAGGCTTCGCGAAAATGCGTCCGCCTCGATGTTTTCGCTGCCTTTTTGATGTCGAATGTTAACGTCATACATCGACAGCTTCAAAGGCCATCGAAAGAGCCGGCCATGTGGGTTTTTTATGTTTCTGAGCCATTGTAAAGCTGCATGATCGGTGACAACGGTGAATGGTCGTCCATGTAAGTAGCAGTGCCACTTGTCAACAGCGTCAATTATAGCGAGGCATTTGAGCTCTGTAATGGCATAATTTAATTCGTGCGCGAGTAGCTTACGCGAGTGATAGGCAACGGAGTGTTCTTTACCATCATGATCTCTTTGCTTCAGAACTGCACCTACGCCTATGTTAGATGCGTCGCAATAAAGAATGCATGGTTTCTCGCAAGAAAAAATTCGTAAAATGGGTTCTTTGGTCAGACAGTATTTCATGTTCTCAAAGGCTTGTTCACATGAGGAATCCCATTCCCATGGTGTGTCCTTCTTCAACAGCTTCATAAGTGGGAAAACTATGTCACTGAAGTGTGGTATAAACTGGCGGTAAACGTTGCTGGTGCCTAAAAAACGCTGAAGCTCTTTCGGGGATTTCGGTCTTGGGAATCGCAAAACAGCTTCTATGTTTCTTCGTATAGGCGACACTGTACCGTGCGACACTTTGTGACCCAGATATTCAATAGAATCTTGGGCAAAATGGCATTTCTTCAATCTAAGTTTTATATTCTCCATTTTTAGGGCATGCAAGAGAGCTTGGAGGTGCTGTAGGTGCTCAGTAAATGTGTCGGAGAAGACTACGATATCATCAAAGTAATTAACGACATTCTTTAAGTTATGTTTTCTGATAACTGATTTCACAGCTCTTTCGAATGTAGCAGGAGCATTTTTCAAACCGAAAGGCATAACAAGCCACTCATAATGGCCATTCGGCGTGACAAAAGCTGTTTTTGGGATGTCTTCTGGGTTCATTTTGACATGCCGATAGCCGGATGTGATATCCAATGTCGAAAAATATTTCGATTTTCCCAGGTAGTCTAGAACATCGTCTATACGCGGAATAGGTTGGTAGTCAGGCACAGTGACAGAGTTAAGCTTTCGATAATCAATGCATAAACGTGTGCGTCCTTCACCTTTTTTCTCTGCAAGAATGACTGGAGCCGCGTATGGGGGAAAAGATGGACGCACTACACCTTGCTTGAGAAGTAAGTACACTTGCTTGACAATTTCCTCTTTGTCTGCCAGGGAGCATCGATACGGTGGTCTGTGGATAGGCACGTTGTTGCTGAGGGAAATGCAGTGTCGTTCCTCCGCGATACATCCGAAGTCCACCTGAGACTTTGAGAAAATGTCTTCGTAATTGTGAAGCACCTCTCTCAAAGCAGCTTGTTGCGATGGTGGAAGGTGCGTGACATCAACGGCTTGGAGAGGGGTTGTATCGGCGCTGAAGACACACTTTTGTGTTTGAAAGGAATTCTGCAAAGCTTTGTTGTCTTGAAACAAAGTCATTGTGTTTAAATCCAGTGATAGGTTGAAAAAGGAGGCGTTGTCCAGGCCTAGCAAGAATTCAGTCTTCATGCCTGGTAGAACGTGTGCTTTACTGCCCGCTTTAACTTCCCTATTTCCAACTGTATGCGTACGCGGCCCAAAGTTTTTGTGGTTGAGGTGACTTGTTGGACACTAATGCATGAATCCTTGAGCAACTGCAGCTTGAGTTTTTTGAACACAACTTCATTGATACAGGTAATAGTCGCTCCTGTATCCAGAGTTGCGTTCACCATGTGTCCGTTCACAAGTGCACCAAAACGTATTAATGAGCCTTTGGGCCGCCCTCTTCGTTTCCCTGGTTGTCAGTTAGAGCAGACACCATTTCACGACGAGGGCACTCATTGTGCCAGTGAAACTGATTCGGCAAACCAGCAGATGCACAATGTCGGCACTCACTGTGAGGGGTGCGCATCAATCTTGTAGGGAGCCATGGTCGCGTAGAATGAGGCTCTCGACGCATGAGCTGCCGTTTTGACGAGTGTTGGGAAGCATCTCTGTGGATAGAGTCTTCCGCTTGAAGCGCAGCAGCAAGCCACTTGGCTGGGGTGGTGAGCGTCAATCCAGCGAGGCGCCTTTCGATCTCTTCAGGTACACCATCAGTCAATCCTGATACTATGTGAACGTCTTTTAAGTCTGCGAGGCGACCAAGGTGTGTCTTCTCTTCGTAGTAGTGCCTGATGCGCTGTTCTCTTTTGAGCCTGCAGTGTATGAATTGGCGGAAAGGCTCGCTAACAGGTGTAGAAAATCGTGATAGCCGGCTTGTTTTGATGCCTTCCCACGTATCTTCTGCGTCGAAAATCTCGGTGAGGTACCAGCGGAATGACTCACCTTCCAGGTACTCGCTGATGCAGTCGATGCTGATCTCGTTCGGACCAGCTGACGTTGCTCGCCTTCGTTTCGAAGAGGTGCAACCACTTGTCTACAGGGACGTCGTCTTCAGCTCCGGTGTATTTCGGCAGGCTGATCATCTTCTTTGGTGGGCTCATGATGTTGCTGCGGTAGATCCTGTCGACTTAGTGTAACGGATGAGACATGGCGTCAGTCAGAACACCAGTTTATATGTATATATATATATATATATATATATATATATATATATATATATATATATATATATATATATATATATATATATATATATATATATCATTTTAGACCCACCATTACCTCTGTCTCAAATCGCACCTGATAGCCTGCATCGGTCCCTACTCAGATATACTCCTTTTTCGATTTTCGGCTTTTATTTCTATTATATTTTTTTTCAGCCCAAAGTTACGTTTTGTTTGAAAAACCATTAGCCTTTTAGTTAAGATCCTGCCGCCCGGTTCTTGGCCGATCCCCATTTGTGGGTGTGCGCCAGAGTATCAAGGATCATCACCATCATCATCATCATCATCATCATAAGGCGACACGGCGCAGTGCTTTGTTGGGGATGGGGCAAGGAAATGAACAGGATAGATGAGGGAGAGGTGTGAAGGAGCAGCAGAAGAAAGCAGCCACGAGTCTGTCACGGCAAGGAGAGTAGGAAGTCACCTACACTTGTGATGAGAGGGCTGTGATGGTCGTCTCGATGTAGGAGTGCCCCTGTTGTGGTGTGATTACTGGCCCCTGAGCACACTGCGTGGCGGATTGGCTGCAGTTGTGCAGAGTTCCAGCGCAAGGTGGAATTGGGGCAGGTATTCGAGCACGTACTGCAGAGCGGGCACGAGGATACAGATGTGAGCCTCTCTGTTGTCCTCTGCAGGCGTGACAGGTTGAGCAGTAGGCAACTCTACTTCGTTGGAAGGGGCTGCTGGCTGGTTTAGCTGACGCGCCGCTGATGGAATGCGCTGCTTGATGTTCGATTGCAGCACAGAGAAAATGACATATCTTTATCTGAGCTTTAATGCAGGAGATATCATTTTATGTGAAAGAAATTGTATGCGACGTGTCCTTCGTGTGTGCCGGCAATGCACTCACACCGGCAGCCAGCTTGATACCGATGACGTACGAAGCCTATACTTTTTCTATATATCGCTTTCAAGTTGTGGCCGGTGACTGGGCGGGGCACACAACCACTAACGAAGAACTTACTTTTATTAGTGTTATGTTTCGATGTGTCGCGATTATGAGAATTGGGCGCGACAGAAATGAGTGACGGCGAACGCCATGTTGAGTGAACGAGGACTGGCCTGCTCCGTGGTGGTAGTGGCATTAATTGAGCAAGTTGAATCAAGTTGTAGGGGGGCGCTAGTAACTACATAACACGCCGCCACACATGAACAAAACAAAAATGAGAAAATAAAAGTTTGATCACAGAAGGAATCTTGAAGGGATTCTCACTGGCCTTCCCGAGCGTGTCTTTTTAGAAAAAGGTTGCGGCGGCACCATTCGGGTGTCTGAAGGACGGTCAGGGAGAGAACTCGGGTGTGAGGTGTGATGGCGCACAATTTCTTTGGTTGTTTGAACAGGATAGTAGTCTTCAGGTGTTGACTGTGGGTCACTTGGGGAGTGCCGCACTCGCAAATGGTGTCGGTTGCGCATGTACACTTGACCATTGGCTGCTGTAACGGTGTATCTCCGTGGCCCTAGGCCTACCTGTGTTACGACTGCTTTCTCCCATTTCTTTCCCTGCCAAAACAACACTGGCGTATTCTTGGTTAAGAAGGGAAGCTGACAAGCATGCTGGTCTGCATGCTTATGCTGTGCCTGCTGCCTTGACTGAAGGTTTCTTTCGAGCACCGAGTGTGGATAGTGCGGTAACAACGTGCTGGGATGAGCTGGTATAAATGTTCTTATCCTTCTTTCCTTAAGCATCTCTGCCGGACAAAGAAGGTCATTCATTGGAGTAGCTCTGTGGTTCAATAGCACCACTGCGAGTTCCTTGCCTTCAGGCAGTGCTTTTGTCATTGATGCCTTAATGGTTGGATTGTTCTTTCCACTTGTCCATTTGCACGAGGAAAAAGAAGTCACGTGGGCTTGTGAACGATGTCCCATTTCTTGTTGAAGTTTCCAAAGTTGGCTGAATCAAATGAAGGACCTTGATCACTCACGACCTCTGAGGGTATGCCGAAACGCGCATAGATATCCTTGAGCACTGTGATGACTTATGAGGCTGATGTTGTAGGCATTTTCTTGACCTCGACGTACTTAGAGTAATAATCTACTAGAAGCAAGTATGTTATGCCATTGTGGTAGAAGAAGTCCACAGCCACATTTTCCCAAGGTCGTACTGGTAGATCTCTGTCGAGGAGTGGCGCTCGTTGGTTAGCCTGCTGATGGCGCTGGCAGACCTCGCAGTTGGTTATTATCTGCTCAATGTCTTGGCTTATTTTAGGCCAGTACACACTCTGGCGAGCTGTGTTCTTACAAGATACAATGCCTCGGTGGGTGAGGTGGAGCCTTGAGAGCACTTCTTTTTGACATGCCATTGGCACAACAAGTCGTTCATCATAACACAAAAAACCATCGGTTACTTACAGTTCACCTCTGATTGAGTAGTAGGCTTCACTGCTGTGGGAACTTTTGAGATCTTGTTGTACCAGCCTTTCTGGATGTACGACGCTACACACTGGAGTGTGCTATCAGCAGCTGTGCAGGTTTTTATCTCTGCTAGCTTCGGAGTCGATGCTTGCCCCAATGTACAAGCTAGAACCTGATACTCCTGGTCTGATGTCTTGATCGTCTCTTCTGGATCAGGTACACGAGACAGGGCGTCTACAACAGTCAAATTTTTACCTGGCAAATACGCCAACTTCACGCTGTAGCGTCGAAGTCGAAGTAGTAGGCGTTGTAGCCTGGGTGAGACCTTGTGGAAGTCCCTTGACTGAAGACCAATAGGAGGTTTGTGGACAGTCTCAATGACAATCCTGCGAACACAGATATAATGGTTGAACTGTTCACAGGCAAATACTACCGCTAACAGTTTTCTCAATTTGCACATAGCGCTGTTGTGCTGGTGTGAGTGCTGCAGATGCATAGGCAACTGGGTGTCCGTGCTGAAGGAGGACACTGCCCATTCTATAGGAGCTTGCGTCAGTGGATATGACAATAGACTGTGTCGGGTCAAATTAGTGCAAGTCTGGTGCTGTTGTCAGTTTGCTGTTGACGTCATTGAATGCATCGGTCATCTTTTGCGTCCAGTGCCATGCAACATAAGATTGAGAAGTTCTCGAAGGGGCTGTGTCTCGCAGAAAAATTTGGGACAAACTTCACTAGGTAAGTCGCCATGCCGAGGAAGCGAAGGAGCTCTGCTTTGCAGGTTGGTGCTGGTATAGCGTTGATAGCCTTCACTTTGCTGGGATCAGGAGTGACGCCTTGTGTCAACTGATATCCTAGGTAGGTGACTGTTGGTAAACCCAGCTTGAGCTTGTTATAATTCAGCTTGAGGTTGTTAGGTCGTGCTATGCTGAGCACTTTACGCAAGTGAACAACATGTTCATCTAGTGTTTTGGATGCAACCAAACTGTCGTCAAAGTATGGCGTTACAAGAGCTTGACGTTCAAAGATACTGTCAATGGCCTGCTGAAAGTGTTCAGGGGCAATGTTGATGCCAAATGGTACACGGAGGAACCTGTAGCGTCCCCATGGTGTGGCAAATGTACACAAGTACAAGCTGCTCTCCTCAAGCGCTAGCTGCTAAAATGCATTCTTGGCATCCAGAACAGAAAACACAGTACACCCACTGAGTCGTGCAAAGTGTTTTCCAGCAACAGGAATGCGATAGTGTTGTCGCTTCACTGCCGCGTTCAAGTTCTTGGGGTCTAGACATATTCGCACACTTCCGTCTTTTTTTAGTAATAATAACAATAGAATGTACCCAGCCCGTCGGTTCTGTTACACGCTTGATAATGGAATTTTGTTCCATACGTTCAAGTTCGGCTTCGACAGTCCTTTCAAGCGCACATGGCACACGACGAGGGGCTGCAACTGTAGGCTTTGAATTCTGCTGTTGGTCAATGCTGTACTCTCTTGGGAGTCTGCCAATGCCTTCGTATACGTCAGAAAATTTTTGAAGTACTGCTTAAAGCTGCCGAGGAGGACAAGCCTCTCCTACTGCTTCAACGTTCCTAACTCTGTGCACCAAGTTTAGTTCTGTGCATGCAGCTGCTCCCAATATCGGCTTGAGTCTTTCTTTAACCAGCAAAAATTTGACAAGGCTTTGCTTATTTCTCACCGAACAAGAGAGCTGACATTCGTTTTAAATGTTGAGCTGCTCACCTAGGTACGTGGTGACCTTGGCATTCGCAGCTTTCATTGTTGGTTGCGGGTTCCAGTTTAGTACTAGCTGCTCTGGGAGAATGTTGACATCTGAAACCGTGTCTAATTTGAAGTTAACGAGACGACCATTGACGTCGACACACTCTAACCAGTCAGACGATGCACTTTCCACGATGTCCATTGTGAGGTTTTCTTAAAAATAACTTCTGTTCGGAGTCGTCCCCTTGGCCGGAAAGAACGTGAACTTTTTTCTGTATTGTATGTTTTTCTGTATGTTGAGCTGTAGGCGGGACATTGTCGGGGTTGATGCACCGTTCCACACCTGCCGCACGTACGCTGAGCTGCTGTTTCTGTGGGCTGCCCGTTCTTAATATGATACGCTGGTTACCGTCTCGTGTGATGCTTGTTAGGTTGTCGAAATCGCTTGCCTTTTTTCCTCAATCTGGCCACAGTTGCTTGTTGTTCATGCGAAGTCGTTGCTAGCGAGGTCACATGCTGCTTTGAGATTTCCGCCGATCTGCACGTAGCGATGATTCTCTCAAGTGTCAAGTCTTTCTCGCGGAACAACCTATCTCGAAGCGCTGTGTCTCGGATGACGAAGATGATTCTGTCGTCAAGGAGGTGGTCATGCTTGTCACCGAAGTCACAGATTACCGCTTGATGCTGAAGTTCAGCAATGAAGTCGTCAATCGGCTGGTTCTCTTTCTGGCATATGGTGTTGAATATGGCTGTCGCTTGCGTAACGTTTTTGTAGGGAAGGTATCTCTCGTCGAATCGCTCAAATATTGCTGCTACCGTGTCGGCTCTCTGCTCACCTTCGGCTGGCGACGGAAAACGGAAGGTTTCAACGATTTTCTGCGCTGTTGGGCCCATGACGTGAAAAGCAGTGCTCGCTGTGTTGCTTCTGGTTTTGTGTTGTATTCGCAGGCTGCTTCGTAAAGCTGATACGCCGATTTCCATTCCGACCAAGCTTCCGCGGTATTGCTGCCCGGCTCGAACTGCATTGGTGGTGAGATGAGTGGAAGGGCCATTCTTACTACTATCGTTGCGTTAGTTCACTTCTGACACCATGGTATGTTTCGATGTGTCGCGATCATGAGAATGGGGAGCGACAGAAATGAGTGATGGCGAACGCCATGTTGAACTAGCGAGGACTGCCCTGCTCCGTGGTGGGAGTGGCGTTTATAGATCAAGTTGAATCAAGTTGTAGGGGGGCACTAGTGACTACATAACAATCAGTGCTGTCAGTGTTCGTATTCTAATTTAGCACATTGAAGTGAGTTATCTGCATTACCCATGCTCGGAGATTTTTCACTTGTTTTCGGCCCACCCATGCCGGCATGGTGGAAACGCCGCAGCGCACTGACTGCGTGTCGAACCGACCGCATAACAGCTTCTATTAGTTTCATAGTGTTTCACTTTTACAGTGGCGTATAGCCGATATAACTCGTTTTCGTGATAGCGGACCAGGCTGAGCATTTCAGTGCAGCATCAATAGAAGGCGATCGCGACGTAGTTACCCTCCCCGTTGGCCGCTTCATTGCTGGGCGTTTGCGCATGACACGGACTGTCACGCATTTAGTCCCTGTTTGACGAACCGCTCGTGCGTTGGTATATCGACTGCAATTAGTACAACTTTGCTGAATTTCGGCTTGGAGTGTAGATTTCTCGCATGGAGGTTGCTTATTTTTAGCATGACGCGTAGCGAACAATGGCTCATTATCTGGTGAACCAACCGCTCTCTGCCCCACAAGCTTTTGTTTAGCATTGTCCCGTTTGTTGTTTTGCGATGCGATTAAGCTTCTAGGGTGTTTTCATTTTGTTGGGCTTTCTTGAATTGCTAACACATGTGCCAGACAAAAAAGTGAGGGACATGCAGTGTAGGAAGTTTCAATTATTCGAGTGCAATCATCTTATAATGGGCAAAAACAAGCCTCAGATGTAGCAATGAACGTTAGCTACCTCAGGCCTTTTTTGTACGAAGCTGGGATGACGAATGTTTTCGACAAAATTTTTCTGGTTGGGTATTTGTGTCACTGTAGTGTGACAGAGATGGTAGAAGAACCTTCTACTCACCGATCGAAAATCGGCACGATTTTCATTTCTTGACACTTCTGTGGGCGTTTAAAAAGGACACTATTTTGTAGATATTCCAGAAGTTACTTTTTCTTCTTGCTGAACAGCTTTATGCGAAAGCATTCACCAACACACTCTTTTGAGTGAAGCATTATCTGTTTTCTTAAAACCATCACAAGTCGTTACGCATTACAGTAAGCACCTGCTGTCACAGCAGGGAATGGATGGATGGTAAAACTTTATTTCGTCATAAAGCAACTGCGGATGATTCCGTGTTAGATGGCCATCAACCTAAGGCTGGCGGCGACCTGTGTGGCCCACTCCACGACCCTTAACTAGACGACTGCGTCTGAGCTGGTGAACACGGCCTCCCAGTGCTCAAGAGAGAGATCACGCATAATATCCACCGGCGGCGGCACTATGCTACATTCCCAAAGTATGTGATTATATGTTGCCACAGCCTGACAACGTTTGCATTGCGGCTTTATCTCCTACGGGTACATTTTGTTCAACACGTAAGGTTTGCAGAAAGATCGCGTCTGCAGTTTTCTCCAGACGCATTCCTGCGCAGGAAAACAATGTCATGTTAAAAATACTCGCATGCTTCTTCTCAACTGCGCAACGAGCATTTGCATATTTGACAATGCAGGCAAATCAGCTTGACCACTCAAGATTATCATTGCGACAGCAAGTGTTTAGCAAGCGAGGCGACAGTTTACGAGCTTGTTCAGGCGGTTACGAATCAACCGCTTCCAAGGACGTGACGTTCGCTTGCTTTCATTGCATTGTTCATATACAGGAATGCGCCTTGGTAATAAATAACGCAGCGAACAAAACAAAGAAAGTCGCTCATACGCAGCCTCAACGTGTTGACGAGCACTCGCGAATATTGTTTAAATGTACGATGCTGAGTCTTGCACAAGTTGCGGAAGAGATGAAGTCGGGTCAGTGCAATACTGACAAACGAGCTTGTGTTTTTGAAGCCTCTGAGTTGCTCGGTGGAAACTGCTTGTGGGAAATTAAGTTATCTGAACTAAAGAGAAACAAAGAGAAGTGCAGACGTTCTCTTTACCATGCACCACGCGATTCACGGCACTGGACACTGGTTGACCTGGTTCATGGGAGTGCCGACCGCGCATCCGAAGGCCCGAGCGAACTGCACCGAGTACATAAGCGGCAAGTTACAGGCCGATGGTGGCGTGATGCGGGCGCTGCTACCGCGACGCTTGGCGAAGCACAGCGCCATGAACAGGATCTGGAGATCGGTGTACGCCTCGAGTCCGGGGAGCTTCGCAGTGTCGACGTCAGCGCGGACCTTCTCGTACGCGTCGACTGCGGCGCCGAGGAGATGTGTTTCGGCGGCGTTGATCCCAGTATCATCCCCAAATGGACCGTTGCTAAGACAACGGGGGAGGTCGTCGATCGAGATACGTCACGTCAGCTGAGATCGGTAAGCATCTTCAACGAGCACGCCAAGAGCCCTGGCGACCTCGCCCCCGAGTACTCCGTAGTTCACCGCCGCCTTAAGCTGGACGTCGAAGTGCGGGAAAGAGAGCGCGTAAGGCATCAGCGTGAAGTCGTGGTGCGCCCTTGACAAGGCCAACAGGCGCATGTCAATAATGGAGGCCGAGAAGGCACTCTTCTCCGCGTCACCTAAGCCGTCGTCGTCTCTTATCCTAATGGTAACTGACGAAGATACCTTTCGGAGGTTGGCGACGAGGGAGTCTTCAGTCAGTGGTGGCATCGTGCCGCCCATGGTCGCAGTGTCGGCAGCATGGCTTTCGATATATCCAGTACCAGTGACAACGCCACCAGCCCTAATGTGGTCGTTGCTGCCCAACTCCCTGAATGCCACGTCCAGTAATGACCATTGGCCAACCACAGTAGCGTTCTGGTCGTAGCCTCCCCAGCGGACAAGTCGCGTCCAGAATAACTCACGCACGCCGAGGACCAGGTGACTAGCGTCTTGTCTCATGGCGGCTCTAGGGACGTGGCGGTTGTAGCGAGAGAAGATGACAGGCCCAGTTACGGCGTACGTCAGCCCCAAGCAAAATGCCACTTGGAATGACAGAGCTCGCCAAGATTGACCGCCGTAGAAGTAGACGATAAGGTTCTGGTTGGCCATCAGTGTGGCTATCTGCGTCGAAAGCGTGTTTTCTTTTTTTTCTTTATTCACTCTTGTTTCCTGTGCACGCTACAGGATTAGAAAGGAGAGGCCTTCGTTTTACAAACATTGATTTCATGCCTAGCACTTTCCCTCTGAGCACAATGATAATTTTGGCTATGTACCATGTGAGTGACATGATGCACATATTACATGATGTGATGTTACCGCATGGCATGATGCCCTGCGGCATTTCGCTTCCGGGCAGGGCAGAGAAAGGGACATGGAAGCAGTGACTTGGTAAGGATTGATCAACTGTGTTCTGAGAATTTTAATGTCACGAGTTTTAGATTGATAGGTTCATTATCGGAAATTCAGGTGGAAGTTTCAATTTCTAATTTTGCGCTGAATTGCCGCAAATGACTTCACTAATTTCATTTTTTTCGTATTTTAGCAGCATGGGAGTGACAAAATTTTCCGATACACACAGATGACAATGCACTTCTTTTTGACCGACTAGAAACTACCTAGGACCCAGTAGATGGCGTCAAAATATATGACGTAACGTTGCTTGGTGCGGAGCCCTCTTGGTAGCGTCTCCTTCGCGTTTCCTCTTCCCGTGCTTTCCCGCTTGCCCGGCGTCGTCTCGCGGGAAGAGTGGTGTTCTCGGGACTATGGAATTGTATTTTACTAATATGCTAAAAAACTATCTTCTTTTTAGTGTCCACTTAATTGCTTGTGCTTGAAGATACGATCGATAAGAAGGCCGCGCGGAAGCGTCCGTGTATACGAGAAAAAGATATGCGAATTTCGGTCAAGTAGAAATTACAAACTGAAGGACCTTCGCCGTATTTATTATTGAGCGTTTAAATACTGCCGATCATTTGAAGTTACAGCCCTCGATTACATTTTTTTACGTTGCCGTACGTTGGCTTGTTAAGAATTTGTTGTCAATGGCTAGGGTTTGTAAAAGGTTTGCATTATGAAAATGACGATGTTGCTGAAAGCACGTGCAGATTATGAAGTGGCTGCAGCTAAGCTAGGACTGTTGATGACACTCAAATAGAATAAAATTGTGTGGTACGCAACTGTTGATATTGTTACGATAAATGCCACGAGGCGTGGCTATTTAGTATTTACGGTGATGAGTAAAACATCGACCAAGATGGAGGATAGCACGCACAGCGCAGAGACCAGCCCACTTCTTCGTCGTCGTATTCTGATCGCTGATATGTCAGCTGCATATCAATAATAATGGGTGAAAGAATCCGGAAATGCAACCTGCATTTCTTCGCAGGGAAGTGATGAACAAACTGAAACGCAAGTATCGCTGGAGTTCTTGTTGGTTACTTGTCAAATCGGCTAATTTGCGTCTGGCGGCACGAAGTCCAGGTTGGCTCCACGGCTAATTTCTGGCTACACTTGAACTTATGTATTAGGGCATTGAGTTAATGACCTTCTTGAATTGCAGGGGTAATAGATTGCTTCCGAACTTTACTGTCGTGTCAGCGAATGCGCACGCACGTCCTCACCCTATCAGCGGGCGGCGCACCGAAGCACACCAACGCGGTGTGCTAAGTAGCTTCTAGAAGTAATGACGAACTTGCGTGCTTGTTGGCAAACACGTGGCTAGTGCCCTGCTCGCTATCTTTGCTGACGCTATGCGCAGGTTTTTCGTTATTCTGCACAGACCGTGGTAAAAAATGAACAAGATAAAAAGTCAGACCTTTGCCGCAAAGGCGAGCGAAGCTATGAACATGATAGAAACGAATGGGAAGGTCACGTGAACAATGACAAGCAGATCGAAACGTGCCCCTCGTTCCTCACGCATGAATGACGTGTGAGGAACGCGTCCTCACACATAAATAACAGAACGTATAGGTACAGATGAACGCGAATAAATTTCTCAGTTGTTACTTCTCTGTGTCTGAAAAGCGCACCCTTTTCGAAAACGGAGACTGTGCAGCCACTGCAGTGGCTTTTGTGCGCCCGGTAACCACAACAGAATCGTTACGGTGAATGCCCAAGGCGTACTATTCTCCACACAGCGAGATTAGAGCGCACACGTGTCTGTTCAACCCCCTCTTTCCGCTCTCCGCAAAATAAAAAAATAAACGTGGGAGATCAGAGCACGCGTCGCCGCGTCGTGACAATCTGGCGACGCTCGCTCATTGCGTCATCTCGCTGTCAATGGTAGAAACACTATAGTTCCCCCACGGCCGCCTGGATCGTGGCGCGGGGCAGTGTTGCTCCGGCCGTCCCATTCGGACAGAGGAGACTTAATTGCAGAAAGGGGCATGGCCGCTGCTTTCGCCGCACCGCGGCGCGCACCTGCTACCCCTTCATTCCTTTGCTATCTATGCGGGAAAGTTTGCGGTGCCTTAAAGATATCGCTGTATAGTAACCGTGGGTTTGCAAACCACCTCTCCCACCCTCACATAACGCACATAAAAGAATGGACGGTTTCTATCGCTATATTCTTTATTTTTGTGCGAGTGTGCGCATGTCCCTGTCGTGATAATGGTGCTCGAGTGCGCTAGCAGCTTCGAGTGCGCTATGGCACGTGAAGCTCGCGCATCGGCATTCCTTCTATAGAAGGAATGCCATGATGATTGTCTTATTTTGTACTTGCCATGTTTGCATTATGAAAATGACGATGTTGCTGAAAGCACGTGCAGAATATGAAGTGGCTGCAGCTAAGCCAGGACTGTTGATGACACTCAAATAGAATAAAATTCAAGTGGATTTGCAAGCACTACCTGTTCACGATGCAGAGAATAGTTTATTTAAAATAGAATAATTTGTAGTAAAACATATAATAGCTTAGTTTATTTATTTATTTTCCGCACGTCGGAAAGCCGACATGGGACGATTTCGTCTGCAGTTTTAGTTGTGCATTCTGTTGAATTCACTGGGGGCCTATTCTCAATATTTTGGGAGAAAGCCAGTACGTCATGAGTAGTTTCAGACTAGCAAGGTTTCAGAACTCGTGGGTAGACAGATCACAGACGCTGGAACCAGCCGGTGGCTTTCTTCACGGCCACTTGGTGTGCAATCTTTGACAATGTCACTGTTCACTGTCCAAAAGACGACATTCGTTGCAGGAACTTTACACGGTGGTTGTTCCCGCTCCAACTTTCGTCGCTTCAGTGGTATTTCCGGCTGCATATAGGTGGGGTAACCAGGAAAGACACTGGGAACAGCAGTCCTCTTCAGACGCCGTCTCTTGGGTGAATCAGAAGAGTAGTCATCGCCCACAAAATGCAGTCAGCAGACGACGCTGCTGGCGGACTTGTCGTTTGGAATAAATCTTTCCTATAAATGGCTTTGAGCCACTTTTTCTGGATAGTCTTGTCTGCAGAAAACTCGTGGAAGCTTACACCAAGCTTTTTCTTGGTGCTTGACTTGCAGTACGGCACGCAGCAGTACGGCATGTTTCTGAAAAAGATGGTAAATCACACACGGAATCTCAAAGCAGACCAAAAAACAAAATTATTTTCCCGAAGTCAGTGTGGTATGACAACGTGAAAATGCATATTATAAACATGTATGCAAGTCGCACAGAGCCATATCAGCAGCCGTTCTGCCAAACAACCGGTAGATTAGTCCGAATCTTAAAGGGAAAACAATATGCACGCGATAATGGAGACAGAAATTGGGGAACCCTTAAGCTTCACTTTAAGAGTTAAACGCGACAGCGATACCCACGTGTGTGCGTGCGCGCACACACACACCACATTCTCAATTGCCAGCATGCCTTCGCTTCTCCGTGAACACCTATCGTTACTGCATCTACCTCGAATTTTCGCCCACAACCAAAGACGCTGACACCGGAATTACTGCGAAACGAGCGCATTAATTTTGTAGCGTTAAAACGACAAGCAACACCAAACAAAACAAGAGAAAGTGGTCATTGCGCGAGCGGCCCTTAGCTAATTCCCAGGCGACAAGCGTCACTCATCGCTTCCGCGTTCAGATTCACCTACATGCGGCCTGCGCTTAAATAGGAACGTCGCATTCGCATCACTGTCGTATCGTGGGAACTTCAGAATGCAAAGAGACGTGCCTACAAAATGTTGCCTATCATTGGCAAGGTGTAAACGACTACAACAGTAGCATTACCACAATTTAGTTTTCCAACAACGTGTTGCTCTCAAGACAGCGCTCGACTGCAGAACATAGCTATGCAGTGTCGACGACGACGAAATGCATTTCCATTAAAAAAAAGAAGCATGGCGCGCGCCGATACAGGCGGCCGTGCGAGAAACGAGTACCAAAACAAAAAATGAGAAGCACGGCAAATCGCACACTCGGCACAACAATATGTCATGGCATTTGAACGCGCAATGCAAACGAAGTCGCCCAAGCACGCTGCTTGGCTCTATCTCGAGCGTAATACGCTACAGTGAACTGCACTCAATGTGTAAAGACCGATTAAGAAAACATAACAGCGTACCTTGATTCCAGTCACCACGTGCACGAGGTGCAATGCGCATTTCTCCAAGCACGTCTGCGGCTGTCTACGGCACCGCCAGCGCAGCGTCGTCCGCAAGGATGGATGGATAGATAGATATGGCTGTACCCTTTAGATCAGGTGGTGCCTAGCGCCACCAAGCCGTAATACTTAATGAACCAAAAACTAGATTTATTTTTTTTCTTTAAAAAGTGAGTTTGAGGATTCGTACTTTGCACTGAAGGGTTTAATTTTCACTCATGCCTTGACTTTAGCCACCAATCAGATAACCTCCTTCTAGTTAATTCTACCCGCTTAAAGTCTATTTTGCCCTCCCTGTCCCTAAACCCCAGTGCTTTGAAGGACTCTGCGCCATCATCCTGAACTATAGGGTGAATCCCTTTACAGAACACTGTCAAGTGTTCGGCAGTTTCTTCTTCCCTTCCGCACGCACTGCATACCGTGTCTACTCCTTCGTATTCGGCCCGATATGTCTTGGTTAGCAATACTCCCGTCCTGGCCTCCAACAGTACAGAACTACCCCGAGTATTATCATAGATTCTTTCCTTGGCAATTTCCTGCTTAAAAGTTCGATAGATCTCTAGTGCGGACTTATTAATCATTCCGATTCTCCACATGTCGGTCTCAGCTTCCTTCACCTTCTTTTTAACCAATAATTCTTTTTGGTTTGGCCCCCAGCTGTTTTCTAAGTATATACCAGTCAACTTTCTGGTTCGCTTCCTCCATTTTGTATTGACATTCTTCATGCACAAGTAGCTGAAAACCTTCCTTGCCTAATGCTCCTCCCCCATTTCTCTCAATCGCTTCTCAAGTTTTATCTTGCTCCTACCTTCCCTGCCCTCAAATGATGTCCATCCCAAATCACCTTGTACGCTCTGTTTTGATGTATTCCCGTGAGCTCCTAAGGCAAGCCTACCTATTCCCCGTTGCTTAATTTCTAATCTTGCTTGAACTTCTGATCTCATGCACAAGACTGCATTGCCGAACGTCAGACCAGGAACCATGACCCCTTTCCATATTCTTCTCAAATCATACCTATTGTAATTCCACAGCGCCCTGTTTTTCATCACTGCTGCATTCCTGTTACCTTTAGTCGTCACGTATGTTTCGTGTTCCCTTAGGTACTCGGCCCCATTGCTTATCCATACGCCCAGACATTTGTATCTGTTATCTCTAGCGTGACCTCCTGTATTCTAAGCTCACTACCTTCATTGTCATTAAAAATCATGACTGCTGATTTTTTCTTACTGAATCTGAAATCTAACCTATCTCCTTCATCACCGCAGATGTCCACCAACCGCTGAAAATCTTCCTTGTCGCTGCAAATCGCTGCAAATTTTCCCTTAGCACTATATCATCCGCATACATCCATGCTGGTAGTGTCTGTTCAATGAGTTTTCCTTGTTTGACGAAAGAGAGGTTGAAGCCCAGTCCACGTTTTTCTAATTTGGCCTCTAATCCTTGTAGGTACATCATGAATAATAAGGGTGACAGAGGACACTCCTGCCTAAGTCCCCGTTTTACCTCTGCAGACTTGGATACCTGTTTTTCTCACTTTATAACTACCTTGTTACCTTTATAGATATCCTTTAAAAAATTAGTCACTACATCTTCCACGCCTAGTGTGTCCAGTATTCCCCACTATTTCTCTTGAACCACGCTATCGTAGGCTCCCTGGGTATCCGAAAATGCTAGTCATAGGGGCTTGTATTCCTTTTCTGCTATTTCGATGCACTGCGTCAGGGAGAACAGATTGTCTTCCAACCTCCTGTGTTTCCGAAACCCATTCTGCAGTTCCCCCAGTACCCCTCATCCTCTATCCATGCCTGCAGTCTTTCTTTTATAATCTGCATCGCCAGCCTGTAGATCACTGATTTCACTGTTATAGGACGGTAGTTGTTTGTGTCAGCTTTGTCCCCCTTTTCTTTATAGATCATGCTCATCCATCTAAGTTTCCATTCATCGGGAGTTTCTCCATCGATTATTATTTTGTTCACTGCCTCTCTCAAAGCCTGCTTAGACTTTTGACCTAATGTCTTTATCGGCATAATTGGACTGCCATCTGGGCCTTTTAAAGGAACCCTTTTCTCAGCCCTTTCCCACTCTGGTTTGGAAAATGGAGCCATTGTGCCACTTGATTCATTCTTGTCTAATGTGTCGCATAAAGCACTTCTTTGTTGAAACTTTTCTGTCACCCTTGTTCTTAAACATTCCATAGCTCCGTCCCCTTCTAGCCTGGCACCTTGAACTGTAGTTATAAACCTCTGCTCTAGGCTCGTCTCATTTCTAAGGGAGTTTTGATGGTTCCAAACTTTCGCAGCTGCCTTTGTGTCTTTTTTGTCTACTTCTGCCAGCCACTGAGCTCCCTTTCTTCTAATCTTTTCATTGATCAGAAAGGATGCATTCCTTCTACAGCTTAGAAAGATGTCCCATTTTCTTTCAACGTCATCGGTCGGTTCACCCCGCTGCTTAGCATGTCTGTGCTCTCCAGAGGCTTCTTGACGTTTTGCTATGGCTCTCTTTGCTTCCTCATCCCACCAACTTTTGTGTTTGTGTCTTCTTTTCCGGGGTGACTTGTCACGTGCCTTAGCAAGCTCTAGCTCAGCCTCATTAGATTCGTGCATGTCCACACTGTTTTGTTATCCCCGGTGATTACTTCCTCAATTTGTTTATCGCTATTTCAATTTGCCTTTCTGAATAAAAATTTTCCTGTAGTTGCTCATCTTGTCTCCTTCCCACTTTCACTGCTTTTCTAAAACTTCGCTTGATACGTTTGAGATAACTACCCAGACATCTGGAGCCACCTTCATCTATGTGAATTCTCCTGAACTTATCATACATACTATGTGACATCAGTGCGTAATCTATCGTCGGCTGCAGCCTTCCTACCGCTCATGTTATTTGCCCTTCACACTTCTCGGTACCGTTGCAAATGATCAAATCAAGCCTTTCACACATATCCATGATCATTTTGCCTGTTGGGTCGGTATACTCATCCATATCTTCTATGTGCGCATTCATATCTCCAAGTATATTTATCTCGCACTCTCCTCCTAACTCCTGAATGTCATTTGATACACACTCTACCATTGCCTGGTTTTCGTATCTGGCCTTTGCTCCCGTCCAGAAGTACACGAAACCAAGGAGTGTCATTTGCTCTGCCACTTTTCCTTTCAGCCATAAATGTTCCTTGCACTCCTGCTTGACCCTTTGCCAGTCTGTATTTTATGAATGAATGCCCCAATACCACCCCCCTTTCTGCTGCCTTCTGTTCTATTACAATATTTCCACGCGTAGTCTGCATTGTTAGGAGGTTGTTCCATGTCCCTGAAATGTGTTTCTAAAAACCGTATACCATCGGCCTCTCCTCCCTTACCTGTTCTTCTATCTCTTCTCACTTGAGCCTGTTCCTACCACCCTGCATGTTAATATACCCTGTCTGAATTGGTTCGGCGTTCGTGGCTACGTCTATTTCTGCCCCAGACTCTACCTATTTTAGATACTGGTGGCACAATGGAATCATATCTCTCCATAACACCTGTCAAAGAGTCTCCCTGGTTGTTTTCCTCGTTACTAGCTATACTGCACCCCGAAGGGCCCGCTTGCCCCCCAAAAAAGCTTCTGCGCGTCCTGCAAGTCGCCAACCCACCTCATGACCTAGCCGCCCATTGAAGTGAATTCTGTCTCGTTGAAAACCACCCCACCTATGCACCTCTCTGCTTATTTTCACCACCTCAAAGCCTTTTTCTCGGCTCCTCCGCCATATCTCTTGGTTTGCGTTGCCAACCGCTCTTTGCAGGTTGCTATCACGCACCGTTACCTCCGGTATCGTGCATATCATTACCTCTACTTGAGGAGAAGTGGCGCACATGTCATCGACGCCTTTCGCCAGGGTGGTTGCTAGTCCTGCTGTATCTTCATTTAAGACATCGTTTAAACCACCTGAAATTATCACGAGGTTTCATCTATCAGCTGTAGTTTTGAGTTTCGCGCTCGCTTGCCTCATGACTGCTTCCAGCTTGCGTCCTGGCAACACCCCTACTGCAACCCTCTTGTCACCTCTTACCCTCTTTTTGATGGCTTCTGTGCATCGATTTAAATTCGAGTCCCCGGCGATTATCACATGCTGTGACTTTTCAGCTGGAGCGTCCTACACATGGGGGCTACTTGCACCTGTGACGCCGGCTGCTTTGTCCCCTCCCAGCCCCACCACTACTTAGCTGAAGCTGGGCCTTGCGACAATTGAACCGGCTGAACCGGTTTTTTCCGAACTTGCTTGATCTTTCTTCTCCGCAGTTCTGGTTGCCGGGTCCCTACTTTTCTCTTCGTAGGCCGCTCCTCTGTTCCCCTTGGCTAGTGCTTCCTCGGCGGACTTCAACCTTTCTCCCATAGCCCTCGTTTTCTCTTGCTCTGTCGCCAACGCAATCTCGAGTTCGGCGATTCTCATCAGCAGGTCACTCTGGACAACCATCACTTTCTTCATTTTTTTTCTCGACGGCACATTACCTACACTTCGCGTCAGCCTCCTCTCCATTCGGTTCTGCACTTGTGTCCATCTTGAAACGCACTCCGCATCCTGAACACTTTACAGTCTTTTTAACCATGTCTTTCTGACACCAATTGGCCTGATGACTTGTCTCACTCGATATATATAAAACACAATGCCTGCCCTACGAAAAAAAGAAAGTCTGAGCTCTACTACAAAAATTTGCGAGTTCATTGTACGTGCACCTTCCCCACGGGGTGGCAAGAGAAAAACAACAACAAAAAACAAAAAATCAAACACGCACACACGCACAAACTGGTCACTGACCACCGAAAAAGCCGTACAATAAGATAAGTACGACAGGGATTTTAACGGCTCCCTTAAAATTATAAAGACAAGCTCAAAACATGCAAAACAACTTATCTGCGCAGTCGATCGGGAGCGCTCAAAAAGCAAGGATGGATGGATGGATAGATGGATGGATGGATGGATATGGCTGTACCCTTTAGATCGGGCGGTGGCTAGCGCCACCAAGCCGTAATACTTAATGAACCAAAAACTATATTTATTTTTTTTCTTTAAAAAGTGAGTTTGAGGATTCGTACTTTGCAGTGAAGACTTTAATTTTCACACGTGCCTTGACTTTAGCCAACAATCAGATAACCTCCTTCAAGTTAAGTCTACCCGCTTAAAGTCTATTTTGCCCTCCCGGTCCCCTAACCCCAGTGCTTTGAAAAACTCTCCGCCGTCATCCTGAACTATATGATGAAGCCCTTTGCAGAACATTATCAAGTGTTCGGCAGTTTCTTCTTCCTCTCCACACGCACCGCATACTGTGTCTACCCCTTCGTATTTGGCCTGATATGTCTTGGTTCGCAGTACTCCCGTCCTTGCCTCAAACAGTAGAGAACTACCCCGAGTATTATCATAGATCCTTTCCTTGGCAAGTTCCTGCTTAAAAGTTCGATAGATCTCTAGTGCGGACTTCTTAATCATGCCCATTCTCCACATGTCAGTCTCAGTTTTCTTCACTTTTTTCTTAACCGATAGTTCTTTTTGGTTTGGCCACCTGCTGTTTTCTAAGTATTTATCAGTCGAATTCCTGGTTCGCTTTCTCCATTTCGTATCGACATTCTTCATGTACAAGTAGCTGAAAACCTTCCTAGCCCAACGCTCCTCCCCCATTTCTCTCAATCGCTTCTCAAATTTTATCTTGCTGCTAGCTTCCCTGCCCTCAAACGATGTCCATCCCATATCACTTTGTACTCCCTGATTTGGTGTATTCCCGTGAGCTCCTAAAGCAAGCCTACCTATTCCACGTTGCTTAATTTCTAATCTTGCTTGAACTTCTGATCTCATGCACAAGACCGCATTGCCAAACGTCAGCCCAGGAACCATGACCCTTTTCCATATTCCTCTCACAACATCATACCTATTGTAAATACACAGTGCTTTATTTTTCATCACTGCTGCATTCCTGTTACCTTTAGTCGTCACGTATATTTCGTGTTCCCTCAGGTACTCGATCCCATTGCTTATCCATACGCCCAGATATTTGTAATTATCTGTTATCTCTAGCGTGACCTCCTGTATTCTAAGCTGACTACCTCTGTTGTCGTTGAAAATCATGACTACTGATTTTTCCTTACTAGGAGTGGGAGAACAGCGCCGCCTCACGGCACGCGACTGAACTACCTCTATTAACATTTTTTCAAAGGCGCGCGCACCGAATGGAACGGCTGGAGCAACCGCCGCACGCCCCGATGCAGGCGGCCGTGGTTCCCCTATGATGGTTACCGGCAGCGGTAAATGGTAGATATAAACAGCTTGCCGTTACAATGTTGAAGAAGGTGCTCCTCCGTAGCTCAGGGGCTAACACCTGGCACTCACACGCGAGAGATCGGACGTTCGATACCACCGGCCGGACTCTTTCCGGATCATTTTTCTTCCTTAGGTTTTCACACACACACACACACACACACACACACACACACACACACACACACACACACACACACACACACACACACACACACACACACACACACACACACACACACCACACACACACACACACACACACACACACACACACACACACACCACACACACACACACACACACACACATATATATATATATATATATACACGCAGGTAGCGCGGAGCTCGAACAGGTTGAACCAGTCCTGTACAGGTCCACCGTCCGCTGCTCGGGTGTACTTGGGGATGGGAAGGTCAGTCGATGATGTTGTCATGATAGTGGTCATGGTGTAGAGTTGGGATGCACTTGTGTGGTTCACATTCGGTCACTGCGTCTGGCTGAGGTGTTCGATGATGATGGCCGGTTGATGAAGTGGCTGCCAGGTCTTCATCCTGTCGACTCGTGTGACGCTAGATGTGGGAGACCTAGCCTGGCTCATACCCCATGTTTATTCTACTCTGACTTCTTCCTCATCGGCTTCTACCAACAATCGCTTCATACGTCATATATATATATATATATATATATATGTGTGTGTGTGTGTGTAAGTAAACTTATATATAGAAGTAAAGTTTATCTACAAAAAAACTTATGCAGCCTCGCGTGCAAGATGTATTTGGTTCATATACCAGTACCGTGTCATTACACACCGAATTAAAAAAATATCTCCTTCGCAGAATACCTGCGATGCTGTCAATAAACGCGAACACCTTCTCGAAAAGTGGGAGAAGCTTGCCTTGGAGGATATGGACCAACAACGACGTCTTGTCGCCAGAACCAAGCATGCAGCGAAGACCAGAGGGTTCCTGGAATGAGGATGTCTCTCACCTAAGGTGGACGCGGAACCTACACCACTACACCATTTTGAAAAATAAACGTCTATTCCTCCTCCTCCTCATCTTTCACGTGATGATGTAATGAAATTATAGCCTGGGGTGAGGCCTCACCGGTAACCACCACCAGTGAGGCCGCACTCCCTCACCGGAGAAAGATTGGGCGCCCTGGTGCAGTATCTGGCCAATACCTCCCACATGAATACACCAATTAACACTCGGCCCTCAGTCCGCAGTGGCTGCGAAGCAACTGACCACGGTGGAGGTCACATATGCGACGCTGCAAAATGCGCTGAGTATCTCTGGGTCCGGACAGGCCGCCATTGGAAACTGAACGTGGCAACGCTAGAACCTTATCTGGTGAAGCGAGTACTCTTCCGTTGGAGGACCTAGAGAAAGTCAAGTGGGTTGTTATAGGGCCCAGCGAGGATATCAGGACATATGAAGCCTATATAGTGCTACATAATGGGCACGTCCTTTGCTATCGTAGCTTGGCTGACATAAGAAAACTGGAGGTGGGGTTCTTTATCAGCAGAAATATAGCTAGTAGCATAGAGGAATCCTATAGCATTGATAAAAGGGTGGCAGGTAACGTAAATAAACTGAATAATATATGCAAGATGAAGGTGGTACAAGCCTACGCACCTACATCCAGCCATGATAACGTATTAGTTGAAAGCTTCTATGAAGGCGTGGGATCAGCAATGAGCAAGGTAGGCCATACTCATTGGAGACTTCCATTCCGAGGTAGGGAATAACCAGGCTGGCGACTAGGCACTAAGAGAATATGGGATCGGTGCTAGAGATGCTACAGGGAATTCATTAGTAAAATTCGCAGAACGCAAATTTTGCGCATATCGAACACCTTCTACCGAAAACCAGTGAACCGTAAGGGGACACGTAAGAGCCCTAATGGCGAAGTAAGAACGAGCTCTAGTACCTAGCGTGCACGGTTAAAGTGAGTGCATGCGCCCGCAGATGTTGCCACGCCGAAGCGTAACATGGTGGGGGCTTCGGTTTCTAGGGACGCGACAACCCGCAGCTGTTGCTATGGGAGAGGGTGGTGAATAGATCCCGACAGACTCCTGAGATAGCCCGACTAAGAAATGCATTCGCCTAAAAAACAGTTTTCTCAGCTCGTAATGAACCAACTAAATTTTTTTGTGGCATAATGCCCCTCCTCGGACACATACCAACTAAAATTTGTTATGGAGCCTCGTGAGTGGCCCTTTAAGTGACTAGAGAGGGGCGCCTGCTCTCGTGCACACACACCTGTGTTTGCGTGTCATGATTCACTCTGACAACTACCTACATGCTGCTGGAGTATAAGCAGTGTCCTAGATGTGATTAGAACACCCTGAAATTAGTAGTAACTTTTGCACGATTAGATATAGCAGTACATCTGTGCTTGAAATATCAGCATAAATTCTCGTCAACAACTGCAAACGAAGGAAAAATAACCCCTACAAGGATAATAGATTAAATAGCACCACTTGCCGTTTCCTAGAAAACGGTCGCTGAACGGTGACGTAAGGCTCTTGAGGGTCCTCGCCAAAGCCGGCGGGCGAGAACTCGCGCCAGGCGACGGCATCCTGGGCCGAGGTGGTCCTCGAAAGGTGTTGCTGCTCCTCGCTGCCCGAGATGCTGTCGATGGGCCTTCGGGCAAGCCGCGGAGTGCCACGGAAGACTTCAGTAGGTGGTGGCGCTTGGCTCGCGCGAGCAGGACTCTCCTTGTCGGCGATGTCGACGGCAAAGGTCACCGACGGGGCCGGGCTCACCGAGGTCCCGCTGCTGCTGGAAGCGATGCTCATCGAGGCAACGGGGTGACCTCAGACGTGCGCTTCTTCATGGGGTCACGGTGCTGTTCCTTGGCGCCAGCAGCCGATGCTGAACTTGGTTTCTCTGATATTATATATCAATGGCTGCCTAGACATATCGGTATTACCGGAAATCAATTAGCCGATGATGCAGCCCGCTCAGCCCATGAAGAAACCCGTGTAGTCCCGATTGCTCTATCAAGGAATGATGCAGCAAGACAACTTTACCTGCTGGCTCGAGATCTCACACGCACGTTCTGGTCGTCTATCAGCTTCCAAAGGTGTCAATTTTATGAACTGGATCCTTCGCTCAAGCTAAAGCTACCATCACAACTTTCCCGCTCCGATGCGACACTGTTAAGCCGCCTTTGGTTGGGTGTTGCATTTACAAAGGTGTACTCCTTTCGCATTGGTATGGCAGACACTCCTACATGCGACTACTGCGGAGCTGAAGAGACCATCGAACACGTCCTGTGCAGTTGCGCTTGCTACGACACACAGCAATGCCAGCTCCGGATGGTTTTGAGTCGACTTGACCCCGGACCATTTTGTGTGCAGAAGATACTAGGACCTTGGGCATCTGCCTCAGTTGCGCAGAAAGCAACAAAAGCACTGCTACTTTACCTCAAGTCAACAAACCTGAGCGACCGCCTGTAGACTGTGTGTGCTCCCCGAGTGTGCTCGTAATTGTGTGTACATTCTCATCTTTCTGCAACCTCGTTTCTCCCCTTTATCCCTTCCCCAGTGCAGGGTAGCAAACCGGATGTGCGTCTGGTTGACCTCCCTGCCTTTTGTGACATCTTTATCTCAATCTGAACCGAAGGGGAGGACAAATGATGATGATGATGATGACCTCTTATGGATGGCGCTCACCCACAGAGGGGGAATGGGCCAAGAACTGGGCGGCAAGATACTAAAATGAAACTAAAATGAAAATGAAGCCGATCTGAAAAAGTAGTTTGGAAATAATACTACCAAAAAACAAAATTGTTTGCTGAGCAAACGGTCAAACCATCTCTTATTTTTGATAGACATAACTACAAATTATAAACTAAAGATCTGAAAAGGTTGGGGTTCACTAGCACGGTAATCTTTTAGTTGCGTTGATGTAATCAAACATAGTGGAGCCTACATCCCTGTGACAGTAACCAAATGATGTTCCGCCTAGTAATAAAATTACTGGTAGATTTACTTTTATTCCTAGCTTTTGTAATGGGGCTACTAAAAATCTTTTTCTCTGATAAGAATAACGATGGCAGAATAAAAAGAAATGTTCAATTGTTTCAATTTCGTTGCACCAAATGCATAGCGGTGACGCCTTAAGTCGAGCTTTGTTAAGGTAATAATTTAGTTGTGGAACTGCACAGCGCAATCTGGTATAAATGACCTCTAACTGGTGAGATACACACCACCGCTTATTCTAGCAATAGCTCAAATGCTCGAAATCTTTGAATTTATTTAAATTACCTTTTCCTAATTGCAGGCAAGCTTTTCGGAACCTTAGCGCTGTCACGTAAGCCGTATCTGGCAAAACTGGGATGGTGCGCCCACCAAAGGATACTGCTGCTAAAGAGTCCGCCATTTCGTTCAAATATAATCCGCGGTGGCCCGGTACCCGTAGCAAATGCAGTTTTTTACGTTTTTCAGTTTTAAATGCCGAAACGTATTCATCAGCTCCGCATTTACTGCCGCCGAAAGTGCATTACTTACTGTTAACAAATTTGTAATGATAACTGCTGATGATTCGCTTGAGGGCAATTTGCGTAGGGCAAGAACAATGGCCAATAATTCTGAAATGAATACAGGGGTGTTTAGACGATGGCGTTCCAGACACTGCGATCAGACTCAACTCCGTCTTTTAGGTATCGGCAAAAATACTTGTTTATTTAACTGCGTTCGGAAGCGCTCTGCTGTCACTTGAGCGTCCCCGCGTCCCTCGCTCGCGCTCTTCTTCTTCTTCGTTTCCTTGTCCCAGCCCAGAACGTGAAAAATAATCAACATTCCCGGCCGCGCAAAGTTAAACACATAGTTCAAGTGGGTACAATCTTTGTATCGGCCTGATCGCAAGGTGACCACCTTGCAACTTGATCTTGCAAGAACGAATGACACCGTCTGCACTGCGGTACACTTCCGTGACCCTTGCAAGCTTCCATAGCTGGCGTGGAGTGTTGTCCGCATGCACGAGAACGATGTCCCCTTGCTTCAATGCTGTATTTCATTTCGTGTCGGCAAAGAGTGCAGATCGTAATTGCAACAGGTATTCTTTTTGCCAACGCTTCCAAAAACTTTCAACCAGCAGCTTCCTGTAGTTGTGTCTGCGTATGGCGTCTGATCGTTTGGAATTACTGTTGACTTCGTCAGCGGTTGCATACGGTATGGAAGTCAATCTTCGTCCAAGGAGAAGTTCGGCTGGCGTCAAAGTGCAAGGTTCTCCTGCATCTGTCTCGATGAAAGTCAGAGGCCTAGAGTTTACGACTGCTTCTACCTCCGCCAGCACTGTCGATATTTCTTCGTAGTTCAGACGAGCTTTGCCGATAATTTTTCGCAGCGGAAGCTTCACTGATCGTACAAGTCGCTCCCACCATCCACCCCACCAAGGAGCATTTGGTGCTATAAACTTCCACGAAATGTCGTTGGTGCTGAGGTGACTAGCGACGTCCTCTTCAGAGAACATTCGGTTTAGCCGCTTTATGTCTGCCGATGTCTTGTGAAAGCTTCGTGCGTTGTCAGAATAGATCACCCTAGGTAATCCTCTCCGAGCTGCAAATCGTCGTAGGCACAGCAGGAAAGCCTCGGATGTCATTTCCGAGACAAGCTCGAGATGCACGGCTCTAGATACGGCGCACGTAAAAAGTGCAACGGAGCACTTCGTGTCCCCTTTCTCCGTGCGTGCATACAGAGGGCCCGCGAAGTCGACTCCTACAACTTCGAACGGGTTCGTTGGTGTCACTCGATGACTTGTTAACGGAGCAGTCTCAGCAGTTCCTGGGCCCGCACTGAAACGCTTGCATATATTGCAGCCATGCAGCACTCTTTTTACCAAAGAGCGAGCTCGACAAATCCAGTAGCGTTCCCGAAGCTGCGTAAGTGTATCTCTAACTCCTCCATGTAAGACTTGAAGATGGGCTCTGTTTGCCAAAAGTGTCAAAAAGTGGTGACTTGACGGCATTATGATTGGGTGCTTGACATCTTGTGTGGAATGCATGAGGGATAAACGGCCTCCAACCCGAAGAATTCCGTCTTTGTCTATGTAAGGGCGTAGTTCAGCGATTCGAGATGTAGACTCGACTGGTTGGCCGTTGGTCAAAGTGGTGAGTTCTTCAAGAAAGCCTTGCTCTTTTGTACATTTTATCCAATACTGTTCAGCGTTCAGGATTTCTGTTGCTACGAGATGTCCTGTATGATTACTTCTTTTTCTGCATCGGTCAGTAAATCTGAAAATCCACGCAGTGACTCTGAGTAGCTGTTGAAGCCTGCTGTACCGTTGAATATCAATTATCGGAACTGAGAAGCGTGTCATTAGTGCGACGTGGACTGTTGTAACTTCACGTTGGGTGGCTTCCGCTATGTCTAGTTCACAGAACTCTAGGGGCCATTCAGACATCGGTTTAGTTAGCCACTCGGGACCATGCCACCATTTAGAGCTGCACATCAGTCTTTCAAGCGTCGCGCCACGTGTGAGTAGGTCAGCCGGGTTGTCCGTTCCAGGACAGTATTTCCACTTTGATGGATCTGTAGTGCACCTAATTTGATTGACTCTGTTGGCTATGAACTGTTTCCACTTTTTGACGTCACCTTTTATCCATGACAACAAAATGGCGGAATCTGTCCACATCGTGTAGTCAACTTGAACATTCCTCAAAGCCCTTTTCACGTATGCCAACATTCTTGAGCAGATTAAGGCAGCCAGCAGCTCCAATCGCGGCAGCGTTGTCTCCTTAATGGGTGCTACACGGGACTTCGCAATCAACAGTATCGGCTTCTCAGGACTTGATACGACGTATATCGCTGTTCCGTATGCCGCTGGACTGGCATCGCAGAAAACATGTACTTGAAGCACATTGGTCTTCCTTGCTCCGCCGCCCAGATAGCGAGGAACGACGACGTCTTGCAGTTGCGGCAGCTGGATGACCCAATCATTCCATTCTTTTTGCAGGTCATTGGGTAGGACTTCATCTCAGCCGATTCCTCGTATCCACAGTCTCTGAAACAATATTCGTATGGCAATAGTATATGGTTCTACAAATTCCAACGGGTCAAATATTCTTGATGCTGACTGCAAGACAAATCGTTTTGTACCCGTCTGTGCTGTCAAAAACCGGAGTAGGTTTTCTACCGAAAAGTTGAATTCATCTTTTGCAGGATTCCAAACCAAACCCAGAACCTTGACCGACGTCTCGTGAAGAACGACCATCTCATTACTAGTAGATTCCACTTGATTTTCAAGCGTGCGCATCAAATTTGCTGAATTTGTTGTCCATTTTCGCAATGTCATGCCGGCCGATTTCATTATTGAGCGCGCTTCTCGGCATAGTTTAGCGGCTTCCTCTTCTGTGTCGGCACCAGTGACTAAGTCATCCACGTAAAACGACTCGGCAAGAGTTTGCGCAGTTTGTGCCATGACAGCCGGTGCTCTTTTTACGTGGTAGAGAATAGTAGCTGTGAGCAAAAATGGGCTACATGTGGCTCCAAAAGGCACTCGTGTCATCCTCCACTCTTGCAGCTTGCCCTTGGATAAATCTCCTTCTGCAAACCAGAGAAAGCGGAAAGCGTCTCTGTCGTCCTCCCGAATCGCAATATGAAGGAATGCCTTTTCTATGTCCGCGATAACTGCCCCCGGGTGCGTTCTGAAGCGTAGAAAAATTTGCACGAGGTCTTGGTATAAGTTGCCACCCTTTTGAAGGCAGTCATTAAGTGACTTGCATCCTTTGGCATGTGACGAAGCGTCAAACACCACTCTCACTTTCGTCGTCAGTGCTTGTTCACGCATGACTTCCTTGTGCGGCATGTAATATAATTTCGTCACCTCTGCAGGTACGTCACTGACTACTTCGGCGTGTCCTGCCCTCAAGTACTCCCTTATGGTACGGTCATACGTTTCGAGCAGTCCTTTTCTGGAGTTGAGACGGTTGACAAGCCTGTCCAGTCGAGTAACGGCTACTTGCCTGTTGCTTGCAAGCTCGAAATTATCCTTCCAAGGGAGGGTCACTTCATATCTTCCGTTTTTGAAGCTAATCGTTTGCTCAAAATGCCTCATGGTGTCGCTCATTTCAGGTGGCTTGTTTATCGCGTCCGTAATTCCTATGTTTTCAAGTTCCCAAAAGGAGCGCAATATCTCGTCGGAATCGGTAGCTTGGGCTTTTAGCACGCACACCATCATTTGTGAAGTAGTTGGGTGGGACACCAAGTGCGATGTGCTTCCCTGGAAGGTCCATCCAAGCTTGGAGTTCAGTGCGATCAATGATTCGTTGCCTTCGCACCGTGAAACTTCGCCGGTCAACACTTTCCACATCTGATCGGACCCGATAAGTACGCTGATGCCACTCTTAGTTATGATAGATGAATGTTGGAGCTCATCGGCAACATCGTTTCCCAGCTTCTTGAAAGACGCAACGAAGGCTACGTCCATTGCAGTCTCTGCGATGTCTTGACAGATGCTTGGGATCTCTATGGCAGTTAAGACTATTTTCCGCGTCGGAAAACTGGCTTCGCAGTCGTAGTTCTACTATGCGACGCCTCTTAGCCTCTTGGTCCGATGTATTTGCGAAAGTATTTAAGGCTATTCGAGTTGCTTCCACGCTTTTCAGCTTGAGGTGCTTGGACAGATCTTCAGTTACGAAAGTCCTCTGACTGTCACCATCGAAAACGCCTCGTATGTAGCGGCAGGTGTCATCATTCATGGCCCATGCTCTGAAAGTCTGAAGAAAAACGGAAGTGGTAGAGTCTTCCTTGACGGGTCTTCTTCCAAGTGATGCACAGACTGTCGTAGTTTTTTCGTGGTTCTTGTTAGCAAAGTCTGACTTCCGCGAACACCTATCGGAATCGCACATACTTGTAGCGTGTCCAGCTTGGCATTTGGAACAGGAAATCCTTTTTTTGCAGTCCCGTGCCCGATGTCCTTTGGTGGTGCAGCGGAAACACCTTTTGTCGTTGGAAAGCAGTTGCTGTGCAGGCTTCCGATCCATGATGGCTGGACGAGCAGAATACGAGTTGTCCTTTTTTTCTCGTACCGAGTTGCTGTGAAGCACAGATGACGTCGGTTTCCCACGCCGAGAGTACGTCGACTGACTGGCCACGGGGAGTGTTCCATGTTCTCGTTCTTTGACATCCTTAAAATCACTCTTTTCCAGGCTTTCCAGCTCAATACACAGGAAGTTGAGCACACGGTCCAGTCCCACGGATGTAGCTTCAGCTCTCGAGTCATATGCCAACTGGACGGCACATGATCGATGATACTGCACGACTATATCCCGTGGAAGAGCACGCAGTAGGATGTCGCAGAGCATTGACGAAAATGACGACTTGTGCACACCCAAAGTGTCTAAGCCTCGGATATTCACGAGAACTTGGTCGTACAAGCTGCGTAGCGCTTTGGTGTCAGTCGATGAACGGACAGGGCTTAACATCCGTAGCTTGGCAAAATATTCTTGCTCCAGGCGCGTCTTGTCCCCAAATCGCTTCTGTAGCATTTTGATGGCGTCACTGTAGCAACTTTCTGTCGTTGGAAGGCCCGCAATTACTGATGCAGCGTCTTCTTTAAGATACAGTCGCAGGTAATGAAACTTCTCCGTGGCAGTGATGCGATTGTTACTATGAACAATTTGGTAAAATTGTTCCCAAAATTCGGGCCACTTGCATAGGTCTCCAAAAAAAGGAGCTATTGTCAGTTTAGGCAATTTAACTCCAGTTCCATCTGATGGTGCTACGACTGTCTGGGAAACTGTTTCTTGAATTCCGGTCGATGTCCTTAGCATGCGATCTTTCTTGCTCAGAATCTCAGCGAGAATGCGCGTAGCAACGTCCTCGTATTGTAAGACAGCGTTATACTCGACCTCGAACTCCTCGTCAGGTATATGCGGTTCAATCTCGTTGTTCAAGTTTTTAAGCTCTTCGTTATTAGCCTTCAGCCTCTCATATATGGAGTTGAGCTGGTCATAGGAAGCAGAGTCGTTAGCGAGGAGATCACTTGCCTCGTTTATAATCCTCGTGTTCTGTGCTCGCCGCGACGTCCGCTTCGACTTCAGTCGCTCCATGCCGCTGCAGTTGACTGGTAGCCGTCCGTAGGGTCCTGGTTTTCAATCCTGGGTTTCGGCACCAATGTTTAGACGATGGCGTTCCAGACACTGCTATCAGACTCAACTCCGTCTTTTAGGTATAAGGCAAAAATACTTGTTTATTTAACTGCGTTCGGAAGCGCTCTGCTGTCACTTGAGCGTCCCCGCGTCCCTCGCTCGCGCTCTTCTTCTTCTTCGTTTCCTTGTCCCAGCCAAGAACGTGAAAAATAATCAACAGGGGTATAATCTGGGAGTCGCATCGAAAAGGACCAGTTCAAAAAAGGAGAGAAGATGCCAACCCCAGCCTTTTCTTTTGACACAGATGCATCAGTCGCAATGATATTGCTTATCTCTAGGTGAGCTTGATAATCTGCTAACTGCTCGTTTAAATACCTATGTGCCGAATGTTTCGCGTTATGAGGAAATATAAAATCAAACGGTATGCTAAGCATTGACTTTAGGTTGTGTATTGGACCAATATGTTTAATTTTTACATTCAGTTGCTGTAGTAGCGCTTGTGCAAATACTATTTGCGGGGTGTGTAGTCGCGACCAATGGGTTTCGAAAAATAAAGGCGGTTCTTGAATGAAAGCGTAAAATGAGAGTCTTTGGTGTGAACTGTGTATCTTTAGGAATGCTTGCACAGTAAGAATTTTAAACCTATTTAGCAGAGAAGGTAGGCGAGCTCCCATATACAACTCGTTATTTGCAACAAATTTTGGTAGACCCAGACACGAACGCAACGCTTCTCTTTCCAGCAGTATTAGGGGTCCCATTTTATAAGCTGCGCTGCCAGAAAATAGCACACATCCGAATTCCATGATGGGCTGCACATAAAGTTTATATATCATTATTAGCACATCTCGTCTTAAACCCGCTTTACGGTTTCCAAGCTGCCGTAGCCACCCCATGGCCCGTGTTGCCTTGGAGTACACATCATCAATGTAACTTCTCCAATTTAATGTGTGATTATACAGGATGTCCAAATATTTAAAGGAATTCACCTGCGGAATGAGCTCATTACTGTACATTAACGAGGTGTTGATAGGCTGCAGAAAAGAGAATGCAAGAAGCACACTTTTCTTTACGTTCAGAGTCATATGAATATTTTTAAGCCATCTTTCTATGATATTGAGATAATTTTGTAGACTCTGGTATAGGGATTGGAGGTCGGTATTACTTGCAAAGAAAGCAATATCGTCCGAGTACACATATAACTGAATATCATTAGTTGATGGAATGGTGCTTAAGAAAATGTTAAATAAAACTGGCGACAGGACAGCCCCCTGTGGTACGCCACGTGTCTGCTTATATCTATTTGACGAGTACCTATCTTTAAAGCAGCAATATTCTCTCCCTCTTAAAAACTCCGACACCCACGCAGTGATGTAGTTGGGAAAATGGTGATATTCCATCTGTTTTATTAAATTGAATGCTCAACCCTATAGTACGCTTTAGCCAAATCTGGAGTAACTAAAGCACAGTATTGGCGCCGACACCGAGCCATTTGTATTCGGCTCTCTAAATCAAAATGCACACACCATATTGAGCAACCAGATCTTAAACCAATTTGACTGCGGTTTATTATTGCGTTATTATTAATATATTTCATTACCCGAGCATTCGAAACTCTTTCAATTAGCTTAACCAGATTTGACGTGAGTGATATCGGCCTTACGTTGTCCAAGGCGAATCCTTTTTCCTGCTTTTTAAAAAGTGGAATCACTTTAGTCAGCTTCCATTCCGCAGGTATCCAAGCTTTTGTCAAAGAAAAATTCATCAGATTAAGTACTTCAGTTGGACAAATCTCGAATATTACTTTTATCACTGCATTTGTTACCCCGTCTGGTCCAGGTGCTGAAGGAGATAAGTGCCTTATTATCTCTGCCAGCTCATCTAAAGTAACCTCCTCGAAATCCTCGCCTGCCATTGGGTTCACAATGTGCAGTGGTATAGTTGACATGAATCTATCTTGGAGCCCTTTCGCAATATTTTCTACTAAATCAGAGAGCTCACTGGGGGAAAGAACAGAAGAGTCAATATTTTCAGCGGGTGGTAACATCTTTTGAGATCTTAAAAATCTGAAGAGCGCTTTTTTGTTTTTAGCCTTAGAAAGATAATCATGTTGTTTCATATGATAACCCTCTTTTGCTGTGCGTACTAAAACGGTGCTCCACCGTCGAGTACCGTCTTCTTCTTCTTCTTGCATGCGCACGATCTCGAGGCTCAGTTGTGCGCATGGTGACTAGAAAGGCTAATTTTGATTCTCACGAGCGAGCCATTTAGTGAATTTTTTCCAATTTTCTAAATTGCGTTTAAATTCATAATTGTTATTTCTTCAAAATGCAGCTCAGAGTTAGTACCTATGTTTGTGCTCATCTATTCGTAGTATTTGCAATTTTGTTACAACATTACTTCTTTCACCTTTAAGTGACAACATTTATTCAATTATGAAAACTACCTGGTTCTTGGCCAATACCCCCACGTAGGTGTGTGCCACTGTTCGAGGTTCTACTCTATTGCACTTTGAAGGGACCCCGCAACTCTTTTTGAGCAGGTGAAGAAAACACCGCCGATTGTTATCGAGGCTGCTGAAAACACGTGGGCCGAGAGCCACAGCGCACCACGAGGTGTATACTTTACAACTAATTCTGAAAATCAGTTAGCAATCGCTTCCTCTTCTCGCTACATAAACCAAAGTATACACCCGATTTATGTGCTATACACTCATCGGGCACATATGCTCCATTCAATGGAGCTTAAAGGAAGGAAGTATGTTTATTTACAGAAAGGCAGAGAGGTCGGCCTGAGCGATAGTTTGCTCTAGCCTGCTACTCTACACTGGGGGAAGGGAAAGGGGAAAAGAAAGAATAATGAATGACGATGGTGAGATAGAGAGGTGAGTATGTAGTGTTCTTTCTAGCGGAGACACATTTTAGAGCCGCGCACATAGACCAGTTGTTTCTAAAAAGGTAATAACTGCTCTTGTGACCGCAGTTGCACTGTTGGTGTCTGGCCAAGGGCCCAACATGGTCTCATCAGTTAATGACCTACTGCGATATTGTTCAGTAGAAGAAATCAGTGTTTGTCGTTCACGTGCGTACGCTGCGCAGACACAAAATATGTGCTCAAGTGTTTCTGGCACATCACAGTGTTCACAATTAGGACCGGTGTCACTGCGACCGATGATATGTGCGTAACGTCTAGTGTACGCTACACCAAGACGAATGCGGTGGATCATACTTGTGAGTTGCCGTTTCAATTTAGGAGGCATGCGGAACCTCATTTCCGGGTCCCATTTGTGAAGTCGCTGGTGTCGCCGTTCCGGTTTGGTCCAGTGCTGAAGTGTGTAGCTGCGCATCACGCAGCGAAGCAGGGCGTTCGTGTCAGCTCGTGAAAACGCAATGCGTACTTCAGGGGCACTGCTTAAGGCATTTTTAGCTTGAGCGCCTGCCTCTTCGTTTCCCACCACGCCGCGATGAGCGGGAATCCACTGGAAAGTTATAAGATGGCCATTTGTTGAAGCAACCTGAATAAGTTCTGTGATTTCTATTGCCAAGCAGTAATATGGATCTTGCTTCATGATGCAATAATGGTTTGCAAAGCGGGTTTGACATCACAGAAAATCGTCCAGGCTCGAGGTCGCTCTCCGGAAATAAACCTTATTGCCTCTCGGATAGCGACAAGCTCTGCGGCAGTTGATGTGGTTTTATGGTCCACTTTGAATCGACGAGCGATATCCATGTCTGGGATGACAAAGGCTGCGGTGGAGGTGTTTAGCGTGGTGGATCCGTCGGTGTACACGTGCAGAGAATCACTGTACGTTGTATAAATGTGATATAGGGTTAGTTGTCTGAGGCCAACAGAAGAAATGAGCGACTTCTTCGTAATTCCAGGTATCGTAAAAGAGATAGGTGGTTTAGGCAGAATCCATGGTGGCACTGCAGGGGAATTTGGCGGAGAAAACCTTGGTGGTATAATATTTTCATGCCGCAATATTACTTTTGAGAAACTGCAATCTGGGTGAGTGGCGGGTAGTACTGACAGTGCGTGCTGTCTGTGTCTGCTCAGTAATCGTAGGTGAACTCTAAGTGGCTCGCAGAGCATGTATACACTGATGGGACAAGCCCGAGCCTCTGCGATTGTCCCATTTGTTGAAGTGCAGCGTGGTAGACCCAAGCATCTTCGTAAGCATTGAGCTTGAACACTCTCGAGTGTCTTCACACAACTAGTTCCCATATTGGAAAGCACCGGCATGCTGTATCGAATGTATCCCACAAATAGAGCATTGTATAATTGAAGTAGCGATGATTCTGATGGGCCCCATCTTGCTCCTGCTACGTGGCGAAGAATGAGAGCAAAGCTCTTCAATTTAGATTTAAGTACGGCGACATGCCTGGTCCACCATAGATCTCTGTGTACGACAACCCCAAGGAACTTGTGGTGCGTTACAGCAGGTATCGCTGTACCATTAATAAATATCGGGTATTGCGACATATGCTTGCGCGCGAATGCAAGCACTGCGCATTTGTCGATTGAAAGAGTGAGCCCCTGACGTCGTAGATATTTGTATGTGATCGTCACTGCACGCTGTAGTCGAGCTCGCAATTGCGGACGAGTAGTTCCGGATGCCCATATGCATATGTCATCAGCGTATGCAGTGATCTTCACCGTGCTGGGAAGTTCTGCTGCTAGGCCGATCATTGTGACATTGAATAGGATCGGGCTGAGAACTCCTCCTTGGGGAACACCACGATGAACCTTATATCGATCGGTGTCTCCGTTACTTGTCGTCATGTAAATGGTGCGGTCCCTAAGGTAGCTAAAAATCCAAGCGTACAGTCGTCCACCGATGTCGAAATCTTCCAGTGCGTCAAGGATCGCATAATGCAGCACATTATCGTAGGCACCCTTAATGTCTAAGAAGACCTCCGCCACTAGTCTGCGTCGGCTTCTTTCCTCTTCAACGCTGGTGATCAAGTCGACCACACCATCAATGGCAGATCGGCCTCTTCTGAAACCGTTCATAAATGCAGGAAAGGAGTTGTTGCTCTCTAGAAGCCACTCTAATCGTGCCAGTACCATTCTTTCCATCACTTTTCCGACGCAGCTGGCTAACGCGATTGGTCTGTAGGAAGAAAGTGCATAAGGACACTTTCCCGGCTTGAGCAGTGCAATAATGCGACTGCATTTCCAGTTAGCTGGGACTTCTCCTGACTCCCATGAGGTGTTATAATGAGATAACAGGATATGTCGTGCTTCTGTATCAAGATGGTTGAGTGCAGCATACGTGATTCCGTCAGGTCCTTGTGCCGATGATCGGCGGGAGGCAGAAATCGCAGCGTCAAGCTCATGTATTGTAAAACGTACATCAAGGCGCTCGTCAGACGATGGAGGCACAATGGTAGTAAGAAGCTCATTAGTGGCAAGATCATCAGTGGTGTCCACGATGAGGCTACAGTAGTCACTGGCTATCTCAACTTCTGTCCGTCCCTGATGTAGAGCAACAGCTCGAAATGGTTGATGTTGTTGGGGAGTTGTCTGCAAACTTCGTACCACCCGCCAGATCTTTGATAGAGGTTGCCTGGGGTCCAGAGATCCACAAAAATTTCTCCAACGTTGCCTGTCAATCTTGTCAAGATGCCGAAGAACATGTCGTTGAGCTCGACGACAGGCGGAAAGGTCTGAAGGTGACTTCGTTCGTCTGTATCGTCGTTCGGCACGGCGACGGATTGCACGAAGGGCCTCGTATTGGGAGTCAACTGCTGATCTCTGCATCGGTAGGTTAACCTGTTTGGTTGTGTCACGCCGTGAAGAAGCAATGATGTCTTCTACCTCGGATGGATCAGTCGTATGTTCACAGCCAGACTTGACAGATGCCTTGAACAGTGTCCAGTCGGTTTGACGGATGTAGCGTGTGTGCGTGCGGCGAAACCACCTGAACTGAACATAGGTTGGAAGGTGGTCACTGCCGCGAGTGTCCAAATCTGTGCACCAACATGCGGAAGACAGAAGGTTTCTGGAAACGAAACAGAGGTCGAGGCAGCTGCTGTAGGACGTGCCACGAACAAATGTAGGTGATCCGTCGTTGAGCACGCTTAGTCCATAGTTGTATATAAAATTGGCTAAATCCCTTCCGCGATAATTCGTTGTAGTGCTACCCCAGAGAGGTTGATGTGCATTGAAATCGCCGATCACAATGTGTGGCCTTTGTGCTGATTGAAGAATGGTCCCCAGGTGGAAGCAGTTCATCTGTGCGCTTGGGTGTATGTATCCTCCTATTACGGATAATGTTCGCTTTTTATGTGTTATAGTCAGGCTCACGTAATCATTGCTGGTATGCGACGCGACTTCAAGTCTCAAGAATGTCAAATCACGGCGTATAGAAACGAGAACTTTGCTCGTATGTTGATCACTCCGGGACCAAACCTGGATATATCCAGATATACGAAGAGGTGAAACCATATTCGGTTCACATATAACGATAACAGAAAATTTATATTTAAAAATTCATTGCCTGAAGTCTGACAGACGGCCACGTAGGCCACGAGCATTCCATTGCATAACAAGCGACTGGCGCATGCGTTCTTCGAACATCAGTGCCATGTTCACTTACTGAAGAACCAGTAGAAGAGGCTCCAAAACCTCAAGTAGCTGCACAGCCGCCTTAGCAGCGGGAGTGTTTAGGCTGCTGAGAATCTTACGCATCGAACCCATCAAATTTTTAAGCATAGCCTTGACATCTGTGTTGTCCATCTTCTTGTTTTCTTCATTGGAGGTAGGGGCACTATGTGGTGATGGCGCTACCGTAGCTCTTGACGGTAGTGAAGGCCACTGAGTTTCCGACGTGGGGAGAGCCAATGACTGGTTACATTGTACTTGCGTGGACTGTATTGGCATTTGAGCATCTGTATCCTCCTTTCTGGCTGACAAAAGTAGGCTAGGAGGTGGTGAGGGCACGGTTTTGTGTGTCGAATTCGATAAGCTATGAGCACTGCTGCTTCGTTTGCGTCGATGTCGCGAACGATGTTTACGGCGCCGTACAGCCCTTGCAGCTTCTCTGTGAGTGGAGTGGTCTCGAACCATCTTCTTCAGGATACTAATTTCATTCCTCATTTTGGGACATTCCTTTGATGTTGCGTCGTGGGCACCTGAGCAGTTTGGGCATTTGGCCACAGCATTGCAGTTATCACCATCATGAGGGCCACCGCAATGCTTGCAGGTTACTGCACCCTTGCAAACTGCACTAACGTGCCCAAATTTCATGCATTTATGACATTGCAGAGGTTTTGGTACGTAAGGACGTACCGAGTGCCTCACGTACCCAACTTTTACATGTGTGGGTAACGTGTTCGACTGAAACACTACTTTAACACATCGCGTGCGTCCAAAGCGGTGGAAGCTAATCACGGGAGCCGACGATGACAGCAGTTTCTCGAGACTCGAGTCTGTTATCTCCTCATCCACATCGTATATAACTCCTGTTGTCGTTTCTTCGTCGTACGCGGAGAATGCGCGAACCGGAATATTTCCTAATCGAACAATCGCTTTCAGCGTGTCCATTAAGGCCTTCGTAGTGACCTCCACGGACAGTATGTTCTTTCGGGTATTTATGCGTATTTCTACGACTTTCCCTGGAGCGATGAGCTCAAAGTACTCTGTCAGGCTCTGCCTATTTAGAGAGTTCAAGATGTCTGTCTTCGATGTCAGCACATACGAAATGGTGTACGACCGCATGCTACTCGCCTTTGTCTGTGCTTGTCGGCTAGTGGGCGATGTCCGGCTGATTTTCCTCTTCAGGCGTCGGCTTGGTACGACCACGTAGTCGCTGTCCGAAGCCATATCTTCAACGGAGGAGTCATCAGAATTGTCATCGTGGGCCCCGCTTGGGCCGGGGTGAGAACTTGCGTCAGACGCACTATGATGTGGTCGGCCCGGTCCCGGTTGCTGGATGGGGTTTTGATCCCCCATTCTAAGGGGGAACGCCCCTTCGAGGTGTGTCGATTATTGAAAAAACTTGGCAAAAGAATTAGGAAACTCACAGAGCTCGAAGCAGAGGCTGTTCTCTGTGAAAACTTCTTCTTCTTCCTCCCTCAATGGAGCCAATAATGCTTGAGGCCCATGTGCTTAGATTTAGGGGCATTTAGGTGAGCTCTGTCTTTTCTGTCTTGTTTCTGAAACGTTCCCTGCGCACTATGAAAATATACTTCTTTCAAAAAACAATAATTCATTCCATTTAAACATAGTAACTTTCTGTTTGTGAAAGTGCATAAAGTAAGAAGCAGTTAAGAAAACATGACCCGCAACTTTTCGTCAATTAGATTTTCGAATATTCTGGCACAGATTGAAATACAGTGAACAACTTCCAATACATTGGAAGACAATGAACAATCAACAATGCCGCGGCATCGTTTCTGCAGCTTCACACTCTACAATATACCTGCAAAGGTTAGCATCATCAGTTAATTTCGTGTGGATTTGCGGAATGACTAATTAATTTAACCATTTTACTCTTCCAAAAGCTAGTCGTTTTTGGTATAACCTTTTTAAAACCATAGCTTCCGAGATTGATTCATTGATTCATTGAAATAACCTAATTGAGAGTAACCAAGCACGCTTCAAGCAACGAACTGTACATTCTATAAAGTAAGGAATAATGTCATAACTATTACATTGGTATTTTCATACCAGTCAATGTTGTTTGTGTGCAGTATTGTGCTGAATGTTCTTTGTAGTACCCACCTTATGTCACATTCGTTTTCTAAATATATTTTACACACTGTGGGCAGTTATCTGATACTTCATCGCATATGCATAATCATCATCATAATGCGTCCTTCATTTTCATCGTTTGTGGAGACACAGTTTGTGCCACGGATGTGACTGGTTTGCCACGTCTTCAAGGCCTCATAAACGCCTGTATAACTACGCACGCCTTTAGAGGGCATGCTTAGTACTAAGTCAGAAAATTTAAAAGCGTGAAAAGTACTACGTCACTATGTACACAATTTTATTTTGTATATTAGCTGTCCTATCGAAAGTGTATTTTTGCATCCCTTTCCTGTGTTGTATCGCATAACGCAAATTTCGCTACGTTTCAGCATACGTTACAGTTACATTTATTAGGTTGTTGAATTGTTTTTATGCCGTTTCTTTATGTAACTATACATATATGCTCCTTTTGTCCCATGAATACGTCGCAAACATTGCCTTGTGTTTCCCCTCCTTTACGATTACGTAGTGCGTCTTAGGGGTGTGGTGGCTTGGGCTAGTTGGTATGGCATGACGATAGTTATAGCGTGAGGACAAAACGACGACACAGAGATCTTCGTGTCCTTCTTGTCTCTGTGTCTTCGTTTTGTTCTCGCGCTATAACTAGCGTTTTAGGGCTTCTAAGGTAATCATAAATAAACAAATTGATAAATAGACAAATAAACAAATAAATGAATGAATAAAGCTCTTAGTTCACCTAAAAAAATGTGCTTAAAATACTTATTTTATACGTCTAAGCTTTGATGCAGTATTTTAAACGCATTCTTTTGACCCATTTTAGAATACGTATGCATTATATTATAAAAATTGCCGTGTTGAGACTTACATGTTTCAGTATTCATAACTGAGTATGGCATCAATTTAATATCCGGTTTTGTTGTAGAATGATATTGTTAGGCAGCACTTGCAAATCTCACAGCATTGTAATTTTGGTGCGTTATTGTTTCGTTTTACCCTTCATACATTTGTCGATAACCAAGTATACGTTACTTAAGGGTCATTATGCCCCAGTGGTTTCCTTGTTTTGTCTTAGATTGTAACCTTTTTTATGTAAATTCACAACATCATTTTTGATAGTTTAAACCAGAAAACATATGGATATTTCCAGTTCACGACGTCATGATTTACTGGTCTCTGGGAATTCGTTTTTTTATTATACGATAATTATGAGACAATTATTAGCCGGCGCAAATGACAGCGTCATGTCATAAATGCCGGGATTTCACGGATCGTTACGACAACTGGTTCCATATCAGCATTTCCTTGACGGGTGTATCTATTACTGTGTCACTGATGAAAATCCTCCATCATTTTTGAAGTAACTGTGGTACTGCCATGGTACTACATGTAACAGATCTGCTCATCTGCTCTACTGAATGCTTAAAAACGTCGATGTTTGCGAGCGCCATCTGTGGAGGCAAAGTGCGTAAATTTCTGTAGAAAATACTAGAAATCTGTCAGCTTAGCTGGTTAGATGTGATTCAGCAGTTTCTCACTAAAACATACCTCAGCCTTGCAATCTAACTGTGAATGTTAAAGCATGTTAATTGTTTATCTTTTGTGATAAACTTTGAAATTTAGACGTTGTTGTTTTATATTACACTGATTTTCGAACCCTGCATATTTCACCCTTTTTTCGATGTTAGCTAAGAACCAATCTGCACAGTTACCAATTGTGTTTAAAAACAAGTCGCTAAGCTTTAAAAAGGGATTTTTCTGAAAAGTAGCCTTTTTTGACATTTTTCGTGGGAGCTGTTTGTTCAAGACTATTAGGAAAATGCCTTATGTAATTATCCTAATTCCTTCAAGATTTATTTATAAGTATTTTTCAAACCTCAGCCCCTCTGCCCTAGCATGAATCCGAAGCAGCATCTGATGACTGCCAATTAAACAATGTGCGCCAACTCACCTGAAATGCCAGATAAGCGTTTTATTAATATCTTATTTTGACTACAGTTGCGGAATATACTCTTGAATTCTGTGAAGTATTCCACTAGAAGACTATCTCATGGTAGCAAAAGTGGTATGCTAGGGCTAATCAGTTTGTTTATTTAAGTCATAGATTGCTGCAAACTAAGTCTCACTGGTGGAAGCAGGGATACGCTCTATGGATGTTTCAAACTAAGAATGCATTGAACTTGGTTGACGGAGAGCAGAAGTTTAAAGCTAAGCCATTACAAGAAGGTGGCGCTTAAGCCAAAGTGGGGCAATGAACAGGCAAGAAATATTTGTAATACATAGTGTGCTTCTGCTCCCATCCAAGCAAATGGCGGACCTTTCAAGGTGGGCTTATTTTGACGTTATGAGGAATTTTCGACATACTGAAGGTGTTTTATTACTTGAACGTTCACTCAAAACCTCGAACGTTGTTTTTTTTTCACAAAAACTGACTTGTCTGCGCTGTACACTTCCGTGAAGAGTGATAACTTCTCTTGCAATGAGAAGAGAGAGAAACGAGAAAAAAAGGAAGGCAGCGAGGTTAACCAGGTGCTAGTATCCAGTATGCTACCCTACACTGGTGTTGGGGAATAGTGGGTTGAATGAGAAAGAAAGAGTTAAAAAATAAATCACAGAAAAACACTGACACACACGCACACACAAAATCAGTCCACTCAGAGGCGTTCCGACAGGCCAGTAGTTCGCAAAAAGCCCAGTAGCGCTTGCACGCCTTTCTTCTGTGACGATGAGTCATGACGATGCGCAGTATACTTTCTTCGGACAGTGGCTGGTCATCTAACTTGTTTAAATTATTAGAAAGGTATTGTCTTTCCAGGTTGTATTTCGGGCAGTCACACAGGATATGTCGAATTGTTTCTTCACCTCCGCAGTGTGCACAGTCGGCACTGTCGGCCAGACCTATGCGGAACGCGTAAGCACGGGTAAACGTGACTCGCAACCATAGTCTGCACAGAGCAGTAGCGTCGCCTCGTCGAATTTTCGTTGGAAGCTGTATGCTTAACGTTGAATCAAGGGATCGTAATCCTGCATGCGTAAACAGAGGCTGATTCCAAAGAGCCATGGAGCGTTGGCGAGCAAGCATGCGGAGCCTCCTAGCAGCGTCTGTCCTTGAGAGAGGTATTTACTGGTTGTTGTCTTCTGTATAGGCTGAACGGGCAGCTTGATCAGCTCGTTCGTTACCGATAATTCCACAGTGGCTTGGCAACCACTGAAATATAACGTGGTGCCCTTTCTATCTTATATGGTGTAGCATTTCTACTGTTTGAAATACCAACTGCTCGTGTGAACCACGGTGTAGATTTGACAGAAGTGACTGCAGTGCCGCCTTGCAGTCGCAGAAAATCGTCCACCGTTGCATGCTTTGGTCGTTAATGAAACGCAGCGCAGCGCGAAGCGCTGCAAGCTCTGCTGCCGTTGTTGTGGTTGCATGAGCTGTCCTGAATTTGATGGTTGTGGCGTGTTGGAATAACGACCGCCGCAGTTGAGCTGTTTGCAGGACGGAGCCGTCGGTGTAGACGTGGGTGCAGTCTTGGTACTTCTCGTACAGCACAAATAAGGCGAGCTGCTTGAGGGCTGGTATTGAGAAATCTCGTTTTTTCTGGATGTCTGGTATTGTCAGGTTGATGACTGGCTGTTTGAGGCACCATGGAGGAATTGAAGGTCTCGCCGTGGGCGTAAAACCAGTTGGTAGGGAGTCACCATGTGTAGTTATTGTTCGACAAGAAGAAGTATGAGGTCTATCCGCTGGTATAAAGGCTAGGTGGCGATGGGGAGTCCGGCCCACATGCCTTATGTGTGTCCTCAAAGCTTCAATTTCAATATGGGTCTGTACGAGGTGGCCTTTGGGTATAGCTATAGTCGCCATTGTTGAGGCACCCTGAGGCAGACCTAGACATATTCAAAGCCCGTGTGCCTGAACGCTTTGTATTATGCGTCGACTTGTTTTGCTGGCGTTTGATAATGCAGGCAAACTGTATCGTAAAAAAACAAGGAAAAGCACCCTGTACAGTCGTAACATAGCATTAGGCTGCATTCTCCAAGTATTCCCAGCGAGAAACTTGAAAAGATGACATATGCCTGTCAATCGCTTTTTCAAATACGACACATGAGTGCTCCTTGATATGTCTCTGTCGACTATGACACCCAGATATTTGTGAGATCGACGATAAGGTATATTTTGACCGTTAATTCACACTCTGTAATTCGACATGGGTGCGCGCGTAAATGCCAGAAGAGCGCACTTTCCGGAGGAAATTTCCAGGCCTCGATTGCGTAGATACAAAGCAGTTGCAGTAGCAGCTTTCTGTATTCTCGCTCGTAACTGCAGGCGAGTTACAACAGATGTCCAGATGCAGATGTCATTAGCGTATGTTGATAGATAAATATTGTTTGGTAGGTGCGAAAGCATAGCGATTATTGTTATATTGAAAAGCACGGGGCTCAGTACCCCACCCTGATGGACGCCACGACAACTGAAATGTGCAGACGTGTTCCCGGTCTCTGTACTCACAAAATAGGATCGCATTTGGAGATCCACTTAAACATTCGGCCACCGACTCCAATCTCATCTAGTGCGGTAAGGATGGTTTCATGTGTAACGTTATCATAGGCTCCTTTGTCGTCAAGGAACAGGGAGGCGCAAAGACGCTTATGGCCTTTCTCGTGTTGAACGCACGTTATTAGGTCGATGACGCTATCGATCGATGATCGACCACGTCGAAAGCCAGCCATGGCATTTGGGCAGATCTCATGATACTCCAAATACCACTCGAGTCGGCCAAGAATAATTCTCTCCATCACTTTACCCACGCAACTAGCCAATGCGATCAGGCGATAGCAGGAGAGTTCCAATGGTGATTTGCCAGGTTTTAGCAATGGTTTTAGACGACTAGTTTTCCAACTTACAACAGATGTCCAGACGCAGATGTCTTTAGCGTATGTTGATAGATAAATATTGTTTGGTAGGTGCGTAAGCATAGCGATTATTGTTATATTGAATAGCACGGGGCTCAGTACACCACCCTGATGGATGCCACGACAACTGAAATGTGCAGACGTGTTCCCGGTCTCTGTACTCACAAAATAGGATCGCATTTGGAGATCCACTTAAACATTCGGCCACCCACTCCAATCTCATCTAGTGCGGTAAGGATGGTTTCATGTGTAACGTTATCATAGGCTCCTTTGACGTCAAGGAACAGGGAGGCGCAAAGACGCTTATGGCCTTTCTCGTGTTGAACGCACGTTATTAGGTCGATGACGCTATCGATCGATGATCGACCACGTCGAAAGCCAGCCATGGCATTTGGGTAGATCTCATGATACTCCAAAAACCACTCGAGTCGGCCAAGAATAATTCTCTCCATCACTTTACCCACGCAACTAGCCAATGCGATCAGGCGATAGCAGGAGAGTTCCAATGGTGATTTGCCAGGTTTTAGCAATGGTTTTAGACGACTAGTTTTCCAACTTAAGGGGACAGCGCCCTCTAGCCAACAATTATTATATAGCTGAAGTAGAGCTATCCTCGCGTGCTCACCCAGATTACACAGGGCTCTGTAGGAGATTCAGTCAAGTCCTGGTGCGGAGGTACGTTTGCATGAAGCGAGTGCTGCCTTGAGCTCCTGAATGGTGAACGGGAAGTCCATACAGGAATCACGTTGTGGCGGACAACTGCTTGAAAGTGGTAAGCTGCTGATGGCTGTAGTTTGTCCTGATAATCCGGCACACAACTCTTCAGCAACTTCCACATCTGGTCGATTTTGGTGAAGTGCTAAGGCCTTGAATGGTGACTTCTGGATGAACGATGACCGCAAACCTCTAACCGTCCTCCATATCTGCGACAAAGGCTTACTAGGGTCGAGTGACTCGCAGAAAGTAATCCAGCGTGGGAATTCTAGCTTGTCCAACCGACGTTTGATCTTCTTCTGCATACGTCTAGCAGTCCGTAAATCTTCTATGTCCTTCGTGCGCCGGTACCTTCTTTCAGCTCGTCGTCGCAAGGCTCGAAGCCGCTCCAGCTCGATGTCGATGTCCATGACTCTTACAGGGCATGGGATCGTACACGCAGTCTCTTTTACAGTGATATTGATGGCCTCTTGTGAATGGGATATGTTTTCTCTGCATTGGTCTTCCATACAAGATTGAAATTTTTTCCAGTCCACTCTTTTAACCATGCCGCGCACTTTGGGGGGCGACAATCCTCTGATCTTGACGTATGTTGAAATGTGATCACTCCCATGCATTTCTATATCCGTGAACCATTCAGTATGTTTCACTAGGCTTCGCGAAGCAAAAGCCAAGTCGAGACAGCTACTGTATGTGGGGCCACGTAAAAATGTAGGACTGCCATCGTTCAGTAACCAAAGTTTGTTGTCGGAGGCAAAAGACACCAAGTCTCTGCCCTTCATATTCGTATTCTGACTTCCCCATAATGCATGATGAGCGTTAAAATCCCCAATGATAACAAACGGGTCAGGAGTTAACGCTATGATGTCTCGTAGTCTTTTTTGATCGAAACGGCTTGATGGTGATAGGTAAGCGCCAACCAAAGTGATGTTGAGCCTCCTCTTTTTCAATCTTAAGCGTACGTATTGGTTTCTGTCATGAGGTGGTACAGGTTGAAGGATGTAAGTGACGTCTCGGCGAACGTACACCAGAACCTTGCTGCTTTCAGTAACAGTAGGCGACATAAAAGGTTCGTATCCCGACAGTCGTATTGCACTCGATAAGTTCGGCTCACAGATGACAATTACGGGAAACATATTGACGTACACAAATCGGCGAAAGTCACCAATGCGCGATCTCAGTCCCCTGGCATTCCACTGCAGTAATGCTGCTTTACGAACCTCGTCCCTGAAAGACAGTGGTGGGTTAGCCATGGTCTACTCTAGGGCTGCTAGCACTGGACTAAGCGCGTCCAGTACTTGAAGGGCACTTTTGGCTGACGGTGTATTCATGTCGCTTAACAACACGCGAATGGTGTCCACTAATGATCTTAGCATCACCATCACGCGATGATCTGGCTTCCCGGCTGTTGCAGCATCTTGCGCTTGTTCTTGAGGCGGCTTCTGTTGAGGCTCAACAGGTCGTGTTGGCAGCTTCTGTTTACGCACAACAGATCGCCTAGGCTGAAGGGGTGGCCATTCCTTTGGAAAGAGAGATCTTTCAGCATCTTCCCTTTCAGCGCAGATGTTTCCCGTGCTAGGAGCCGCACCTGTCAATTTCACTTGAGTTTCTGACTTTCTCGTCAAATTTTGCACTATCCTTCGTGAGGACCTTCGGCGATGACGGCGCCTTCGCCTTACTTTCTGCGCAGCTTCTCTGTGAGTCGAGTTGTGTCGCACCATTTGCCTCAGAATATAAATCTTTTTCTTAATCTAAGGACAGTCCTTGAAGGAAGCGCTATGAGCTCCTTGGCAGATGGGGCATTTGAACGTAGTTGCATTACAGTCGTCTTCTCAGTGGTGTTCAGCGCATCGGGGGCACACTGCGGAATTTCTGCAAACGCCCTTTATGTGGCCAATCTTCTGGCACTTAAAACAATGCATAGGCCTCGGAATAAATGGCCGAACCTGGTGACGGAAATGGCCAACCTTCACCTAAGAGGGAAGACAGTCACCCTTGAATATTATTCGCACAAAACAAGAGTTGCCTAGGCGGCCAGCATGCACAATGACGTTGTTTTCACTCACTGGTTTTATCAGTACAGGAAAATCTTCATTGGCGATTTCAGTGTCTATGTCATAGATAACTCCTGTTACGGTGTCACCATTTGCTGGTATGATGGATCGGACTTTGAAGTTTCCTAGCTCCGACACATGCTGTAGCGTGTTTAGTGCACTCGGGTTCCTCACGCCGATTTCCAAAAGATTCTTCCTCGTGTTTATCCTGATGTCCTTAATCTCGTTAGGCACAATGTTTTCAAGGTACAAGGACAGTGCTTGCCTGTTGAGGATGCGTAGACTGGCAGTAGTAGTCTGCGGCACAAACAGAATGGAGTGAGGCCATCACTGAGGTGCTGTCCTCACAGTGGCGGTACGTGATGCCGATGATACGTTCATGATTCTACGTTTGGCCTTGCAGTAGAGCACAGGTTCGAAGCCGTCTTCCGAGGACTCGTAGTCTGATGCAGAGTACAGCTCGGTGTCCTCGCTGTCACTAGATGGATTACCACGCTTTCATGAAGCAATGCCCGTGGATGAACTGGGACTGGGCGGGATCTCCGGGGATTGTACATCCATCACCACGATGTAGCGGGCTGGAGACCCCGCTGTTGCGCTATAGAACGCAGAAAATACAGCAAAGACCGCAAGATTATTTCCACAAGAGGATCACTTCGTCTTCCCCTCGCAATGACAAGTTATCACTTATGAGGCAGGCGAGAAAAAATGCATGAATTTTACTGTCATAGAAGAGTGGAAATTTGAACGAAGAGACACTTATTTTATAGAGCTATATGCAAAGTGTTTTAAAAGTTCTTTGAAGTAGTTTCAATCAAGATTTAGTACAGTAAATTTTCGGGCTAGATCTAAAAGGAATCCGCACCAATTCCTCCACGCGCATAGAGTAGTGAAGAAAACGACACAGAAAAGCGCTGCCCGTGCGAGCGTTTGTCTTCATCTTTTCCTTCACTATTTTTCCCATGAAAAAAATGCACTGTTCCCACTTGAGTAAAATGTTTAGGTTCCTACTCTGTGCTTACGGAAAATAAAATAAGTGAAACGTTGAATCGATGCCTCACGCACGCCTGCTCCGAAAAAAAGGCACACCTCTGAACATATGGTCTTGGCGATGGTGTTGTCCATCACTGCTACACCTGCAGCATGCGAGTGGTTCTCGAGCAGACTGTGTGGCTTCTCAGTCTTCCGATCGCTTAATTGTTCAGCATATTTCTGTTTAAGGGCCTAGCCAGGTGACGTCGAGTTAACTCGCACCTATTTTGAACCAGATAAAGTTGTTCCAATTGTTCAGTCATTCTCTCAACAAAATTATCGCTTCGTAAGAGTCATAATAATAAGCAGGCAAGACGTTGATAGGGCCGTCGCCCACTCATCAGCTAAAAACGCACCCCTTGAAACATTGACAAATAAAGAGTTATCAATTTTTCTTTCATAATTCCTGTTATCTGTTTGCTCGCGATTTCTGTGCCTTAAAAGTGTACTTCCTTATATCGTCTCTTTCATTTTTCTTTTTCTGTTATATTATGCACATTTGGTTGTGTTTTTTTTATTCTCGAATCCTTGCTGTTCGCCTAGTTAGGGGTCAGCAGCTCAGTCAAGCTGTTTTTTTTTTGGTTGGAGTTTTCATTGGAACGATCCTCGGATTTTGCCGCTTTTACTGCGGGCCCCTGTCATCATGTACACAATGATGATGAAATAAATGTATTATTATTATTATTATTATTATTACTATTATTATTATTATCATAAAAAGAGTCAGATTAGTTGATTCGACCAACTGGCAGCCAAACGAGTGCCAATTTCGGTACGTATTTGCTCTGTAAAAAAAAAAGATATGATGAGATTTTCAAGTGCGAACTTCTAGCATACTTTTTTCAATTATTTTGCGGTTAACAATGGTGTTGCATATCTTTCAGGAGCGAACACAAGTACGTAAGACCAGAACGCTACAACGCTCCATTCATATGGATGCTGTCGTTTTTTTAATCCTAAATATAAAGATAAGAACGCACCAATAACTTTATTAGTGCGTGATACCTGGTTCCCCAACATTCTAGCAACATTTATTGTTCGACGATTCCAAACTCTTTAAATCTTCATTGCCGTCTGAACGTCTGTTGCTTATTTTATGCCACGTCTTTCTATACTACCCGTTTACCCGTGTTCCGCACAAATCTTTAGGAGCTTGCTCGCCAAGCTTCTTATGTTCGGGGTATGTGTCTTGGCATGCACGCTAGAGGCGCGGCTGTGCGATGTTCCCACTACACGCCCACCTTAACTTTCATGAAGTAGGAAGAGAGAGAGAAAAAAATTATTCATTCAGGCGAAAAGTATTGTCCACGTAAGGTGGAGCCCTTCAGTCAGGGCCCCATGGGCTCGCGCCACATTACGTGCCCGATTGATCAGCCAGCACTCTTTCTGCGGCTCTGAGATGGTCAGCGCAGTCTCCCACAAGGAATGCGAGTAGCCCGGTCGTTGTGGACATTCTCAGGTGCAGTGATACACTGACGGTGGCGCTCCACGATAAGGACAGTATGAGGGATATTGTGTGGGGTGGAAGATATGAAAGATGTAAAGGCAGGAAAATGAGTTTGTCTTAAGCTGCCACCAGAAAACCCCGTCCTCTCGATTGAGTGATTTGTGTTGCAGTGAGAAGTACATACGACTTTGGCGGTAATATTGTAGCGTGTAAGTGCAGTCTAATGCTTTGTTTGATGCATCTGCTGGGTTAGACAGCTTTCCTGATTGCGCCTGGTTTGTAAGCTCTCATGCTACCACATTAGCGCGTTTAGTGCCATGGTGAGAGACGTGTCCCGGTGCGCAGACGATAGACACCCTGGGTAACAAAGCAGGATGTGCATATCTCAGAATTAGGTGTTTGCAGGGTGCGTGTAGGTAGTGAATTACCCGATATATGTCATTCATGGAGGAAGAAAAGAACTAAAGACAGGCCCTGACATCACTCATTGTGAAGCCGGAAGGTTGGCCTTATTGACTGGAGATATTCTCTTCTCTTAAATACATCCGAATGTGAAGTAGAAGGCGTGACACTCTCTGGCTCGAAAAACACGTGGGCTGCCGGCGCGCGTGTCGTCGTGATCCGAAACCAACGGAATGTGGCTCAGCACGCTGGGCCAGCGCGATACCATTGGCGCGAAATCATTCGTACGAGTATTAAGCAGTGAGGAACAGCTCACCGACAAGGAGAGAGAGAGAGAGAGATAAAGATGCAAGGAAAGGCAGGGAGGTTAACTAGACGCACATCCAGTTTGCCACCCTGCATAGAGGAAAGGATAAAGGGGAGAAAAGAGGAAGCAACCACAAGAGTACGCGTGCTAGATGCATTGACTACAGTGAGTGTGGTGCCAAATTGTTCACATTTATATTTGCGCCCTCAATAGTCAACGCCATCGGCCATCCACTGCCCTATTTCAACTTTCAACTTTATTAATTCGTCTCGTACAGACTAGAAACGTCCTCCGGGGCTAAAAGCTTCAGTAATCAGTTTTGAGCACCGTCACAATCAGCCGCTAACGTGACCGAAGCGGCTCCTGGTCACCGTGGTCATGTTCCACGTAAAAGGTCACCGGCGTCAGATTTGTGCAACTAGGGTGAACTTGTGCACAGTGCAAGTGACACTCGACCGCGGTTGGTCTTGAATCTACTGCTACACACGGTGGCAAGAAGCTACACCCATCGCCGACATATCAGCGCCCACGGTTGCAGCGGCTTTCATGTCGACATCGATTGCAAAGTTAGGCTGCCCATCTACTATAGATAGTCATTGATCGCGGCCGGCAGTTTAATTCGGCGCTCTTCAACGAACTCCTCAAGCTTCTCGGAACTACATGCCTGCGTACGACCACTTACCACTGACAAACAAATGGGCTGGTCGAGCGTTTTCACAGGCATCTCGAGGCCTCCCTCATGGCACATGAATCACCAGAGGAGTGGGTCGTCCAACTGCCACTGGTCTTGCTTGGCATTAGAGCAGCCATGAAAAGTGACCTGAGCTGCTGATGCGCCGAGTTTTGTCTACAGCAGTTTGTTACGCCTGCCTTGCGACTTCTTCCATCTCCCAGTCAAAGCACCTGTGCCACGGCCTGGAGACTACGTTTCCAAACTACAAAACATCTTCCAGCAGATATACTCCGCGCCTACACGCACGGACGAAGCGACCACTCCTTATGTGTCTCGATCCGCAGCTCACCTAAGTTATACACGTCGTGTGCAACTATGGCATGCAGAGAAACCTTTAAAGTCACACTACTCCGAGCCCTTTCTAGTTCTAGAACGGCGTCCGTCGACATTCGTCGTCAACATGAACGGCCGGTCTGACACTATCGCTCTCGAACATCTCCAGCCGGCCTACTTCAAAACAACGTTGCCCTCGGCCACACCATCACGTGACGCAACCGACGCAACGGTCCTGCATTCCGGATCACTGCCTCCTTACGCCACAGTCAGAAGATGTCATGCCTCCTGAAGATTTCATCGTTTGCCGGACTTTTCCTCCTCTTTAGGGGGAGGGGAGGGGGAGCCCTCTGTAGCGGCTGCTGCATCGGCGTCGCAGAGAGAAGACGAGAAAACGTTCGCTCTTGCACGAAGCAGGAGATGCTTCCACGGGCCTGCTCGCGTTGGGCGTTCGAGACAGTCATTAAAATACTCCTAATCACAGCGGTCGTGTCGGGTTCTTCGTTTCACTCTGGGAAGACCAATATTTCGCCGTTTCTTCAAGTTAGCACATTCCCGACACTCTAATGCCTAAAGAGCGAGCATAGTGAGCGAATCAGAAAAGGTGTTTTACGTTCAAGTTGTTACGGTAAAAATATCAAACACGAAGCTACATATGTGCACAGGATGTCCTCAACAGAAGTGTTTCGTCTGTTGCCACAAGCAGGAACATTTCGCAACCTTCACTAACCTGCAAGGTGCTCGTCATGGTTACGTTTTGCCATTTTGACCGAAACGCGCTTTCGCTGAGCAGTTCAAATACTTAATATGCCGCACGCAACATGGATATGCGCGCTCGTTCTACCCACCCTTGAGGCCACGTGGCTGACAACAGGTTTTGTAAACGTAGCTACGAGTGCAATAGCCGCTGGGAGAACACTGAATAGCTAACAAAGTACGACAGAGCCCGAATATTTTCCGCCACGGGTCACTACGAGACGTATGCAGGCGCACATGCCACGACCATACCGCCACCGCTCACTGTTAGACCAGCTACACTGCACAACACGTAATCATAGGAACGCCACCATTGTGCCCAGTAGATATGGATGCCATGACGTCATTTCCGTCAAATTTCTCCCGCAGTGCGCCGGCTAGGCATGCCGTCTCCTCATTCCTTTTTCCGCGAGGTCCATAGAATTTCCTCATTCTGTTCACAAGGGATGTACACATTACCCGTCTGTAAGACATGTGGCATTTGTGCTGCGGAGAAGACATCAGCAGACTGGCCTTGAAGTGACAGAGGCCACACAAAATCAGCGGTAAGACAGCCTAGATTCTTGACCTGTATTGACATTGCCTTCTCCGACTTCCAACTGCCACCTCTATTTCAAACTCTCCTCACCATATATAGTTCACTCACCGCAAAACTGTAATCTTCAATGAAAAACGCGTCCCCCAGCTTTGTAATCAGGGACGCAATCATTTTATACAAATGCATTGATATGTAAATTATGACATCTTGTGTATGTATGTGTATATACAATCACCTATATAACAACGTGTTATGTTTTGATGTGATAGTAGGGAATTCGTACGGATTATTCACGGGTTGTCCCAACCAGTTCTAGGCAAGCTCCTTGATTATTCTTCCCTTCGTGGAGATGGCGGGATTTTTTATTGAGTAGCTAACAAACTAAATATGTAACTTATAACAGCAAGACCAGAAGTACTAGGGTCATTTTAGGATTAGACCTCAAGGGAGCCTCTGACACCATAGCTCACGCAGCCATTCGCATGACGGCCACACTAAGTGTAGGCAACAAGCGTACAACTACGTGGCAGATTGTCTCACACAAGTGTCTCCTTAACGCTGGACAGACTCACATCCGAAGACAGGAGCATTGGTAGCGTCGACTCTTCACAAGTCTCCGTCATATCGCCGATGCTCTTCCATCTCGTTATGATCCGCCTCCCCGAACACCTCAACGCCATAGAGAAAGCGCATCATGCCGTTTACGCAGATGACATTACGATTTGGGTATGCGATGGAAGTGACGGAGACATGGAACAGCGGCTATAGACTGAGGTTGAGGTAATAGAACAGTACCTTGTGGTAACAGGTCTTGTCTGCTCATCAGAAAAAAAAGCTTAACTTCTCCAATACAGCTCGACCCTCAATGTACGACCTCCCAAGTATTCCATTCGGCATGCATAGTACGATGAAATTTGTGTCCGCACCAAAGATTGACAACAAATTCCTCGGGTCAAGTAGATCAAGGTGTTTGGACTCATGGTAGACTCATATTGTTGCCAACGCAGCAAAAATAAGGAATCTGGACGCTAAGGTCCTGAACACGGTGAGGCTCATCAGAATAATCACCAATAGAAATCGGGGCATGAAGGAGGCCAGTGTGGTAAGACTTATTCATTCCTTCGTGATTAGTGAAAATACATACGCGGCCGCCTACCACAATTGGTACACTGCTGAAAAACTAAGCTGAACACCCTCAATAGAAGAACACACAAGATGGCGCTGGGACTTCCACACAGCACAAGCACCGAACTTACTACAGTTGAGCATGCAAGATATGCTTTATGAGCTAATAGAGGCACACCAAAGTTCGCAACTAGACAGACTAATCAAAACACGAACGGGCAGGAGAGCCCTGTAGAAACTCGGGATAGCGTATCACAAGCAGCACGGTGATAAGAAATCCCTCCCCGGCCCGGTCAGAGAAAAGCGCCGTGTGGTGAACATGCCCAAGAACATGCACCCCAGACTAAATCAGGGTCGAAGAGAGAGCAGAGAGTGGTCTCTACTATAAGCATTTGGTAGGGAGAAGAAAGCGCTGTTCGTAGACGCGGCAGAATACGCAAATCTAGGTGCCTTCGCAGCGACAGCCCTCAATACTGACAAACAATCGGTCAGATCATGTAGTGTACGCAGCCGACACCATGAGGTAGCAAAAGAAGCGGGGATAGCCCTAGCCATGGTTTGCCCCAATAGCCGATATATCTCAAGTCATTCGCAAACAGCGGTGAGAGAGGGATAGTATGACCCGATACTGCGAAATTACGAACCTTTATAAAAACTCTAGGTGTAATTATTCAACACAAAGCCCCAAGCTAAACAGATAGGAAGCGGTAGATTGGAGGAAATCACAATCCAGACCTTCCCCGACCCCATTCATTTCAAGAAGATATACCATGATGTCTATATAGATGATACTTGCAAATTGTGCGGCTGGGCTGACGCATAAATTTGAAAACAATTCTGGGAACGTGCCGTTTTAGCCGAAGGAAATGCAGCCTCCCCAGAAAAGGCTGCGGCGTGGTGGACGGCTGCGCTGCGCAGCTCCAACCTCCAGGATCAACTGTGGGCCATTCAGCAAGCCCGCGAGGCGGTGAGGAGACAGGGTCTCCGGTCCTCCTCGGGGGCTGCCTAGGCCCGGGCCACGAATTTTTCTGAGTTCATAATAAAGTCGTTAGCATTACCTCTTACTGGTGTTGAGTTTTTCCATCAATGGAAAAAAAATTAGGTCGTTTTCGAAAAAACGGCGACTTAAAATTTCGAGCAGAAAACGTGTCATTCGCTCGATAGCCTGCCAGCACGCAATTTTCTTTTTCGAGCGACGAATGAATTGCGGGCGTTTGCTTGCACGGTCTGGAAAGAGAATGAGCTATATTATCTGTTGCAAATGTTTTAAGAAAGAACGCTATGCGAATGCCATGTAGTAAAAGGAATCGCCTCGTTGCATCGAATATTGCGAGGCAGAAGCACAAAATCGCTACAGGTGACAAAACATGTGAATTGAGCAACAAGTGTGCTTTCTAAAGGCCCACTCATTGCAAAGCGCTACGGCATGTTTAATTAAACACAGCAGCATCAACAAAGTGAACACCTTAGTAAGTTCGCGGGTTGCCCTACAGGATGCGTAATAGGCCATTCGTTCATTCGTAAAACGATTAGTTATGGATCATTGGCCACATAACTGTGCTTATGGTAGGCACTGAATGATACTTCGAAATGACCCGTCACACGCACAGTCATTCTTTGCCTTACAACATGGTGAAGAACACAGCAAGAACCGAAGCATGCCACCAGTTCATGAGGAGATGCGCACCAGGCCAGATTATACTATCGTGATCTGCACTCGAGAGCTAAGTTCAAGCGTCTAAGTGCTTTTGCGTATTTGTGCGAAATCTTGCTATATTCAACTACGCAGCAGCGAGTTTTGAAGCATTTGATTTAATCGTGCGATTACGTTATCATTACATTTTTCTCTTCGCACAGCCAGAGGGAATCTTGTGAAAGAAGTGCGAAGTGAATGTTCCGACTTCTGTCTGGTGGGCAGGGCGACGACTAGCTAGTCGAAGGCAAATTTTTGTTCCGTCGCGGAGAGATTTCGACCTGCAAAGAGAGACGTTTGCCTATATATACATATACATTGAAGAAAGATTCTAGGTTGCGCGACTTGATTCATGTTCATTTTGATGGCTAGAAATCATAATTGCTCGAAATAAACATCCTAAAATCAAGATGTGATTATCAAAAAAGCCATAGTGGAAGGCTTTACGAATTTTTACAATGCGAAGTTCCCTATTGTGTACCTAAGTTGAGGCACAAAGCTGTCAACCTTTTTGACTGCATCGTCAAATGTGGCCGCTGTGGATGGGATTCGATCCTGTGCCCTACCAGCGAGCATTTGACTACAATAACGACGAGATCGCCATTTTATTTAAACGGTTCAACATCCAATCTTCTTTTTCACTCTATATCACCTACAACCGTCTATCATCATGCATCGAGGCGGAAGATCACTATAGGTGCTTCTTTGACAATGAGCTTTGTTTTCGAATTTCGAAATAAAGGTTAGGGGAGGGGGCTTGCTAGTTTGCACACACGGTTATTCCTAACAGCGCAGAAGCGAAACAGGCAAGGAAGCGATTTGACACTACACTGTAGGTTATGCAATTGCACGCCGAATTTCAATCAATTCACCGTCATCGGAAGCCATTCGGACCTGCGCACGCGTGAGATCATTGAATCATTCAATATTATCAAGCAAGGTCTCTTAAGTCAGTTTAACGTCCATCCAGTTATTTGATGAGGAAATCGCATATCTGCAACAATAACTGCTTCAAAAGTCTATAACCACTACTCAATGTTTTATCGCGTTGATGACGTCTTCCCTCCAATGTTTTTTTGCAATGCGAAGCACTTCTTAGCCAACTTCAGCGACTTTGAAAGTATCTATCTATCTATCTATCTATCTATCTATCTATCTATCTATCTATCTATCTATCTATCTATCTATCTATCTATCTATCTATCTATCTATCTATCTATCTATCTATCTATCTATCAATCAATCAATCAATCAATCAATCAATCAATCAATCAATCAATCAATCAATCAATCAATCTATCTAGCCGCCTACAATTAACATTTAGCTCTCCTCCCCGTTTCGATAATGGTATCGGTACTAAACTAGGTATGGCATGACTGCATGAAGCACATAACTTACTGTCATAACACGAAAATCATGACACGTATGTCATGAATGTCATGATTTACATTTCATGGTCCTTCAGCTCTTGCGGTGGTTTCGTTCACATGACATGTTGCAAAACTGGTATGGTATGGCTTGATTGAATGGCGAACACAAGCGGCAGACCTTAACATGAAAATCATGACATGCGTGTCATGTAACAACATGCCACGCTCATAATGCGCTCGCGGCCGTTTCGCTAGTGTACATATACCACATTTGGTATTACAGTACGTGAACGGATTACGAAGGCATGGGACTGGTGCAAACATGATAGTCATGAGATGCGTGTCATGTAACAACATGACTACATGCCACGCTCATGATGCGCTGGCGGATGTTTCGCTAGCTTCCCTTATACCAAATTTTGTATTCCGGGACGTGAATCGATGGAGATATGATACTGGTGCAAACGTGGTAAACATGAGATGCGTGTCATGTAACGTGACTACATGCTACATTCTTGATGCGCTCGCGGCGGTTTCTCTAGCGTCACATATACCAAATTTGGCATTACAGTACGTGAATGGATGAAGAAGGTATGTGACTGGTGCAAACATAATAGTCATGAGATGCGAGACCATGACTACATGCCACGGTCAAGGCGCCAATATATGTCAACGTGACGCATTGCGCGTGCTCCCCGGTGTTCATTTCGTCGCGTCACGTCAGCGTTGCCACGCCAGGCGCCGGTCCTGCCACATACTCACAGGCACGCGCCGCGCTGCATTGCTTTGACGCATGCGCGTTTCAGCGCATCCAGCGTCCCTCCATTACGAAAAAAAGAAGACGCAGTGTTGCCAGGGTAATGCATCGGCGCGAAATGCAGCACGTCGCATTTCGCGCCGGTTGCCGTCTGGCGCACGTGGCGTCCGGCTATAGAGTGCTAGCGTTTTGCTAATGTAGCGTTGCTGTGCCCAACGTGCGCGCGCGTCGATGCTACATTGGAAAATATTGGGTCCTTCATGATGCGTTCTTGGCCATTTTTCTAGCTCCACATATAACAAATTTAGTGTTACGTGACGTCGATGGACGACGAAATATATGACTGATGCAAACATGATAATCTTGACACTTGTGTCATGTAAGAACACGACAACATACTACGCTCATAGCATGCTCGCGGCCGTTTCGCTAGGTTCGCATATACTAAATTTGGCATCACGTGACGTGAATAGATGACGAAGGTAAACGACACACCCAAACATGATAATCATGACACGGAAGTAATGTACGGCATAATTTACCTGCACCTTGTAACGTTGTGGTGATCTCAAGGTAACACATCAGACTTCCTCAATCGTGCTTCGCATATCATCGATTCTCACTGTACGTGGGATCTGCAATTTCTTTTGCCTGTATATGTCGCTTTCGCGCAGTCTAACCCTGTCGGAAGTCGGCACCTGAGTTGTGTGGGTCTCCTCTGTGTCCCGTTTACGCACTCTTTGGAGTAACTCATTTTGCGAGTGCGACGCTTGCCCTGTAGACTCATAAATTTCCTCGACCTCCATTTATTAACACGGTGTTCCAGAATGCCCCGAGAAAAAAAAAGTTTACAGGTACGTAGGAAAAAAGTGGCGATGCTCAGTCGAATATTAGAACTTATTTCTCATTTACACTTTGTAATTATTTGTAAATACAAGCTTGTTACATTCGCAGATTGGGCACGTTACTTCCATGAACACCGTCGAAGTTTGCGAATGGTCATGACGATTTGGCTAGCACTGACCATAATGATTCCATTAAGCTTCTGTGAGCTTCCACACGGAAATTAATTGAACCTCCGAATGTTCAATTTTTTCTGTATCCTGAGTGTGCCACCTCCCCAGAGCTCGCTTGCGCTAGCTGCCAGTCCTTCTAGGCGAGCGTGACTGAGCCTTATTGTAACTTTCGCCTTTTCCACAGCGAGATGCGTGATGCTTTATTGGTGCAGTGAAGTACACACAACAGCGCCAAAACTTGCTCATCTTGTTCATGACCTTGCACAGAGTAGAAAATGTCGTTTCTCGAGCGGGCAACAGAGGGACCGTATATGTGATGAGCGAAAATTTGCGATTGAGTTTATGGCGGCTGCTCATGCTGCGGTGTTTCCTCTAAAAATTTTTCAAATGGTTCACCTAGAAGTTACCGTGTCGATTCTATCAGCGAAATGTGCGTCGCAAAGCGCTACTCAACAAAGTGCGGTACGCGGTGCAATTTGGCGCAATTGAACTTGGTGTTTTATGAACGTCCTGCGCAGTATAAATAGTTCAATTTACCTATTTTCTCTCCACAATCTTCTGGACTTCTGGGTGTTCCGATGCTTGCCCGCAAGTTGCGGGATCGAATCCCAGCCACGGTGGCCGCATTTTCAATGGAGGCGCATATACTAAGGGCGCGCGTGCTCTGATTGAAGTAAACGTCAAAAACACCAGGTAGTCCCAATTTTCACTACCCTCCCCTACGGCGCCTCTCATATAATAGTATCCCGGTTTTGAGAGGTTAACCCTCAACAATTGCTTCACGAATTTTTTCTCTTTAGTTTCAGTCACCTTGGCATAGGCTAGTTTAAGGTCTTCGCTAAGCCAGCAAGACTGGAGCAAGAATGCGATAACGTGCACGACAACGTCAGAGTACCACGTAGATTAAGATACAACACTGAAATAAGCAACGAGGTCTACCGTAACGACGTTGTTGCCATCGGAGATAAACATAACACAGCACGAAACATGAGTCAGTATTGCGCTGAGAGACAAAGATACTGGGGAGTGCAATTGCAAATCATTCAACAACACTTTGAAAAGCCAAACGTATTTGTTCTGGTTGCTTCTCGGGAAAGGCGTCAAACTATACGAACTATCATTACGAATAAAGGGCAGAAGGAGTTCTCTGCATGTCGACCGAATCGTCCCCGTCAACTTCCATCATGAATTGCTGAGCAACAACCGAACACACTCTGCTGCTGCTGAAGCAGTGACGGGTCACAGGAATCCGCAATGTGGGACTTCGTTCACCGATTGGCGCCTCTGTTTATTCTCGTGGCTATGAATAATAAAAAAAACTGTTATGTCCGGTGTTGTCGTTGGCCCATAGACGTACGCGTTGGTCGCGGTAGTCCAAAAAGCTCAGACAGCCTCGAACGGTTAAAAACAAGTTTATTCCTATTCGGATGGAGGCGGCAAACGAACTGCCGGGGGAAACGACGGTGGCTCGTTTGCGCCGAGCGGGGGAAGGGGAGGAGTCAACATCTGGAAGCAGTTTCAGCAACCGGTCCTTCGCGGGTTCGGAGCACAGGGGTGCTTGGAACACAACATCTCCTCCCTCCTTAGCTTGTCGCTTGGAAGCGATCTGGGGGCCGCCGTGGGCGCGTAGACGCTCTGGACGCACTAGGAAGAGAAGCCTTCGCTCGCTGGGTGTCGTTTCTCTTGTGTTCAGGGCCGGCGGGCGGCGGCGCCGATTCATCTGGTGTGAGATGCCAGGCTAAGTGGAACGAAGCTTCCGTCGAGGTGGCTGCTTGAATGGGAGGTTCCCTTGGCAAATTACCTGAACGGCGTAGCTGATTAAGGTGGCGGCGTGTGGCCTTTTCACCAATGTCGACGAGCCATGACCGCAAACCTATGCGTTTGAGTGCCGTCGCTTCAACCCAGCCGGGCTTTCTGAGGAACTGGCGGGCGTATATGCGCTGTCCACTTTCAATTCTTCTGCTATGCGGGAGCTTTTCTTCCTCCGACGGTGCTTTCGCTGAGGGCTCCGGGACAATTGCTGTCAGCTGGGTTCTCATTTCTCGTCCAAACATCAATTTCGCTGGCGTTTGATCAGTAGTGCTTTGAACAGTGTTGTGCTGTCTGAAGAGAAAGCGCGCGATGCGGCGTTGCATTGTCCCAGTCTGGTCTTTAGTAAGGGCGCGCTTTAGCTCAGCCACGTAGCGCTCAGCTTGTCCGTTCGTAGCCGGGTGGCAAGGAGTTGATGTAACAGACGAGACGCCGTTGTCGCTGTAAAACTTGAGAGTCTCCGTGGTCACAAACGGAGTGCCGTTGTTCGAGACCACCTTGCGCGGTAGGCCAAACGTTGCAAACAACGACCGCAGAGTGTCGATAACTGCTGCCGATATCGTTGTAGCCATTTGTTTTACCTCCAGCCACTTGGTGTATGCGTCTACAACCACCAGGAACGAACATCCTTCGATAGGTCCAGCAAAATCAATGTGCAGGTTGTGCCAAGGTGTGTCTGGTCTTTCCCATTCAGGAATAAGGGCTCTTGGCGGGCTTCTGTGGTTGCATTGGCAAGGCTGGCAATCGTGAACTGTTAATTCTATATCATGGTCGATACCAGGCCACCACATATAGCTTCTGGCGCACTTTTTCATGGCAACAATGCCTCGATGACCTGCGTGGACAAGCGACATGGCCTGTTCGCGAAGTGCCGCTGGAATTACAACTCTTGATCCCAATGTGACGCAACCGCAATGAGTGCTCAACTCCGCAGCTCGCTTGCGGTAAGCGTTGAAGTGTTCACCCTTTAGCTTCTGCACGTTGCCTTTTTGTATAGCTGCGTAGACTTCCTTCAAGACAGTGCGCTCTTGCATTGATGCTGCTACCGTGTCAGCTGTTAGCGGAGGGTTCGGCAGCGCCTCGAACATGAGTATATCACCCGGCGGGGGTGGTTCATCTATTGTGGTGTCTAGCGGCAGGCGGCTTAGTGCGTCGGCGTTCTGGCGTTTCTCCCCGTGCGTTGTACGAGTTCGTAATCGTACGCCGACATCTTGATGCACCATCGTGTCATTCGCGGCGACAATGTCTGTGGCATTGGCTTCTGGGGACCCATAATACCCAATACGGGCCGGTGATCTGTTATAAAAGTCACTTTCCTACCGGTAATGTACTGCCGAAAAAGATCTGCTGCGTAGACGATGGCAAGTCCCTCTTTATCTAGCTGGGAATAATTCCTCTCAGCCTGCGACAGGGTGCGCGAAGCAAAAGCGATCGGGGCTTCCCGTCCCTGGTCGTCAACTTGGGAGAGGACTGCTCCCACTCCGTATGGTGATGCGTCACAGGCTAGCAGCAGGGGTCTCCTTTCGTCGTAGTGTCGCAGAACAGTAGACTTGCGAAGTAGCTGCTTAAGGGCAACAAATGACTCTTGGTGGCGTGGCGACCAAGTCCATGGGACTTCTTTCTGCAGGAGCTGATATAGATCGTTGGCCACTGTAGCTCGAATTTCTAAGAACCGGTCGTAGAACGTCAATAGCCCCAAAAACGACCGCAGTTCTTGCTTGTTAGTAGGCGCTCGTGCTTCGGTGATTGCACGCACTTTGTCTTCAGTGGGATGTATACCCTGCGTGTCAATTTGATGTCCAAGAAACTTCACTGCAGGCACCGCAAAAACACATTTTTCTTTACTGATGCGCAAATTAGCATTCGCTAGTCTTTCCAAAATGAGCTCCAAGCGTTCTGTGTGCTCTTCATTGGAGGCGCCACCGACAATAACATCGTCCAAGTAGACGCAAACACCTAGGATCCCGCTTAGTGTAGACTCCATAAATTTCTGGAAGATTGCTGGCGCTGCAGCTATTCCGAATGGTAGCCTTTTAACTTTGTAAAGACCCTTAATAGTGTTTATTGTGAGCAGTTCAGACGTTCATTCGCTCACCTTCAGCTGCTGGTAGGCTTGTGTCAAGTCCAAGGTGCTGAAGATTTTTCCACCACGAAGCGTGCTAAAAACCTCTTCCGGTGTCGGCAGTGGGTAGGAAGATGCTTTTGTCGCCAGGCTGACAGTGCTCCGGTAGTCTCCGCAGAGGCGTAGGGTACCGTTCTTCTTTCGGATGACAACGAGTGGTGTAGCCCATTCCGAATGTTGCGTCGGTTCGATGATCCCTTGTTCCTGCAGTCGGTCAAGCTCATTCTCGACTGACGTTCGTAGGGCGAAGGCATCGACCTAGCTTTCAAAAATTTCGGCGTCGCATCCTCCCGCAGCTCCAGTGTGACTGGAGGTTCGTTGTTCCCTGGTATTTCTTCGGAGAAAACCGCTTTGTACTTATCTTGAAGCTGCTCCACTGACGGATAACTGAGTGTGTGGTGAACTCCGCCAATGAACACTCCGAGGGGGGTGAACCAATTTCGTCCTAAAAGGCTTGATCCAGAACCGTGGACGACTATCAAGGGGAGCTGATGGGTCTGCCCGTTGTAGTACACGTCTACGTTGGCACAGCCCAGCAGTGGAAGGGAATGTCCGGACCACGTTCTCAGCTGCGTGTCGTCTTGCTGGAGAGCTGGCGCGTTCTCACGCCAAGTAGCGCGAAAAGTGTCCTCGCTGATGAGCGTACATGCTGCTCCGGAATCCACCTCAAACCTGATAGGACGCTGGTGTACCAATATTTTGAGTTGTAATCTTTGGTCTCGTTCCGAGGTTAACAACGGCGTTTAAGTCATATAGTGCCGATGACGTTAGTGCTGTTCGGCTTGTATCTTGCGTCTTGCCCTCCTGTGCGTCGACATTGTTGTTACGTTGCATTGAAGTCTTCGGTCCAAGCTGTTTGCGCTTCGAGATGCATGCCCTTTCAATGTGTCCCAGTTTTTGGCAAAAATTGCAGGTCGCTGTCTCGTATCGACATACCTGGGGATCGTGCATGTCGTCACATCGCCAACATCGTCACATCGTCTTTCTGCTTGATTTCACCTTAGACGTGGAATGACCTGACTGCTGACTGGTGTGATGCACCAGCTTGACGTTCCGTCGAATATCCCTCTGCTGGTGACCGGCGTTCTCCGCTCGTTGGGCGATGTCGTAGGCTTTGCAGAAGGTGAGACCCGTCTCCGTGAACAGGCGTTGTTGTAGGCCTGCGTCACGCCGTCCGCACACAAAACGGTCACGCAACATAACGTCCAAGGGGAGCATAGTGGTGTTAGCAGGTGTTGCGGTCGATCCTCCCTCCTGCGCAGTAGCTGCAGCTGTCGCGGTCAACGGCCCGAAATTGCAGTCAGCAGCGAGCTTTTTGAGAGCCGCTACGTATTCGGCCACTTTTTCGCCTTCCAGTTGGCCTCGCCGTTGGAAGCGGGCTCGACAGTAGACCTCCGATGGCCTTGGGTCATAGTGCTCTTGTAGCGCTGCTACGATGTCGTCGTAGTCAACGGCTGCTGGAGTGCGTGGCTGAATCAGGGCACAGACTGTGTCGTATGTCTGCTCCCCACACAGCGTTAGCAGGTTGGCCCTCTTCATTGCTGCATGAGTGATGTTGTTAGCCTCGAAGTAAAATTGCAGGCGTCCAAACCACGATGACCATGATGAGCCGTTGAATTCGGGTAGCCGATTTGGGAGCCCGTGCGTAGCCATAGCTTGTAGCTTGTCATAGCTTGTAGCTCGCCCTAATAAAGTTGCTTGTTTTTTAGCCTGTCTGCCTCAGCATCGCTACAATATCGTTGCGTAGCGTTGGTCCAAATCCACTTCCCCGTCGCCACTGTTATGTCCGGTGTTGTCGTCAGCCCATCGACGTACGCGTTGGTCGCGGTAGTCCAAAAAGCTCAGACAGCCTCGAACGGTTAAAAACAAGTTTATTCCTAATCGGATGGAGGCGGTGGCCGAACTGCCGGGGGAAACGACGGTGGCTCGTTTGCGCCTAGTGGGGGAAGGGGAGGAGTCAACATCTGGAAGCAGTTTCAGCAACCGGTCCTTCGCGGGTTCGGAGCACAGAGATGCTTGGAACGCAACAAAAACCATTAGGACGTTGGAGTGCATTCGATGGAATGAGAAGTGGCAAAAGTACGACGAACGAAAAAGGAAGAGTGGCATTGTACACTTTAAGAAAAAAAAGTAAGAGTCATTTTACTCGTTTTCGAAATTTCCGGTTTGACACGTATACGATATTCTACGTGAACTACCTTTTGGAATTCCCTGGATTCTTTTCAGAGCATCTTGTGACTCACAACAAATTTAATGCGTCTTCCTTAACATAGTCGCATACGTGGCAAGTCATCATTCACCGAAAGGGCTCCGCACACTCTTCTCTTGTTTTCTAGACTGTGAAATGTGCAACATGCAGTATTTATACACCGTATTTCCGTTACTCACTAAAAGACTCATGTACCATCGTTGTCACTACGTTCAACTCACGCGTTTAAGTATCCGAGTATTAAAAGCCGGCTCGATGGTTGGGGCTCGTCACTCCTTTTTGTCGCTCTCAGCCACTGTTGACGAAGCCTTTGCGGCCGCTGCCGCCACCGTCCTTGCCATGGCCGCTGCCCCGGCCTTGGCCCTGGCCTCAGCTGTCTTCTGCTTGGCCTCTTCTTCCTGGGCCTTGGCCAGCTTCTCGGCTTCCTCCTGGGCCACCTCGTCCTCGGCCTGTTCCTCACACTCGCCCTTCTTCACCTTCTCTCGTGCTTCCTTGATGGCGAAGAATTCGTCGTAGTGCATCTTCCTCTTCTTCTCGAACTCCAGTTGGCGTTCTGTGCAGCCATTTCGTGCGCAGCATGAAATTTCACACACCCGCTGGCACATTGACATGAAATCGACATATGTTCATGTGGGCCTCTTTGGGCAAAAAAACAACAGAGACAAAACGCAAGTCTTCGTAGCTCGTCCGTGGACGTTATGGACACACACTCTATATACGATGATATAAATGACGTCAAGGCAGCATAATCACGTGGCGAGTAACCTGTTTTCGTGCAATAGCGACGTCGCCTGGACGTTAATAGACAGATGTACGCGAAAAACTGATAGGGTCTTCTGTGAATTCCCTCAAACGACTCGAAGGCCGAATTCCTTCTCAGTCGGTGTTGTTCATCCTGCTCCAGAGCACTGCAAAAGCTTTGTTCACCTAACGTGTAGAATATTTTCTGAAACCTAGTTTGCTTATTTATTTTCCGTGAAGATGGTAGTTTACTTCATTTTCAGCTATCAAGAACTACGTAGGCCGTAGCAGAAGTTGTTAAAGCCCACGACGTAACGGCGCTTCACGCGGAACTTGGCAATGGCGTCACCAGCCGCGTTGTCTGTTTGCACGTACTCTCGCTCACTGCTATTTTCTTGTCTCAGCAAGCGCTTTTTATTGGGCATCGTGAAAGAGTAGTTTACTATTACGAGAAATATCATTTTGCTGTTTTGGCGTTCTTTCGAGCACGAGCCTCTACGAGGTCTTCAATTCTAATGATGTTTGGAACTTAGCTGTGGACGACCCTGTACAAGAGTCCTGCGAATTTTTTCGAGCCACGAGCGACACTTCTTTGTTACTCTTCAGATGGAACACCTACTTCTGGCTTCCTTAATTTTCATGAAAGTGGCGCGAATTGGGTAGCTTTAGGTAAATATAACATTTACATCAAATACGTATGAAATGGGTGCATAAATTAACTTAAGGACCAAATAACTGCTAGAATGGAGAATGACAGCTGAAGGAGTTAACTGAGATAGCACACGATTTTCTTGTAAGCAGCTGGGACCGTTTCGAAGCAGGTCTGTACGTGGCCTCCGAAATCAGAAGCCTCAACCAACTGGCATAAGCAAAAAAAACGAACAAAACCTTTGCGTATCTGATTGGAATATGTGTTGTACGTTTAAAGAGCGGAAGGCATACCTCTCCCAGCTTCTGACATGTTTGCATCATTTTCTGAAGAAAATGAATTACCAACTGGCCCACATTTTGATCCTTCTGCAATGTTTGCATCATTCTCACGCAGGGCCCGGGCAGCATTCAGCGTCTGGGAGTGCAAGGCTTCTATTCTGCATCACACACAAATAGAGTCGGCTGTAATTGCAATGACATACAGTCGTCATGCAAAACCATGCGTGAGTGAGTGCTTAAGTAGATGCGTAGAAAAAGAGTAGCCTTACAGCTTATTACGATACTAGCTGTTGAGCAGGTGAGCTGTTGCAATGCTAAGATGGAGGATGCTGGTTTTATTCCCCAGCAAGAGCGCCGCATTTTGAGGGTCGCGAAGTGCAACAATACCCGTGCGTCTCAAATTGCCGGTGGACGCTAAGATTTTGAACTTCTCTATTACTCTCTGTCTTTATTCATCTCCCGGTTTTGGTACGTGAAACCACTGATACAGATTTATATGCGGTTATGCTACCTAGGGGAACACGCGGGAGTTATTATTGCAAATAAGTTGGATAAGTATTTCATTATGATGAAGATTAATAGAAAATACCCGTGGTTTACAATGGCACAATTTTTTTCTGTGCCACACGTCACATGTCAGGCCTAATAAACACAATACGACCACGTAGCTTAGCACGCGTAGTAGTAGAATATGCATTTGTAATTGTATCATTACTTAGGTGCATGGTGCATTGTCATGTAATCCTCATGCACTCAATTTTTATTGACTTTCTTGCTCTGTGCGATCGCTATAGTTCAAGGCTACCAGCGAATGATTGAGTGACCAAGTAAATCAATCAATCAATCAATCAATCGATAAATAGATAGATTTATCAATCAATTGATCGATCAATTGATTGTCCGATCAAATAATCTGTGTTTAGTTTATTGCTACATGAATACCGCGTGCGTGTATTGACTGCTGCTTATTGTTGATGCCTATGTAGCTGCATAATACACCGAAAGGTAATGGGCCTATTAACAACGAATCATTCAACAAAGTAACCGGTCAAACGTGCAATTCTTGGTTCCGTACGCACGCGCTATCTTTCAGGTGACGACGTTTCTGCTACCAAAGTGCCGGGACTCTCTTACGATAGGGGGAGGGGGCACCATCCTGTTCTGATGTAGGGGCAGGGAAGGCAGATGGGGTCGAGTGTCATTTTAGGCTCTCTGTTATATCACTAAAGAAAATAACGGGAGAAAAGGGGGAGGTACGGGCCCGTTGCACAACCCTCTGGCTACACCACTGGGGACGGGTGGCCACCCTACAATTATCTTTTTCGTGACGCATGCATACCTTTGCGCCAAAACCTCGGCGCTGACGGGGCTCTTTTGCTTCGCTTCGTCGTAAATGAAGGGCGTCTTGGGCTCGGACACCTTTATCAGGCCGTAGTCCTTGTCTCGCGGGTGTAAAGTGCGCTTGACGCTTTCCTCGTTCCACTTGACGGAGACGTTTGACGACACCGGAGAAGTCCTGAAAAATTGTAAGGTGAAAAGCTTAGATGTCTCATCCAATTGGCACACTGACAGTCGGCGCAAAATAAAGTCGTGCGAAAAGTCTGCTTCGCCTAATCAAGGCGCTATGTGCGTCATTATGGCGTCATTATGACGTCAAAATGTGACATGGTTACTTGGTTAAAGGTGGACAGACTACAGAGGCACTGCGAAAACACATCGGATGCAGAGATTTCTGTGAGGGGGTGTCAGAACATTTATTTCACCCCCCCCCAAAAAAAAGCTTTGGTTCGTCAGCTCGTTTTTGGTGCTTCAAAGTTGTTTCTTATGAATTTCAGGTGATCATAGACAAGTTAATTCTCTGATATGTGGGATTTCACGTGCCGAAACGACCATATCATTATGAGAGACGCCCTAGTGAAGGACTCCTGAAATTTCGACCACCTGGGGTTTGCACCCAAATCTGAGCACACGGAACAACATTTTTAGAGTCGAGTTCGTGAGGGACCATATGTGGCGTTCTGTCTTCGAGGAAAGGCACATACAGGAACTAAAACCGGGCTAAAATTTATGTGATTGATAGGCACTGACTTCGGTTACGGGGCCCGTCTCCGCAGTCTTGTCCAACAAGTTAGGGGACTTCTACAGCGGTTTTTGACTTTTCAGCAGCCACGCGTGCACGGTACGAAAATAACGAGACCCAGTGTGGTCGCTGATGTCTAAAGATTAACGACAGTCGTTAAGAGCTGTGGACGTTGTTTCAGCCTGAACAAACAATAAAAATGCAGGCCAGTTTTTCATTTTGCCACGTCCACTCCCCACGACCCACACTACGATTCTCCTAGATAACGAGTGTCGCCAGTCCGAAGTTATGAATTATGAATAGCGGGGGAACATCTGTGTGAAGCCTTGTCCAATCCAGTTTTGTTCCTTGTATGCATGTTTCCACGTGCACCCATCTTCATTTATACCCCTATCAACTAGCTCGAATTTCAGTCATTCGAGGTGTAACTTAGCATGTACGTTGAAGGTGGTGCTCATGCGGTCAATATAAGTGCCTATTTGCGCGTTATCTGCACAGCCGCACAGCACGTGCCTGGACTCTTGCCGCACGCAAGGTGGTGGCAGTATACTGGGGTTTTAGCGCCGTTACACGCGCTTCCCGCAGAGCCGCAACGCACGTGCCGGGACCCCTACCTCACGCAAGTGGGGACAAATAAGCCAATTGGCGACGCTGTGGAGGGTGAAAGAGCCTCGCCAATTGGATTATTTCTCCCCCGCTTGCGTGTGGTAGGGGTCCTGGCAAGTGTGTTGCGGCTGCGCGGGAAGCGCGTGCACCGGCCATTGGGTGGCAGTGGTTAGAAGGCGCCTGATTTGTGCGGCCCAGTAGGGAGCACAGCACAGTGTCTACGCAACGGGAGTGCGGAAGAGCGTATCGGCGATGCCCTTTCGTCTCCACTTGCGTGCGGTAAGTGTCCCGCCACGTGCGGTGCGGCTGTGTGGATAGTACTGTTCCCAACATTGAGGGTCAATCATGGGGACATCGTAGCCACTTGGCTGCGCGTCTGCGGCCTCAGCGGCAATGGACGCTAGCGCGCCTGCTGGCGAGAACGTAAAAAGAAAGCTCTGGCTGCATTGCCTCGATGTGGCAGTCGCTGCGCGCTTTGAGTTGTAGGGGGGGAGAGGGGGAGGACCTATTCATTTGCAGGATAATATATAGCTGCACAGCTTGACATGAGAGAAGCTCCAACCAGGGCTCCCCTGCAGCTGCCGCTTTGCGAGCCCGGTCACTCAGCTGGACTCAGCTGATCACCCAGACTCTCGCTATAGTCAACCACTCGTGCTATCGCTCCATAGTAGAACGTTCTCCAAAGCAATTACATTTCAAAAAAATGAGACGTTGCTTGAAGCAACATCGAAAAGATATAAAGAAATATTTGCTTGGTCAGCGTGATTTAAACTGAGGTCGGACAGCAAGCAACGCGTAATAAATAGCGCAACGAGATCTCCTAGCGCTGTTTGGTGAAGTAATGTCCAAGTAGATGCATTAATATTTTTTTAAAAAGTCTCAGCTTTGCCATAAAGATGAAGCAATGAACGGACAGCAACAAATTGGAATGTCATGCGCAGATGGCAAACAGATCGAAACGTGTCCCGCGTTTCTCACGCACAAACTACGCACGAAAGGTACTCACAGGTACAGATGAACACGAATAAGCGTCTCAGCTCTTACTTGCTGTGTCTGAAAAGCGCACCCTTTTCGTAAACGGAGGCTGTGCAACGATCGCAGTGACATTTGTGCGCCCCACAACTACAACAGAATCGTTCCAGTGCAAGCCCAACGCTAGCCAAGACGTATGACCCTCCCCACCGGGAGATAAGGGCGCGCGAGAAATTGTCGACTCCCCTCCTCTCCGTGGGTCAAAGTACGCGTGAGAGGCGAGAGCTTCCACGCACTCATTGCGCCATCTTGCTGATAATGCTAAAAATAAGTTAGTCTGCCCCCCCCCCCCACCCCACACACTCTCCCATGAGATGGCCCCCAACAGCGGTCAGTGGTAGATATAAATAGCTTGCAGTTTAAACAGTGAAGCAGGTACTCCTTGGTAGCTTTGAGGTTAACGCATCGCATTTACGGCGCAGAGGCCCCATGTTTGATTCTGCGCACAGCGGTCTTATTTCTGGATTTTTTTCGATCTTGCGTTTTCATATACATAGATACGTATACATATACGGTGCATGACATCGACACCGACGCCGGTGGCAAAATCCAGCTGGGAGTGTCCATATAATTGCTACCGCAAGAAAATGCAATGAACTGTGGACCGAACAGGATATAATCAGAGGACCTTCAGCACCACCACGTATTAAACACCGCGCGAAACCACTATACTGCCTTAGCCGCCAACCACCACAAGTTTCACGGTAGCCGGCTCCCTCACATTTACGATTACACTGCAGAGACGGGCCCCTCACTTTTACGGTATTGCTGGGCTAGCGGGCGCCCTTGACCGCAGATGCTGCTTCGTTGTGATGGGGCCCGTGAGTATAGTAGCAATATTAAGACGGGCTTGCTTACTAATCTCAATCACAAAAAAACGCTCCATTTGCTGGAAAGGTGTCTAAAAACAAAGATGGCTACACTTAACAGGGTCAACGCGGTACTTTCGCTATAGCACTCCCGTGTGGGATCGCGTTGATTCGTCGAAGGTGAATGGGCGCTGGCCGTGGACCGCTTCATTCTCATCAAAATAAATGATTTCACTGGCAAAACAGCGGAAATAGTTGCGCTGTCCATACAAGCAGTGATCCTCTTAGACGAACCACATCAGATTCACTTCAAGTTGAAGAACCTGTCCAGCGAGCCCATGGTTGAAGAAGGCAATGGCTGTTGCTGTAGTGGCCCTATTCGAGAGGTGCAAGCATCGGTGCGCTACGTTAGTTGCTGCATTTTTGCAGGCAATTACGGCCTCAACAGTTTTTGAGATAACTCTGCAGTGTGACTCGTGTTGCTGATGGCACGTGCCTCATTTAGTTTCGTTGTCCCTTCTAGAGGTGAATACACATGCTCACTTGACTAAAGAACGAAACTATGTAGGGGTCATTGTATCTTGAGATAAGGCAAATCGTAGTTTCGATTGCAGTACTGGGAGTGCCTCTTTATTTCCGTTCGCCGATTCATTTTTTGGGTTTTTAATAATTGAGGTCGTGCGCTTGAGAACACTCGCTTGTTCGAGAAGGCACTACTTTATGCTCAAAGCAGACAAATGCGCCTATACTACACACGCTACACAGGCGCATAGGAAGTCGTTGAACCCCACCCCGCTTTCCAAAAAAAATGTCAGCTGTATGGCCCGTTTATAAATATAAGAAACTCATAAGTAACCAAAGTAGGCTAATTTTAACTAACCAAATATAGTTTTCGCAAATCAGCAATCACTTATTCAGTAGAATGATGATAAATTCATGACTCGGAAATAAGCCTGCTCCAGCATAACTTGTGCTGCAACGTGTCGGAAAGGAACCAAGGAATGCGCTCGTGAGTCGACTGCTCCGAAAGCTGGAACAATCGCCTTTTGCAGTTCCTCACAAATTTCTTGCGAGCTGACGAACCTAACTTGTCAATGCACCTAATTCGGTGAGGACGCCGCACCGTCTGTAAACACCACAGAGCAAACGCAGACATTAACACCGCGCGCTTGCCCATAATAAATGTATCTCATGTTTCACGACTACAGTTCACGCAAAAGCGTACGTCAGTGACGGGGACGTAGCGAGAAAATTTTTTTCGTTGAGGTACGCCATGCCTTGTGTATATTCGCCCGTGCGTATGAGCCCTTGTATATGTGCACATGTGAAATAAATTTTCGGAGCGAAGGACTAGAGCAGCTAAATTTAGAATGGGTATCACTAAGACTTGAGTAAAAGCGAAGCATACGCAAAAAATACACACCCACATAACGCAACGAATTTCGAATTCCGAAACAAAACTATAGGACGCGCTTAGAGATGCCCGAATATTGACAAAAATAAACACACACATAATAATGTTGTACTCAAGGGGAACAATAAAGTAATTGATTAGAACAAATCACTACAGTGGACATCACCCCCTCCCTATGAGTAAGCTTCTTATCTTCACCTTTTAAGGTGAAACGCTCCTTAGGGTGTGGGTCTGTTCATCCTCCGATGGTGTATGTAGCCACCGGTGACACATACCCGAAAGAGCGGTCCTTAGGATGTCCGCTGGATGGTGGCAATTGCATATGATAAATACATGAAAATATGTGAGACGGCTGTGTTCACTTGATAGACGGAAGGACTGACGGACGCACAGACAGAGGGGCGGACGCATGGACAGACGGAAGAACGGACGTACGGACGGACGCATGAAGGGACACATGGACGGACGTATGCACCGACGGTCACATGGATAGACGGACACACGGACGGACGCGTGGACGGATAGAAGCAAGAACCAATGGGTGGACGAAAGGACGGACTGACTAACCAACGCTTCGCCCTACCAGTCACCTTCACTCCATGGATATGCTGTGATTTTTTTTCTTTTGTCTTGCGTAATCTGCATCTTTCGAAAAGCGCAAGGGGAGTGATAGAACCATACGTCGCCATCTTTCCACACCGACGTCAACGTAGCGCCACACAGCAATAGTTTTTAGATGTCGCTTTCTTCTTTTTTGGGCCCGCGCATGCAGCATGGGTAAAATGAAGAAGGAACTATGCGGCCACTTCTCAATGCGCACAACGTGTTGAAAAAACTCCTTTCGAGGTTTTTGACCCTATTTAGCGCCGTTTCGAGGCACGACCGCTAGGTTGCGAGGGCTGAGTTGGAATCGCACATTGCGATCACGCTACGATGACGGGCTGCTCACTTTAACGACTGTACTATGGTCACGACACCCGTCACTGTAGTGAGGGCTGGAGTGCAAGTATCCTTCACTTTCGAAACAATTCTCATCTAAATGGGGGAATCCCTTATCGTAAATTAAACCCACAGTTTCGAGTATGAAATCAGCTAGACCTTGCATCTGTTAACATTAAACACAGCTATATCTATTAGTCAAGCGCTGCGTGAACAATCGCGACAAACACAACCAGCGTGTAGGCGATCAATGTTTCCTATTAAATTAGAAGCATTGCTCGGCGGATGGTAGGCATTTACAGGATTTCTATCTATCTATCTATCTATCTATCTATCTATCTATCTATCTATCTATCTATCTATCTATCTATCTATCTATCTATCTATCTATCTATCTATCTATCTATCTATCTATCTATCTATCTATCTATCTATCTATCTATCTATCTATCTATCTATCTATCTATCTATCTATCTATCTATCTATCTATCTATCTATCCTCCATCGCTTTATAGGATACAATGTAGTATATTTGTACATTTATACGCGAGATCAGCCGTGAACGCCAGTTGTTACCAATACGGCGAGTGTACAACACTGTTCGTTTTGTCTGCAAAGAGTTATCAAACAATAATTTTGGTTCACCCCAAGGTAAAGGGATGATTATGAGAGCATCCAGACGTAGGTGGCTACAGCTAGATAGATAGATAGATAGATATTCAGAAGTAGCATAGCCAGAAACTTTTTCAGAATGGGTGGGCGGCTACAACTATACTTTTTGTGTGGATGCGTGCGTGCGTGTGTGTTCGTGCGTGACTAAGCGGCCACCCGGTCAAAGGAAAAACTTCTGAGAAGCTCGAAGACACCCCCTCTCCCCCCCTCCCTCGGCTGCGCCAGTAGATTCAATTTAGTGCGAACCCGATGCCCCCATCGTGTGTAGCACCGACTCACTGCTTGCTGCCGCCCTTGGGGGATCGGAGGATGCTCCTTGCATTGGTGGACGAGTCGGACTTCCTCAGGCTGGGTCGCCCAGTGGATGGGTGGTCCTTGGATATTTCGGTCGAGCTGCTCGCCATGGCTACCACCAGAACAGGGCCTCGTCTTCTTCGCGCGCTCTGTGCACTGATGATGTCTGGTCGATTCATTTCAGCTGGTACTTGTGGTTCAACCCACTACGTGGGGAACAGTGGCTGTGGAGGGATGAACTGATGGTATCAAATGACCCTAATGGCATCAAAGTGAAGCCATAATCTGTGATAAAAAGAGACGGGGGTGCTGGACTCAATAGGGAAGCGAAGAAAAGACTTCCGTTGAGCGCTTGAGCTGCCTATTCAGAAGCCACGGAAGCCTCTGAGAGGGCAATGCACGCCGATGATAGGTCCGCTGATGTCTTTTTCTGGTGTTTTAGTCTCTCATCATGTTACAATCCGATGAAATGCGGTCTTTTGAGGCGTCGTCGTTGCCATCGGTCTAGTGTGATCATAAGGCCTGGCGACTTCGTCGGCGGACGACTCGTCAGCCGATGGTTTGCGCCTGCCTCATGTTTTCGGTGGAGTCATGTCAGTGTCGTGTCTCTCTTGTGTAAGCGCGCGTTTACCAGTACCAAAAAAGGTGGACCAAATTTAGATAACTTGCCGCTGGTGGGGAAGTGCAATGAGCGGCAAGAGGCGCCCACGGAGCGTGCTAACAAAACACACTAACGTGAGCAAATCGTGCTAACAGTATAGAAATGTGTAATCAAACCGTGCTAACGTGAGCAATGTGAGCTGGAACACCAAACTTTTTATTTCTGGTTCTTGCTCCACAAGACACTTTTTGAAGTAAATTGTTCCAGTTCACAACAAACGAGACAATTTCAGAATCATTCCTTCATGCATAAAAAAACCAAAGACGCCGGCGACAGCAATAGTACGGTTTCCAAGCGCACGCAATAAACAATAATGATGCGAAATCCATGAAACAATTTGGGGTTACCAGCTCACTGAATGTTTGGTCGTGTTAAGGTGCAAGAAGCTCGCGCACCAACACGAAGTCATAAATGATAATATTCTAGTCTGTGGCAGTGTTACTAGCAATATACACGTCGTTTCAAAAATCGTCCCCAAGGTACCCCACGTAGGAAAGAAAAGTTGTAGGAAACAGCAACAAAGCTTGCAATACTCCCGCTGCATACACGAGAGGCATTCGTCGGCTTCGAGTTGTCACTCTTTATTCGCACTGTCAATAAAAGCCCTCTTTTAGAATCATTCGGGAAAAAGAAAACCTTGCAGATTCATTCCCAGAACGGTCCGTGCCCTGTGGCACGCAGCATGTGCCCTGCAGATGCAGTAACGTGTGTTGGGACTCGCTACGAATCAGAATGGCGGCAAGGTGACAGGCGCCGCGTGCACGGGGAAATGAAGCGCGGTGTGGGCAAACACATGGCGGACGCGCTCGGTGAGGCAACGCAGACCCTTTCAAAGCAATACCGCCCTCTAAGCGGCAGCGCGCGCATTGAGACGCCCTAATTGTACGTATAGTTTCGTACAGGCACTGGATAATGTTTAGAATGTCACATGTTTCTGAACGCCGCTGCCGATGCGATTGGCAATCGCTGCGATGCGATTGGCGGTGCGAGGTCACGTAGTGCCTCACGTGAGCTCGTACCGCCATATTCTTTCCAAGCGCTTTGGGTGCGTGTGCATGAATCAGTGCTGCCGTGAATTGGAAGGTTTCTAGTACGCTGCGCTTTTAGAAAAAAAGCTAGTAATCAGTTAGTGAACGTGTGTGTTTACTAGTTTCTGGAGTTTTTTATTACCTGCGCGGCACACTTTTACCAGCCACCAGTTAGTTCAACTCGTAACTTTACCCATTACTAACCAGGAAACCTTTCTTAGAGTTTTTAACTAATCAACTACTAAGCCATCTACGTTGCCAGATCTTTCAAAAATTACGCAGTATACTTCGACGTAATGGTGACATCCTAAGCAATATTTAGGCAAGCTTTAACTTTATTGACTACCTTGGAATAGAAGTTCGTGCTACGTAATGACCCACACATAAGTAAATATAAGGTGAAGGATAATGCATAGAAAACAACAATATACCTTATAAATTCTGTGATTGCTAATCAGTACGCGGCGTGTGGTTCCACAGCAGGGGTATTTATGGTCATCAAGCTGCTGCTACAGTAGAATTCTGCTATGCCGAAGTCTTGTGCATATGTTCTCGTGATCCAGTTATATGAGTTCATATAATCATGTGAATAGAAAAATAATATGCTCATATTAACTCCTACGTTATATGAGTCCATATGAGCATATGAGATTAACAAGTGATCATAGACATGTGAATCTGATTTGATCATATGATCATGTCCTCAATTACCTAAAATATGTTGCTGAGATGCGCGCTTACCCCAGTATAGTCACATAACGTAATTAAAAGCAACTAATACTTTATGAGGGTCATGTCAATTCATTTTTTATCCTATACCTTTGTAATGAAATTATATTGATGTTGCCACGCACAGGGACCTTTAACAAAATAGGCGTAAACCTCAACTTGTGGGGGTTACTAACAATTTAGTAATGAACTAACCACTCGAGTCCGAACTATTCACTTGCTAACTAGGCAGCTCCGCCGCCGTGGTCTAGTGGCTAAGGTACTCGGCTGCTGACCTGCAGGGCGCGGGTTCGAATTCCGGCTGCGGCGGCTGCATTTCCGATGGAGGCGGAAATGTTGTAGGCCCGTGTGCTCAGATTTGGGTGCACGTTAAAGAACCTTAGGTGGTCTAAATTTCCGGAGCCCTCCACTACGGCGTCTCTCATAGTCATGTAGTGGTTTTGGGACGTTGAACCCCACATATAAAAAAATCAAATGCTAACTAGGCCGTAACTTCAACTACCCGACGACGTGGTGCTTTTACCAGCCTGTCAGTATTTGGGCTGGTGTTTGTTACGAGCCCAATGAGGGGGTGCCTTTCACTAAAGTTATTTTTACTAGCTGGTTAGTGGATTCTGTGGCAAGTAACAGACTGGTACTTAGTGAGTATACCAACCTTTTTTCTAACAGTGTAGTAAACTGTAGCAGTACCACTTACGCTATAGCAGTATTTGGTCCCTTTCCTAACGCGCCATGCTGAAGCGAGGAAGCGCACCTTAACAGCGAGCAACCGAACGTTGTCTGTGAATGTGATTTATTTTTGCATTCCGTGCTGCAAAAACATCGAAGGATGACGTTTTACGTGAACGCACACAACTCGTCGCGAAGATTTCGCGCATTCAAAGAACACTCGTTTCTGCAGTAACCTACGCGCAGTTCGCCAGTAAAGCTCTCATGTGAAAGAATATTTCACCTTCTGCCTTCCCTATGCTCAACAATCCGAAACAGCCCAATTGCTTCATGAACAATTGCTCGGATCCTTGTATCGCTGGAGCATGTATTTCCAATAAACGTCTAGTGCATAAAAATAAATTGAAAATACTGTTACGGATGTGCTGGGTTTACTTACACTGAAAATGCCAGCGCTCAACCGTCACTGCCGAATGAACATCGCTCGAGAGCGTCCTACCTCCTCTTCTTTCTCGCTCTTTCAGTCCGCGTTACATTTTCCTCCGGGAAAGACGGAGCTCACCGAGCCAGTAGAAGCGATCGTTTGTTGTAGGGCTTTAATCGGGCAATGTGCGAAATTTGTGTCTAACGCGAACGCCGGTCCTGAGCTGTCACTTTCGCAACAACTTAGGTGACGACACTCAAGCACTGAGTAAAGACGAGTGGTCCTGAGTATTTGGAAAGAAGCTTCTGGCAAAGTCCCTTCTTTCGAACGGGCGTCCACAGCCAGACGAAATCACCCTTAGCGAAAGTCACAGGTGGGTGTTTTGCGTCGTAACGGTCTTTCGCGCGGGCGTGGGCAGAAAAAGTTCGGAGCCGAGAAAGTCGACGAGCTTCTTCGGCGTGACACAAAGTCTGCGCAAGACTGGCGTTTTTGTTCGTCAAAAAAGAAAGTATGATGTCAAGTAAACTTTGGGGATGACGAGCATAGAGGAGAAAGAAAGGCGTATAACCTGCGACCTCGTGTTTCGCGGTCCCCGCAGGGGCGTCTGCCTAAGCAGGCGTTTGGTGTGTAGCGACACAACGGAGCCGAGCTAACGGGGAGTTTCAACTCCCTCCCACGCTTAGCCGTGCGTGGCTGAGCCGTTCCCGGGGAAAAGAGATACTGGTTGTTGAGCCAATGTTGGGTGATTGGACCTTTAAGGGCCTTTAGCAGCGGCAACACATCCCTTTGGTCCCGGCTTCACGTGGACGGCACCCCTGGGCTGACCCACCCCGGGGAAACTGGCAGTCGTCTTTTCTTGTCTCTTCCTCTCTTGATCTTTCTTCTTTTCCTCTCACTTTCAATCTTTCCTGTTCTCTCCTCTCCTCAATTTACTTCTGTTTTGCCTGGCGGCAAGGGTTAACCTTGTGTGGCTTTCCAAGCTAGGGTAAACCATATTGGGTTACAGTAACTGCGTACTGCTGGCGTTGCGCAGACATGTCCACGTGCTCTGCCACGTCCTCTTGTTGGACTCCGTGGTAGGTGGTAGGCGTCGTTACCGAAAAAACCACATTTTCCCATGGGATTCTCGACCCCTTCTCTAACTGATCGTGCCTCGAAAAGGGTACGCACCGACGCAACTTCACTACTTTGGCCCAAAAACAGAAACTTTCCCAAAACACCATGTCCTCCACTGCGAACAATCATCTACAAAAGCTAGAGAAATCTCACCCTTCCTTGTGGCCAAGTGCTTGAGAGAGATCATTGGAAGCGGTTATAAGGCCACGAAGGTGGCAAGTGGAGATTCGCTTCTCGAAATAAAAGACAAGGAACAGTACAATAAACTCTCGCACCTTGTAGCTTTTGGTAAGATCCCCGTCTCTGTGAGCGTGCACCGTACCATAAATACAGTGAAGGGCGTGGTATCGGACGAAGATTTGATCACACTGAGTGAAGAAGAGCTCCTTGATGAAGGAAAGGACCAAGGTGTAATATATGTCCATCGCATCAAAATCAGACGTAACAACAATGAAATAGCAACAAAGCACTAGATACTCACCTTCAGCTCAGCCATTTTACCTGAGACTCTCGAAACTGGCTAAATAAAACTCCATACACTTCATTCCAAACCCGAGGCGTTGTTTCAGATGCCAGCGATTTGGTCATGCATCCCAGAGCTGCCGAGGACAGCTGATGTGTGTGTGGCACAACCGGCCACAGTGCTGATGAATGTAGTCATGACGAGGTCCTCTGTTCTAACTGTGAAGGTAGTCACCGCACATACTCCAGAGCGTGCCTAGCCTAAAAAAGAAATAATAAATATAACACCTAAGGAAAATATCACATTGAGGGAAGGAACACAACGGATCTCGTCATCATTGGCACTAAAAACACCTTTCGCCAAAGTGGTGCAACGAGGGGCGGCACCACAAAGGCCCTTGGCAGTTGCCCGGACCGCGCCTAGCGTGTCGAGGCCAACGCCACAAGCCCCTACGGCGGGAGCAGCCAGCGCTGCCCTGCCCATATTCAGCCTTTCCACACCAGTGACCTCTACAAGCTCTGGCAGCAGCCAGGGCAATCACGAGGCCAAGGAGGCCTCATCGACCTCTAGCTCGGTGGGGACAAAGACTTCGTCGATCAGGGCCAAGTTTAAGCGACGCACAGATCGCTCTGTAGAGCGGGCGTCCAGTGCCTCGCAAGACGTTATGGACACCAGTTCAAGCCAAACGGTGCAGGAAGCATCGAAGGAGCGGCGAGCTTCTCTCGACCTCCCCAAAAAAGACAAAACGCCGATTACAGTTGCCGTAAAATGAGCTAATATCCGTCTTCTCTGCACACAGCACTTTTTTCTTTTTTCCACTATGGACAAAATCATACAGTGGAACGTAAAAGGAATACTTAGAAACTGAAATGACGTCCAAGAACTTCTGAGTAAGTTGAATGCGAAAGTGCTATGCGTGCAAGAAACACGCTTAACTATCAAACTCAAGAACTTCCTACGGCAATATATAATATTTTCCGAAAGACCGGGAGGATGCTGTCGTACCATCTGGCGGTGTGGCCATTATAGCTGATCGAAGTATAGCACGCCAGCATTTGAAGCTCCAAACGGCCCTTGAGGCGGTGGCCATTCGAGCTGTGCTTTTCAATAAACTCTATACCATATGCTCTGTTTACATACCACCTCATCAACAGCTACACAGACGTGATCTAGAATCATTAATAGACGAACTTTCAGAGCCGTTTCTGATTCTAGGTGATTTTAATGCACACAATGTCCTGTGGGGCGATGCTCTTTGTGATTCGCGAGGACGTCTAGTTGAACAGCTCCTCTTCTCTTATAGTTTATGTCTTTTAAATAGAAAGGAGCCTACGTGTTTTAGCCTTGCAAACAACATGTACTCCTCTATAGATCTAGCATTTCATCACCGTCCCTTTTACCTGTTTTTACGTGCAACGTTCTTAAAAACCCTTATGGGAGTGACCCCTTCCCAATCATCTTGAGTGCGCTGAACAAAGATCAACTACCCCCACAGGTTCCTCGATGGAAGATTGACTCAGCTGATTGGGAACGGTATAGAACTCTTACACACATGACATAGACTGAGCTGTCTACCCTGACCATAGATGACGCTGTCACGTATTTTACAGCTTTTATACTTGATGCCGCATCTAAATGTTTTGCCAAAACGAGCGGCATGTCTTCTAAGCGGCGAGTCCCATGGTGGAATGACGCATGCAGTAAAGCACGGGCCACTCCGAACAAAGCATGGGTGTTGCTTCGCGATTCCCAAACAGCAGAAAACCAGACAATTTTAAAGCAGGTCAAATCGCTGGCAAGGAGAACGCGTCGACAAGCTAGACGAGAGAGCTGGACAAAGTTTACATCGAGTATCAACTCATACACAGATGAGGGAGAAGTGTGGAATAAGGTAAAGAAAATTAAGTGCCAACAAACGTATTCCCCGCAACTAGTAAATAAGCCTCGGGGAAAGCTTGGAGGATCAAGCCAACTTTCTTGGCACACATTTCGAACACATATCGAGCTCCTCACACTACTCCGAAACCTTCCAGAATTACAAAGCACGAATAGAAAAACAAAAGTTAGATAGAAACTCCGCAGAAATTGAGGCATATAATGAACCATTCTGCTTAGCAGAACTGCGAACAAAATTCAGCTGCTGTAATACATCTACCCCAGGTTCTGACAACGTAATGTACGCGATGCTGAAGGAACTACCCTCTGAAACTAAAAAAAACCCTCCTCTCTCTGAATCATCGTATATGGTTTTCAGGTGTGATCCCTCCTCCTGGAAGGAGGCTGTTATAATTCCAATTTTGAAACAGGGAAAGGATCCCTCTTCTGTATCAAGTTACAGACCTATAGCGTTAACAAACTGCCTCTGCAAACTATTTGAAAAAAAATGATTAATTGCCGCTTACTCAACTACTTAGAAACAAACAAATTGCTCGACCCATACCAGTGCGGGTTTAGAGAGGGCCGATCTACGACCAACCAACTTATACGTATCGAAGCACACATACGTGAGGCTTTTGTTCATAATCAGTTTTCTTTATCTGTGTTCCTCGAAATGGCGAAGGCCTACGATACTACGTGGAGGTTCGGAATATCGAGAGAACTCTCACACATAGGTATACACGGTAATATGTTCAGTGTCATTGAAAGCTATCTGTCTGATCGTACATTCCGTGTTAGAGTGAGCAATGTTCTGTCCCGAACATTTGTACAGGGTGGGGTGCTCAGCTGTACGCTCTTTATTATTAAATTGTATTCTCTCCGTCTGTACATCTTACGTAATATCTTTTATTCAACATATGTCGACGTTGTGCAGATAGGTTTTCATTCGTGTTCTCTTGGGATCTGTGAGCGACAAGTTCAGCTTGCCCTTAACAAGGTATCCAAATGGGCTGATGAAAACAGGCTCAAACTGAACCCTGTAACGTTTGCAGTGCTCGCCCTCTTTCTACGTCGGGGCTTTCTGATAACATTGCCCGATTGCTGTTATCTTGCTGTTTTCTTTTCTTTCATGCCAACCTGCGATTGGCTGCGTAGCGCTTAAAAACGCGCCGCAAGGTGAATAAACTGGGATTGTCTTCCTGGCACTGCTTGAGTCGTCTCTTTCCTGGGCCGGCTGTCGTCCAGCCGCCGAATACGTAACAGCTGGTGGCGGCGGCGGTATGGAGCGCACGTCGAGGGCGGCCTTGGCGTCCGGTTTGGTGAGAGCACGGCTTGCTTGACTTCATTGGGAGCATTAGCAGCATTTACTTGGTAGTCGAGGTTCTTTTGTATTTGTTGTTGACTTTGCTAAATAGTAGTACACATAACGGGGTAGCACTTGTTAACAGCAGTCATGATCCTCACGTCGTTAACGAAACCCAACCTAGTGCTGCTAGCTGAAGAGCTCGGTATCCCTGTACAGAAGTCTATGCGGAAGCCTGCAATTATCGAAGCGATATCCAAATGCGGAGCAAACGACGACGAAGTCGAGGAGTGTTGGAGGGCAGTCTCGGAAAGGCTCAAAGAACGAGAAGTAGAACTGAAGTTAAAAGAGATGCAACTGCATAACCTTGAACGCAATGACAGTTTCGATATGCGAGGATACATGCAACCTTTCAAGGCTGGCAGTGACATCACTTTGTATCTCGTCAACTTTGAGAGGACGTGTACAAGAGCTGCACTTGCAAAAGAGACATGGTCACAACGCCTGTTGACATTACTTCCAAATGAGGCAGCCGATGTAATCGCGAGAATGCCAGATGAAGATGCTTATGATTACGAAAAAGTGAAACTTCATTTGAGGCGAAGGTACAGCTTGTCAACAGAAGCCTTGAGGATGAAGTTCCGTAACACGAGGCGTGGCCAAGGGGAGTCATTTTCAGAATTCGCCTACAAATCCAAGAGCTTGTTAGAGGAATGGCTTAAGAGTGCCAACGCATACGAGGACAAGCAACGTCTGATTGAACTGTTTGCGCTCGAGCAGTTTTATGCGTCCATTCCGGACCAAATGCGGCTGTGGATTCAGGACAAGCCAAACGTAGAGACTTTGCAAACGGCAGCCAGCTTGGCGGACGAGTACCGTTCCCGTAGAATGGAAAGTTCAGAAGAACAAAGAAAGAAGCCGTCAGGAGCGTTCAAGAAATTTCAGAAAGGAACGAAAGAAACTAACCAAGGAAAACCAGGCGACAGTGTTCCTGCCCAAGGGCATGCAGCCAACGCGAGTGAACCGAAAAGTTCCAAGTTCGAAGAAAAACAACCGCTGGTCTGCTATAAATGCCAACAACCGGGTCACATCGCAGTCGGTTGCCGACAGCCAGCAGTTTCCGTCAATTTGCTAACCGAAGAGAGCGATTTACTCTTGCCCTACACATATGACATGAAGGTGAACGGCATCAGTTGCAACGTTCTGCGCGACACAGGAGCAACATTTGATATCGTCCACCCGTCATTTGTTAAGCCCGAGAACTTAACAGGTTCATGTGTATGGGTACGCCAGGCACTAGAGCCAGACATGAAGTGTTTGCCGGTAGCCAGAGTCGAAATGAAGGGCGCCTTCGGCACATTCGAAACTGATGCTGCGGTTTCCGATAAACTTCCTCAGAAAATTCCCTACATTTTTTCTAACCGATCAATGAGGGACTTCCAAAATGCAGGACTGGAACTTAATGCTAACCCTGTAATGGTCGTCACGAGGTCCCAAACAAGAGCTCAAGCTACCAGCGCTACCCGTAACACGGAAATTACAGACCAGAGTGAACCGACACAAGCTACTGCACCAAGCGAAACTGTTCCTGTCGACGCCAATTGTGTCGCGCCAGCCATTGATAGCAGCACTCCCGTCGGTAATGCGCTCTCAGGTGAAGCGATAAACCCAGTCAGTGAAAATTTTCAGCTTCTAGCAAAGTTAGACAAAAGCGCTCTCAAAATGGAGCAGGCAAACGACGAGTCGCTGAAGACGTGCTGGGAAAAATCAAAACGGAAACAAAAAGGAGCCGTATCGTTCATAGTCAAAGAAGGCATTTTGTACAGAACATTCAAAAACAAGAAAGGCAGAACCTTTGAACAGCTTGTCGTTCCCAAAAAGTATCGAGTCGCACTTTTGGGTTTGGTTCACAGCGATAGCTGGGCTGGCCATTTAGGTATCAACAAGACCAAGAGCAGGTTATTGAACGACTACTACTGGCCGATGTGCTTCAAAGAATCGGAGAACTGGGTACGTTCCTGCAACGTTTGCCAAAGGACGGGGCGGCCAAACGAAAAACTCAAAGCACCTTTGGTCCAAGTGCCTTTGATTGGCGAACCCTTTCGCAGATTAGTTGTCGACATTGTAGGTCCATTACCAGTAACAGCGGCGGGCAACAAATACTTGCTAACACTCATTTGCCCTGCTACGAAGTTCCCGGAAGCAGTGGTGTTACCCGAATTAAGCTCCACTGCAGTTGTAAACGCGCTACTCGGCGTCTTTGCAAGAATTGGATTTCCTAGTGAAATCCAATGCGACCAAGGTTCTGTGTTCACAAGCGCGCTCACCACGACGTTCTTGAAGAAATGCGGCATATCCGTTCACCACAGCTCAGTCTACCATCCGCAAAGTAATTCAGTCGAGAAACTTCACTCTGTAATGAAGCGCATTCTGCGTGCACTCTGTTTCGAGAAAGGCGCCGACTGGGACGAAGCTGTTCCCGCGATGCTCTTTGCTCTGCGCTCCGTCACTCACGAAGCGACTGGGTTCACGCCGGCGGAACTTGTTTACGGTCGAGCGCTTCGCTCCCCGCTAACGTTGTTGAAAGAAAAGTGGGAAGACAAGTTCGTAGACAAATCAGTTGTCGAGTACGTGCTGACCTTGTTGAAGCGCCTACGTGAATCGCAAGAACTGGCGCAGATAAACATGGCAGAAGCGCAGCAACGCTCAAAGGTGTACTACGACAGATCCGCACGCACACGAACCTTCAAGGAAGGCGATAAAGTGCTGATTCTGCGGTCGTCAAAGGCAAATAAACTGGAAGTAGCATGGGATGGGCCGGTCACGATTAAACCACCTCCAGCCGTTCATGAAGCGTCATCCTCTTGAACGCCTTCCGCTAGGGGTAGCTTTGGCCGAGTTGTAACGTTTGCAGTGCTCGCCCTCTTTCTACGTCGGGGCTTTCTGATAACATTGCCCGATTGCTGTTATCTTGCTCTTTTCTTTTCTTTCATGCCAACCTGCGATTGGCTGCGTAGCGCTTAAAAACGCGCCGCAAGGTGAATAAACTGGGATTGTCTTCCTGGCACTGCTTGAGTCGTCTCTTTCCTGGGCCGGCTGTCGTCCAGCCGCCGAATACGTAACAGCCCACAGAAAAGCACCTGTGTCCTTTTTTCACGAAAAAGAGGCTTTCACCCTGATCTTGAAGTGGTCGTTAAGGGTGAGCGTCTACCCGTAAACACAGAACGCAAGATCCTAGGTATAATTTTAGATGCGAAGTTAACGTTTGTACCGCACATAAAACATCTTAAAAATAAATGCTTGAAAACAATGAATATCCTAAAGGTGCTATCACGAACAATGTGGGGCAGTGACAGAAATCGCCTCATGAATCTGTATAGAAGCCTTATACGCTCAGGCCTTGAGTATGGGGCTCAGGTCTTGAGAGTCTATCACTCTGCCACACCAAGCGCTCTGAAAATGTTGGACCCTGTTCATCATCAAAGCATCCGCCTGTCCACAGGCGCCTTTAGAACAAGCCCAGTTGAAAGCCTTTATGTGGAATCGGAAAAGTGGTCACTACATCTGCAAAGAACATAATCTTGCTTCATATATTTCCTTAAAGTAAATGCCAACAGACAGCAACCCGCATATTCCATCATCAACGATCTGTCCAGCTCTCAACTTTTTTGCAATCGGCCCGCAATAGCACGCCCTTTCTCGCTGCGTGTTAGAGACCTAGCTGAAGAAATAGATGTCCCACTGCTTGAATACCGCTTTAGCCCCCCCCCCCCCCTGCTCTGCGGCTCCCGCCATGGCAGTGGCAGGTTAAAGACTGTGACACATCTTTCGTAGCTGTCACAAAGCATGCCTCCCCCATACACATTTGGATGTATTTCTTGGAGCTTCAACATAAATATGGCTGTGCAGAATAATATACTGATGCATCCAAGTCTCATACTGGCGTGTCCTATGCGGTGGTCGACCCATCCTTCTCGGATGCTGGCGTTCTGTTCACCAGCACAAGCATTCTCACAGCCGAGGCTTACGCGTTATTTGTAGTCGTTGAAGACATCAAAGAATTGAATACGCCAACAGTAGTTAGATACACAGACTACCCGAGTGTCGTAATAGATTGAAAAATCTAAAAAAAACATTGAAACCCTGTAATTATACCCCTGTATTCAATACTGTGCCCGGTCTATGCTTCCAAGCAACATATCGTCGTGTGCTCGGTGTCAGAACACCACGAGATCGAAGGAAATGTGTTCGCTGACCAGCTCGCCACGTCAATCAACGGAAACACTGCCAACGTTTCAGTTGCTGTTCCTATAATGGAACTAAAACCAAACATACAGAAAAAGCTAGGGGCTTCCTGGCAGGTGTTGTGGGATCTACAAACTCATAACAAGTTACACTTGATCAAACCATACCTCGATAACTGGCCACCCACGTCGAAAACGCGCCGTACAGAGGTCAGTCTCTGTCGGCTCAGAATAGGACACACACACAGCCCGCACACACACCTTTTGTCCGGTGGTGACCCACCCAGCTGTCACAGATGTGGCCGTCCACTTACCGTACTCCACATACTGCTTGAATGCTCTGAGCTAGAGGGTTACAGAAAAAAAACATTTTTAACTAGCGTTCAAGGAACATATACCCCTTCATCCATCTTTGTTTATTGGTCACGAACCTCTTTTTAAATATAATGCATTGAATGCCTTCTTAAAAGAAGTAAATACTTTCCATGTTACCTGCTCAAGTGATCAGTAGCATGGCCTCTGAAAGGAGGCTGCTGCTGTGAATGCTACATCCAAAGAGAGCAACTGTCTCCCGGCCCTTGGGACCAAGGGCGCTGGCGAGGCATTGTTGCGAATATAACACTCCTAACTATGGTGTCATGATTACTTAGAAATTATTCTCACCAGGCATGCTTCACTTCACTTTCATGTTTTAATGAATATATATCTTACGGGCGTTTATAGCGCAAAATCTTAGGCCATTTTACAGCCATTTCACATAACCATTGCTGTGATCCGATATCATATCCTGGTGCTCTTTGGCGATCAAGGCCCTTGCGCCTTTAAACAACATATATCATTATCATCATCATCATCGTGTTTCGCGGTAATAAAAGCGTTTGTAACAAAAGGTAATACGGCATCCCAGTTCTTGTGATCCGCCGCAACGTACATTGAAAGCATGTTGATGTTGGTACGATTGGTGCGCTCAGTGAGGCCGTTCATGTGATGGTGATCTGATGATGCATCAGCACCATTTGTTCCTACTACCCTTTCTTTTTCCTCAGCCGACTATGCACTACTAGCTTATGTCCCAAGTGTGTCGTGCCAGAAGAAGAAGAAAAGTATGCCACAATGGTATGGCGTGAAATACTGATACTGGCACCCACAAAGCCGCAGCAACTCTTCGACAACGTGAGTGGTAAACTGCCGGCCGCGATCACTTATCACCACGCGAGGGGCCCCGTGATGTAGTATGATCGAGTGCAGAAGAAACCATGACACATCAGATGATGTGGCTGAAGCAACCGCCATCGTTTCAGTATACCGCGTCAGGTAATCTACGCACACAATAATCCAGCGGCGGCCGGTGGTAGACTTGGGGAAAAGGCTCGGTAAATCTATGCCGACTTTTTCGAATGGTGATGTCGGTGGCTCAACCGGCTGCAGTGGGCCGGCAAATAATGTGGTAGGTTGTTTGTGGCGTCGGCACACATCACAACTTGCGACGTAGTGCTTGGTGGTCTTCCAGAGTCCAGGCCAGTAAAAACGTTGTCGGATACGGTGAAGCGTTCGGGCAAATCCAAAGAGCCCAGACGTGGTGTCATCGTGTATGGCTTGGAATACCGCAAGACGCAGGCATTCCGGACTGATGAGGAATAGTGTGGAACCATGGCTAAAGTGATTCTTGCGCTATAGGGAGCCATGAATCATGAATGACGTTGCGCGTTTAAAGCTACGAGCCACATCAATCATAGGTTTCAGCGAAGAATCACACTGTTGCTCGTGACGGAAGACGTCCAAATTTGCGAAGTTGGATGAAATCTCAGCCAAGTAGTAATCGAAATCATCATCATCAGCATACACAGTCGGTGATAGAAGACGAGATAGGCAGTCAGCGTCTGCGTGACATCGACCGCTCTTGTTGGTCACAGAAAAGTTATATTCTTGAAGGTGTGAGGCCCAACGAGCCAACCGGCCAGTTGGGTCACGTAGTCCAACGAGCTAACAAAGAGAATGATGATCTGTGACAATCTTGAATTGCCGGCCGTACAAATATGCGTACGTGGACGATATTGCTTTCTTTGCAAGTAATACCAACCTTTAATCTTTATACCAGAGTCTACAAAATTATCTCAATATAAAATAAAGACGGCTTAAAAATATTCATATGACCCTGAACGTAAAGAAGAGTGCGCTTCTTGCATAATCTTTTCTGCAGCCTATCAACATCTTGTTAATATACAGTAATGAGCTCGTTCCGTCGGCGCAATCCCTTGAATATTTGGACATCCTATATAATGACAGATTAAATTGGAGAAGCCACATTGATGATGTGTACTCCAAGGCAACACAGGCCATGGGGTGGCTATATACGAAAGCGCGCAAACCATAGAGCGGGTTTAAGAAGAGATGTGCTAATAATGATATATTAACTTTATAGGCGGCTGATCATCGAATTGGGATGTGTATTATTTTCTGGCAGTGCAGCTTATAAAATGACACCCTAAGTACTGCTGGAAAGAGAAGCGTTGCGTTTGAGTCTGGGTATACCAAAATTTGTTGCAAATAACGTGTTGTATATGGAAGCTCGCCTAATTTCTTTGCTAAATAAGTTTAAAATTCTTACTCTGCAAGCATTCTTAAAGATATACAGTTCACACCAAAGGCTCTCACTTTACGTTTTAATTCAAGAACCGGCTTTATTTTTCGAAATAAATTGGTCGCGATTACCCGCCCCGCAAATAATATGCGCACAAGCGCTAATACAGCAAATGAACGTAAACATTGAACATATTGGTCCAATACACAACCTAAAGTCAATGCTTAGCATTCTATTTGATATATTTCCTCATAACGCGAAACAATTGGCACAAAGGTACTTAAAAACAGTTAGCAGATTATCTAGCTCACCTTGAGATAAGCAATATCATTGGGTTTGATGCATCTGTGTAAAAAGAAAAGGCAGAGGTTGGCATCTTCTATCCTTCTTTTGACTGGTCCTTTCCAATTCAACTCCCAGATTACACCCCTGTATTCATTGCAGAATTATTAGCTATTGTTCTCTCCCTATGCAAGTTGCCCTCAAGCGAATCACTAGCAGTTATCATTACAGATTCGTTATCAGTATGTAATGCACTTTCTGCGGCAGCAAATGCAGAGCTGATGAATACGTTTTGGCATGTAGTACCGAAAAACATAAAAAAACTGCATTTGCTATAGGTACCGGGCCACCGCGGATTATATTTAAACGAAATGGCGGACTCTTTAGCAGCTGTATCCGAGAGTAGGCCCACCATCCTAATTTTGCCAGATACGGCTTACGTGACAGTGCTAAGCTTTCGAAATGCTTGTCTGCAATGGGGAATAGGTAATTTGGATAAATTCAAAGATTTCGTGCATCTGAGGTATTTCTGGAATAAACAGTGGTGTGTATCTCGCCAGTTAGAGGTCACTTATACCAGATTGCGCTCTCCAGTTCCACAACTAAATTATTTCCTTAACAAAGCTCGACTCAAGGCGTCACCGCTGTGCATTTTTTGCAACAAAATTGAAAGAATTTATTATTTCTTTTTATTCTGTCATCGTTACTGTTATCAGAGAAAAATATTTTTAGTAGCCCCATTACAAAAGCTAGGAATACAAGTAAATCTATCAGTAGTTTTATCACTTGGCGGCACTTCATTTGGTTACTGCCACAGGGATGTAGGCTCCACTGTATTTGATTACATCAATGCAACTAAAAGATTATCGTGCTAGTGAACCCTAAACTTTTCAGATCTTTAGTTTATAATTCATAGCGATGTCTGTGAAAACGAGAGATGGCTTTACCGCTTGCTCAGCAAACATTTTTCTTTATTGGTAGCATTATCTTTAAAATAAATTTTCGTATTGGCTTTAATTTCATTTTCCATTCATTTAAGTATCCTGCCGCCCGGTTCTTGGCCCATCCTTCTCTGTGGGTGAGCGCCATCCATCTGAGGTCATCAGCATCAACATTAAATAAGGTCTGAACTTTTGGACGGCGAAAACAACTGCAAGACATTCCAGTTCGGTGACCGTATAATTTCTCTCAATCTTAGTCAAATTACGACTTGCATACGCCACGACGTGCTGGCGGCTGTCGTGATACTGAACTAGCACGTCACCAACATCAATACTACTAGCATCTGTATGCTGTTCCATGAGTGCCTCCGGGTCGAAATGGCCCAAAAGGGGCCCGGAAGTAAGCAAATACTTCAGCTGCATGAAAGCAGCCTCACACTCAACGGTCCATTGGTCCGTTGAGTGTGAGTGTGAGTCCTATTGGATGATATGAGGGCACCAGATAGCATGTAAGGTCATCAAGCAGTGCCTGATTTGTCGTTAACAAAGTTACTCTCCAGCTACAGAACTAGTAGCACCACTTTCAGCTAACAGAGTAGCGAAGAGAAATCCGTTTGACACTGTCGGCATCAATTTCACCGGACCTCTGATTTGTCAACAGGCGCGTGGTGTCCGAAAATGTTTCATTGCTATTTTACCCTGCGCTTTGACGCGTGACGTATATCTTGAACTAGTCAGCAACATGCCGACGACAGGCTTTCTCCTGGCTGATCCCTTCATCCCTTCACGGGCGTGGCTGGTCGGGCGTGGCTGAAAGATTCTGGAAGCGTTGGGGGCCAGTTTACTCATTCGAGCTTGTACAATGGACAGTTTACTCATTGGACAGCACATTTGTCCCGCCCAACGACAAGTGATCGATATATAAATGGTTCGGTCCTTTTAAGAGAGGATAATTTGAAACAACACGTGTGGAATACCACCAAAATTTAAGAAATTTTCAAAGACAGAGATGGCTGGATGCAGGCCTGCAGATTGAAACTAAACGAGGAAACAGAAGTGAAAGAAGTGAAGCGACCTATACGGCTGTTTTATGCTCTAGAAGTCGATGGACAGTGAGCTCAAGATCTCGCTCATCCGGTGGAGGTTGTTGTATTTGTCTCAAAATGAAAACTGCCACTTCTGAGGAACGTTAATTGAACTACCCGTGAAAAGGCACGCGGGGAAAAGGCACAAAAGAAGCAACCTGGAGAGGACGTGTTTCCGGGCTGCCACAGCAGCCGAACTTTTCAAAGGAGACAACAGATGGTCCAGAGAGAAAGCAGAGCGTTCTTCACGTCGGCGCGCCGACGTCAAGAACGGAGACCAGCACTGGATAGGCGGCGCGCCGAAATAGAGCACCTGGTGGAGAGTCACGACACAACTCAGCCGCTCGCGCCCAGACGACCGTTCGCGGTGTGCCATTCTGAGAGCGGGCGCGTGCACCGCTGCCATGCTTTTCATTTTGGAACTAGCAGCTTGAAAACTCATTGCGCCAGTAATACTGCACCATGGTTTAGAAAAATAACTTACCCCGAAGGCTACTCTGACATAAAAATCACTAAAAAACGGAGAGAAGCCCTGCAAAGCGGACTGAATCTATGCATAGATTATTGAAGGAACAGCGCTGTGTCGTGATAGCATTTCCCTCGTTCTCATTTTCTGGTTGCGTGCTGGGTTTTGGGCTAATGCTAGTGCTGGCTGACATGCCCCCATTGATAAGTCCATGCGGCGAAGATACCACGCAGCCAAAATCTGCAGTAAAACAAAACATTACAAAAACAAAAGCAGAGTAAGTGGTAGCCGCGTCATTTTTTTTACTGGGATCGTTTGTACACTCTATCTGCGGTATGTGAGCACGGGGGCGTTGATAAAGCAAACCACCACAGCAGCATAGCACGTGTGGTGTCGCGCTGCTATTCTTGAGGGCACGGGATACATTAGCGACCATGGCGGCCACACTTCGATGGGAGCGATATATAGAAAGAACACCCGTGAACCAAGATATATGTGCGCATTCGAGAACCCCAAGCGGTCACAAACTTGATACACACATTACAGCGTACCTCAAAATGATTTCTTATTTGGCACATGAAAGCCTAGCAATTATCGATGTTGAACAGACGCCTTCATTTTAGGCCGACACAGGCAAGCGGAAAAAACTGAAGCTGTGTGTTAGGCGTACTAAATAACGAGTAGGTATCGAAGACATCTCATAATTTCCTAGAAAGGCATAAATTCCGATGTTACTATAGCCACGGCCGCCACTGAAAAAGAAGCTTGCCGCATCAATCGCCAATAGCAGGCTAAGCTTCGAGTAGTCCGCCTCTTTGTTCGTAACGAGAACCCTGTATTAAGCACAAATTAAGTTAAACAGAGACATCTTAGCGTCGAGTATTCAAAGCAAGAGTATCTATAATAAAAGTTCAGAGGCGTAGGCGAAAGTGCTTCCGATCAAACCTTGTGGACAAGGCAGCTTTCAGTTATATACCTAGCGTTTACAAATAAACACACATCCTGCCTACCGTACCATTAACATCACGTTACGACGTGTTGCGAAAAATCCACATGTCATGAAAAACGTAGCACGGCGTCGTTACCACGCTCTCGGTGTTAACAAAGTGCTGACAGCAGAAATGTGGTACATATTCTCGTTCAGTCCTTAGATTGTCCGCTGGATGGTGGTACTTGTATATGATGACTAAATATTAAAAAGAAGCGAGATGGTGGTACTTGAAGTGTTCATTAGATAGGCAGACAAGCAGACGGAAAGACAGACAGACACAAGGACGAACGGATGGACGAAGGGCCGAACAAACGGACACACGAACGGGCGTACGTACGGGCGCATGGACGGAAGCACGGATGGATCGATGGACGCTTCGCCCCACTCATCGTCTATGATTCAGTAGAGTCTTTTACTTTCCCTTTCCCTCTCGATGACAGTCGAGTACATATTGTAAAATGAATCAGTACAGTGTTCGTGATGCGTTCGCACTAAAAAAAAAGCTCATATGGAACCAGTGGCGAGATATACCCCATCTAAAAAGGAGAATAACTGAAGAAGCTGGTAATTGCCTTAAAGGGGGAGGGCATGCTATCTTACCACTAGTTTTATATCTGAAATAAAGTATAGCTTTGCTCGCCGCGAAATGAAACGAAAAAAGGCTGTGGTTGCTCTCGCTTACACTTGCACGAGCTGCCAGCAGCCACTAGAGTGCACAGACCAAGCGTTCTTGTGTTCCCTTTCATAAAAATTGACGCTGTGCACCGTCTTTGACGTTTTCTTTATCCCTTGAGCTGGTGGCGACAGAGCCTAAATTAAAATTCCCAACGTACATGACGTCGTCCCCGCATGTAGTGATGGTGCCTGTAACACACCACAACACTTGCAACCCGCTGACATGTGTGGACCACGCGGCAAGCAACACTCGCAACACTGACCGTATGCGGAAGCTGCTGTCGGGTAGCAGATGACACTGCTCCTTGGGCTTGTGACGTCAGGCACGCCATAAAAAATGGTGATTGATGGCGGTGGACGCAGTTTGCAGCTTATCATTTCTACGGCTCATTTTGGACTGAAACAGTTTTTTACAGTCCAGTTTTCACGCATGTGCAAGCCTATTTGACCATCTACCTTCCTTTTTTGCCGAAAACTATGAATTGTTCGGTGACCATGTCATGACCCCTCTGAAGAAAGTTTTTGCCTCCTTAATGATGTGCCGCTACAACACTTTTGTTGTCGTTTGTGTGCAATTCCACGTTAGATTAAATATAGCTCTCATGTATTCACCACCGTATGTTGTATTTGTTCTATAATCATTAGATGCGGAGCAGTTCTTTGCTAGCCTGTGTAACGCTGTCCTTCCCTACATCCCCAGTGCGCATGCTCGCTCCTCGTGCCAGCCCAGAAAGACACCAGCAAAACTGTCGCTCCGCTCTCCTTCTCTCGCCTCGCAAGGCCAACGCAGGCACCATCTGCTAGTAAAGAACAGACCACTTGCGCTGCACAAACGTTTACTGACCACCGCTTTTAGGAAGAAGAAGTGTCTCTTTAGAAGAACGCTTGTTTCAGCGCTCTGTTTCATTTTAGTGAAATCATCGGTCTTTTGAGGTGCCTCGCCTCTCCGTCTTGCGGTGATGGACACGGACCATGCCAGAGGCCCGCCTGGTCACAGGTCCTCACCCCCGTCAACCACAAGGAAGCGAGCTGGCTCTCCCAGTGACACTGAGGACACCGATCTTTACTATATGTCGGAAGACGACACATCCGATGGCAGCTTTATACCTGTCCGGGGTAAGAGGGCAAAGAGAAGGACGGCGAATACAGCAGCAACAGCTCCTGCAAGCACAGCGACTGTGCATTCAAGGCCTGCGCGCTGGCCGCACGTCATCATCTTCATGCCCGAAGATCCATCAAGCAACCTGCGGCTCCTGAACAGGCAAGCCCTTTCGGTTGCTCTCGAATGTGCGGTGCCACATCAAATTAAGGACGTACGAGTAAACCCAAGGAAGAACATTCTCGCCATAGACGTGCACGATGTGAGTGCGCTAGGACAGCTGCAGCAAATGACTGAGCTAGGTGGCATTAAAATGCGCCCCTTTATCCCGATGGATGACAAATCAATTGCCGGTGTAATTTATGACATCGACACTGCCATTCCTAATGCTGACTTGTCTACCCTCATCAAGCCTGCAAACGAGGGAACTGTGATTACGCAAGTGCGGCGCCTTGGAAATACGCGCTGCGTAAAAGTGTTTTTCAAGGGAGATTGCATACCGTCCCACGTTAAAGTTGGACATTTTCGACATCCGGTTCGACCATTCATCCAAAAGCCACTTCAATGTCATCAGTGCTTCAGGCTAGGACACGTCAAGGGCGTATGCCCCAACTTACGACTGTGTCCCCGCTGCGCTGAACCTCATGCTGAAGACGCCTGTCGGGCGACTTCTCTCAAGTGCGCCAACTGCTGTGGTCCTCATGCTGCCTCGTCGAAAGTCTGTCCTCGAATCCAAAAGGAGCGCGCGGTTCTCAGACAAATGGCCCGAGACAACTCAACACACAGGGAGGCAGCCGAAGTAGCCCGGCGTCGGCGTCGACGTCGGCATCATCGAAAGTCTTCAAAGAAGGCACATTCCCGAGACGCTCCTTCCCACTCTTTAGCGGTTCTATCCAGTGCGCCGCGAAACGGCCCACCACTTCTACGAAAGAAACAGAGAAGCCTCCTTCTCTGGAGGAATGGCCCACGCTCCCGACGCGCTCTTCTGCCAAGGAACCTCTGCAGGTTGTGGCCACACAAGAGCCGTCTCCAACCATGGAAGATTTGCCTAAAACTGATCGTCAAGTGATCTCGGTGCTGCGTTCCCCTATAGAAGCCATTCGAGTGATATTAGTCGACATGAAGGCACCATCTGCTCGAAGCGCACTTGGACTCTTGGACGCCCTAAGCCCAGTGCTTGAATCTCTCAACTAGGAGGATGGCTACTCACACCTCAACATTTCTTAAAGAAGTCAAGGCTGCATCCGTCATCCAATGAAACGCTAGAGGACTAAAATCACGCCTTTCAGATTTTCGTCAGTTTGTGTTTACCAACATGTTTCCAATCATCGTCATTTGTGAACCCAATTTGTCGAAACCAATAAGACTATCGGGGTACGAAGCTGTCATGTCTTCAACGTACGGTGCGTGCAGCAAAATCATCGTCTTTGTTCGTCGTGAACTGACGTATGTTGTGCAACCAACTGCACCTCACGATGACAATCAGTATGTCTGCATCACTGTGAAAAAGAACCAACTCATGTTTACTCTCATAGGCGTTTATATATCGCCGTCAAGTAATCTAGGTTCCAGGAGATTAGCGGATATTTTGAGAGTGTGTCCTGCACCATGGGTCCTCATAGGTGATTTCAATGCGCACAATCACGCATGGGGAAGTACGCGGACAAATGCAAGAGGACGCAGGTTAGCAAACATCGCCTACAACTATGGCCTTACTCTCCTGAACGACGGCAGCCCCACTTTTCTTCGAGGTGTGACATACGGCAGCTGTCTCGACCTTGCTTTTGTCTCCAACTCCCTCGCGAGATACGTCAAGTGGTTTCCAGATGTTGAGACACGAGGAAGTGATCACATTCCAATCTACCTTAACATCAAAGGCTTGTCTAGTTATGGTCCACGGACGACCATTCGAGCAGTCCAATGGACCAACTTCAAATCTGACATGGAAGATGCTTTCAGCGATGGCCTACGATCTGGGTTAGAGGAAACAATTAAGAGCACAATGCAAAACGCCACCCGCACGGTGACGATATCTTCCACACGAAACGACTTTGATATAGAGTTGGAGCGACTCCGAGCACTGCGACGCCGGGCGGAGCGTCGGTATCGGCGTACAAAATCAATTCACGATCTTAGGGCAGCCAGGAGGATGCAAAAGAAGATTCGGCGTCGCATGGATAGATTAGCGTCGGAACGATGGACAACGTTTTGCTAGTCACTAGACCCTCGCAAGCCACTCTCACACATTTGGAAAACGGTGCAAGGTCTGCGTCACCCTACGGAACAGCGCTTTCCATTCAAAGCGCTCGTGCTATTTCAAAGGAGGCAAGAGATCGATGTCGCAGAAGATTTCTGTGCGCAGATCGCCAACCAAGCCACTCGTCCAGATTCTCCAGTGAGAGGTGACGTCCCCCGTTCCCGTGACTACCACATGGACCTCCTTTTTACAATGGAGGAGCTCGAGGCGGCACTAGCTCTCTGCAGGCGTTCAACTCCTCCGGGCCCAGATGGTATTCCGTACCGAGCCTTTTGCAACCTTGGGGAAGGTGCAAGGAGAGAACTGTTGAGCCTCTACAACATCTCGTGGCAGGATGGCTATGTTCCTGATGACTGGAAAGTAAGCCGCTTGTTACCCATCTTGAAGCAGGGCAAATCCCCACTCGAACTAACCTCATACCGCCCAATAGCACTGGCCAGCTGCGTAGGGAAAGTAATGGAACGGATGATACTAGGCCGCCTGGAGTGGTATCTAGAATACCACAAGATTTATCCGAATTCAATGGCTCGTTTCCGACGCAACCGCTCTTCTATTGATAATGTCGTTGATCTAGTTTCGTACGTTCAGCACGAAAGATCCCGTAAGCGACTATCTGCAGCTTTGTTTCTAGATGTGAAAGGCGCTTATGATAATGTACTACATGAAGCCATTTTGGGTGCTCTTGCGGTGGTTGGCCTTGGTGGTCGAGTCTTTCGGTGGATTTCGAGTTACCTGGCTGCAAGATCATTCTTTGTGTTAACAGAAGATGGCCCAACTACGCGACTCTATACTTCCAGGGGTGTTCCTCAAGGCGGAGTTCTTAGCCCAACGCTATTCAATCTTGCACTAATTGGCCTTGCTGAATACTTGCCAAGCACCATTAAAATCTCAATATACGCAGACGACATCTGTGTCTGGACATCGGCAGTCACACGTCCTCAGATACGTTCCCCGCTTCAAAAAGCAGCAACTATGATTGCCAACTACTTGTTCAAACAAGGTCTCAGCATATCAGCAGAAAAATGCGCGCTGGTGGCTTTCACTCGTAAAGCAATGACCCCTTATGTCATCTCAATCTGCGGGCGACCGATTTCTTACGCCAAAACCCACCGGTTTCTGGGCATCATTATTGATAGGGACCTCTGTTGGAGTCCGCATGTGACCTATATGAAGAAACGCCTGACCGCTATTTCTCAACTGTTCAAGTTCCTGGCAGGAAAGACGTGGGGGATGTCAGTAGACGCAATGATGGAGCTCTACAGGGCCCTGTTTCTCGGTTTCCTCAGATATAGCTCGCCCGTGCTTAGCAATACCTGCAAGAGCACTGTTCGTATTTTACAGGCAGTACAAGCCCAAGCGCTGAGACTGTGCCTCGGTCTGCCCAGATGTACGTCAACAGAAGCAACAATTGCAATTGCTGGTGACTATCCGATACAAACTCACATTGTTGTTGAAGTCCTGAGAACACACATCCGACACTTCGCACGTGCCCCCGGCCATCACCTTGCACTGTTGCCTTCAGAGAGGCGCCAAGCATCGTTCGCCAAAATTATCGTGAAATACAACGATAAACTTCCCTCGGGCTTCACTCATGCATCTAAGCCATCCATACCACCTTGGTGTCTTATTCGACCCACAGTGCATCTTAGTGTACCAGGGATCCGGAGGAAATCTGAGTTTTCGTCACCCGTGCTGAAACAACTGTCTCTTCTTCTTTTGCACGAGAAATATTCAGACAGCATACATGTATACACCGATAGTTCCACGAACCACCAGTGTTCGTCAGGGGCAGTAGTTATCCCAGCAAGAGGTGTTACCATCAGCTTTAGGACTGACCACTTTACGGCATCTACAGCAGCGGAACTAGCTGCTTTGCGCGCTGCACTTTGTGTGATCAATCGGGAACCACCGCAACAATAGTCGATTTTCAGCGACTCAAGGGCTGCCCTACAATCTGTGCTCTCAGCACTGCGTCGCGGCCCGTACGAACAGCTTGTTTTCGAAATTCGATGCCTTCTCCACACTTTACTCAAGAAAGGGCATCATGTGACACTTCAATGGCTGCCAAGTCATTGCGGCATCATAGGGAACGAACATGCCGATACTGCCGCGCGGGCAGCCCTTGAAGGAACACGAGAAGAAGCCATACCACTTTCGAGGACTGATGTTGCCAGTAATCTTCGACGACTTGCGCGTGAAATCACGTTTTCACTATGGTACCCACCAAGCATCGATACGAATCGTGAACACCACCTGTCCTCTTTGATGGCTCTCCGCATGCCCACTGGACTCGATCGAAGAGAAGCCACCCTACTTCATCGCTTGTGGCTAGGAGTGGCATTTATAAAATCTTACTCCTTTGTCATAAGAATGGCCAACAACGCTCTCTGCGATGCCTGTCATTGCGAAGAGACGCTACACCACATCCTGTGTGACTGTCCATTGTATGAAATCCAGAGACAGTCACTGGCGTTTGCTTTTGCGCGCATCGACAACAGCCAAATGTCTGTGGACACTATTCTGTCCAGTGCCCGAGAGAAGACACTGCAACAGAAGGCGACGAAAGCTCTGTTGAATTTCCTACGTGACACCGACTTGAACAAGCGACTGTAACAGCAATGTCACACACCGCGAAAGACAAGACTGGACTATGACTGAGTGTGCGCGCATGTGCTGCCGAATGTGCTGTTTCTATCTTCCCTCTCTGTTCTGTTTCATCTCCCCCATCCCTCTCCCATGCGCAGGGTAGCAAACCGACTGCCTATAGGCTGGTTAACCTCCTTGCCTTTCTTTTCCCTCTATTTTCCTTCCTTCCTTTACTGACCACCACATGTGCGCACTGAATCGCGTCTTCGCAATTCAGTCAAGGGCGTCTTTACTTGGTTTCGCTTGATGAGCGTCAACGTCGACGCGAGTGTAAGCGTTAGCGGAAAATGGTACAAGATGTCGTGTAAGTGAGCTGTTATGATTGAAAGCGTATGTTATCGTTGCCGTTTTTGTTGTATAAAACATTATGGAATCACATTACATAATACACTTCCACCTGGGTAACAATAACATTGTTTATGACGTTCTCATGTAATTTTGTTGTTCTTGTACACTATACACGTTTAAGGTGTTTTTCAAATAGCCCCCCCTCTCATACAGAATGTCTTATGGGCTTGAAAACAAATTTTAAATAAATAAATATATTTCCGTTTATCTATATTTTCACGCATGCATGGACAACGTCATTTTTCCCACTAGCCAATGGCGGTGTCTCCAACGCATACTATAGAACTTAAGCAAAACTAGCTCCCTTGTGCAATCGAATAAAGATATTAATCAGCTACATGCAAGCGACGCGGAAAATCTTCGCACAAGTGCACTGTGTGCTACTCACTTCATTCTATACCAAAACATTACTAAGAAGTCGAGCTGAGCTACGTAGCCTACCACCTTTGCCTGGAAAATTAAACTCTTTACAGGCTTTACCATTGCGACATTCGTGATGAAAATTGTTCTCAGCCTTCAGCAGTCCCCCCAGCGCATAGATAGCTCGTCCGACGTTAAGTCCTCAGTGTAACTTTGTGCTGCCACTTCATTCGTAACATGGCTACAGCAGGCAGGAATTGAATTGGCGTCGCGCGTCGCTTCTGCAGGGTGCCCTCCCGCTCTCTCTTGCCAGCCTCCAAAAATATGCCGACAAGAAAAAATGGATACTGCTCACTAGTCCATGGAGCGACAAGTGGGCACAGCCGCTATCCCACGTGCTACCACAAGAGACAGGTTCGTCTTGGCACAAGTGTCACGATCGTGGCTATCATGTGGCCTTTTAAGCCACACCACAACTGCTATCTATCTATCTATATTTTAAGCCACACCACAACTGCTGTCTATCTATCTATCTATCTATCTATCTATCTATCTATCTATCTATCTATCTATCTATCTATCTATCTATCTATCTATCTATCTATTTATCTATCTATCTATCTATCTATCTATCTATCTATCTATCTATCTATCTATCTATCTATCTATCTATCTATCTATCTATCTATCTATCTATCTATCTATCTATCTATCTATCTGTCTATCTATCTGTCTATCTGTCTATCTGTCTATCTGTCTGTCTGTCTGTCTGTCTGTCTGTCTGTCTGTCTGTCTGTCTGTCTGTCTGTCTGTCTGTCTGTCTGCCTGCCTGCTGCCTGCCTGCCTATTGTCTGTCTGTCTGTCTGTCTGTCTGTCTGTCTGTCTGTCTGTCTGTCTGTCTGTCTGTCTGTCTGTCTGTCTGTCTGTCGGTCGGTCGGTCGGTCGGTCGGTCTGTCTGTCTGTCTGTCTGTCTGTCTGTCTGTCTGTCTGTCCATCCGTCCATCCGTCCGTCCGTCCGTCCGTCCGTCTGCCTGCCTGCCTGTCTGTCTGTCTGCCTGCCTATCTGTCTGTCTGTCTGTCTGTCTATCTATCTATCTATCTATCTATCTATCTATCTATCTATCTATCTATCTATCTATCTATCTATCTATCTATCTATCTATCTATCTATCTATCTAATATGACTCACTGGTCATGACATGCATGATGTCACAATTTTGTCACGTACTTCGTCAAACCTTTTCCACCAGACATGTGGCGCATAACCTTAGACGCAGGTATGCGTGTATGTGGCGCAGGTATGCAGGTATGTGCGCAGGTATGCATGTGGCGCAGGTATGAGGGTATGTGCTACAGGTGCTTGGCAGTTTATATCTACCAGGAACGGCAAGACGAGACGTGCGTAATTTTAGTTCATGGGCATTAAGAAAAAAGCCGACATTGGCAGCGTTTACGGCAACGATGCCAATGACAACATAGATATTAGCAACACCGGAAGCGGTAAGCTGGTAAGAAGTGCTGGTCCTCACGAGGATGGTAGCCCTAGACACCGCTACACAAATCAGCTCAAGTGGATGGCACATAACTTCAATTTACGTAATCTGGACATCAAGCATGTATATTAGGAGTATATATGTATTGTTTGTAAAATTGGGTAGGCGGCACTGCGAGCACAATTGGTGTTACACGAACATTAGGGTATACTTGAAAAGTACATGAGAGGCCTGGCGTGGCTCTGTGGTAGAATACTTCATTGCCGCACAAAATGCTAGCGTTCGATTTCTGCTGACACACTGAAATTTATTTTTTGCATTTGTCCGGTTAACGCTGCCTATGGCAACTCTACCAACAGCCTCACCACCTCACCGCCTCAGCGAGACTTACAACGCAGCGAAGCAGCCACACTACGCCAGTTGCAAGTGCAAGCCATATGTACCACTATCTGGGCAAAGCACTTATACCCGCACTTATACACGATAGATATATACCAACACTTCAAGAAGGCACGAGTGACCAAAAGACACCTGCTCGGGGACTGTGCGCCACCGCTGGGTAACTAAGAAAAAGCAATGCCAACTGCCATCAGCAGCAAGATCTTCAGTCGAGAGCCAGGGAACCAAAGAGACGTGGTCCAGCGTGTGCTTAGCATCTTGGAACATCAGTGGCCGAAAGCGGTGCCCCCACGGGCTTGCCGCGGCTAGGTTGCTGCTTTGGGACGTCCGAGCACGGTAGTGTTTCGCTTGAATTCTCCTACCTCTTCTCCCTCTAAGCTGGATCGTCAATAAAGCTTCTTGCTCACTCACCAAAAGTTCGAGCGTAAAAGTTACCCTAGCGTGTTCTCGCCGTTATTGTGTAGATATAAAGTGTCTATTACTTGTGGCACATACCCGAGTGCCAGTGGCACTTGTATCCGCTGCAGGGTAGTGCCATCATGACCAGCGAGTCATATTCGTCAAACCATCTTACCTTCTCGCACTAATTTTGGTGCTCCCCGTGTTACAAAGGCGATCATGAGAGTACCCAGACGTAGGTGATCAGATAGATAGATAGATAGATAGATAGATAGGTAGATAGATAGATAGATAGATAGATAGATAGATAGATAGATAGATAGATAGATAGATAGATAGATAGATAGATAGATAGATAGGTAGATTTATGCGCGAGGAAATGCTGTGCATAAAAGTTGCAGTCAGCTTTCCTTCGTATGCTTCCCATAATATAGATTCCGAGGGTAGGCGGTCTAAGCCACAATTTTTTAACGTGGTAGCGTTAAAGAGCTTGTTTCGCAAAAAATTTCGCGTCGGCGCCAGTGTTGGCGTCGCTGATTCTGGGCACAAAATCAACATCTATATGCGTCACCGAAAGTCGAGAACAGTGCATATAAATAAATGAAGGCGAGAGGGGACCAAACATTACTTGTTTGGGTAAAGTGAGGATCCAACCCGCGTCGTTTTCGTGGCAAGCGGATGTTCTACCACAAGGCCACGCCTTTGTTTGTGAAAACAGTGAATAAAAAAGCTTCCTCTACCATGAAATGTCGTGAAAAAAGTGTTCATTCTTTACCAACACACGCGTCCTGTATACATGCTTCACAATGGAACATGTAATATTGCAGTAATAATGCGTGGTGCAAGCGTTACCAACGGGTGTCAAAGCGTGCGTTTATTATAATGTATTTGTGGTTGAAAGCCGGTACCCCACTACATAAGGCACACTCGCTATTGCACCTATTCTCTTCAGGCCACGTTATGGGTGCATAGCATGTTCGAAAAGGTTTCATGCTTTGAGTGTTTCAAGTGCGCACAAGAAACAAGATGTCGCTATCACGTTCAAGTCCTAAAGGCGAAGCTTTATGGTCCCCTAACTTTGAATATTTCTCGATTTTTGAGTCATTTTATGACCATTTTATTACGACAGCAATTACATGAACACACGCGGCGGCATTTTGCCGCCGACGTCGGCGTCACTCACCGAATATGTATATGTATCAATGTATATGTAAATGTAAGATGGATGGATGAAAAACTTTCATTGGGGTCCTGAAAGATTCCACCCCCGTATTAAAGGGGTAGGATAAGAAAGAAAAATAATAATTGAGGAAAAAATACACCGGCGCGCGGAATCGAATGGGAGACATCTGCTTTGTGAATGCGACGCGTGAACCACTAAGCCACTGAGGAACACCTCCTAGAAAGTGTAAACGGCAAGCTATTTATATCAACCGTTTAGCACTGTTCACGGCCATCTCGGACGGAACTATCGTGTGTGCAGCATTATCAGCAAATCCGCGCCATGAGCGCGCGTCGCCACATCGCCAGAACGCGGTCGCGAGCACTCTAATCTACCACGCGTATTTTAGATGCGGAAGCATCTTATACTCGCGCCTTGTAGTGCCCCGTCCGCGCCATCCGCACCGCTTCTCGAACATTCGACAGCTGACGCGCGCGCATGCGCCGTCGCGCCGTCGCCCACCATCTGTGCTGCGCGCGCTTCTCCTTCGAGATCATTCGACAGCTGACAGCGCATGCGCCGTCGTGCCGTCGCCATCTGTGCCGCGCGCGTGCTTCTCCTTCGAGAACATTCGACAGCTGACAGCGCATGCGCCGTCGCGCTGTATATATACTCAAGGTCGGCGTTCGCTCGCTCAGTTGCCGCTCGTCGGTTGGTTTGTACGGCGCGTCGACGTCCAAGGTCGCGGTGAAATGAATTCCAACGAATCCACAAACACAATGATCGACGTCCCTTCGACCAGCGCCGCCCTTTCGCATACGTGTGTACGTGTTCACTCATTTAACACCCCCTCCTACAACCACGTTAACCAATTTAGCCATCGACCCAAGTAAGTCGCAATTTAACACCCCATTTCACAACCACGTTAACCAATGTAGCCATCGACCCAAGTAAGTCGCACTTTAACACCCCGTTAACCAATTATATGCTCCGCATCCTCCTCAGTGTTCCCCCGAGGGAAGCTGCGGGCAATTTTTTCCCCACGGTGCGGAAGAGGGTGAATGCTCACTCGCCCACCCTTATCTCACGGTGGGTAGAAACGTACGTCTTGGCTGGCAATGGGCTTCCACTGGAACGATTATGTTGTAGTTACCAGGCGCACAAAGGTCACTGCAATCGTTGCACAGTCTCCGTTTGCGAAAAGGGCGTGCTTTACACACACAGCAAAATAAATTAGATGCTTATTCGCGTTCATCTGAACCTGTGAGTGCGTTTCACGTGCATTTTGTTCGTGAGAAATGCGGGGCACGTTATCATCTGCTTGCATTCTGCACGTGACCTCATTCTTTGCTATCGCGTTCATGGCTTCGCCTTTGCAGCAGAGCTTTGAATTTTTCGCTTAGAACCAATGACGCCCTCACCGACGCCGACGCTTGAGACTGTAATTTTTGTGCAATGTGCTCATTAACGCTATCGCCTGAATAAGAGACTGATTCTTATCGAGCATTGCATGGGGTAGTGCAAGTTCTCACCCAATTTTTTTTAACTTCGGCGGCATTCGCAGGTGTTTATTGGGCGAAGTGATAGATAGCGAGAAGCTGCCAACTTGTATGTTTCGTTGACCAATTTGTAACTTTCTGATTGGAACTTCTTGGTCATCGTTACAGAGGTTGCATCGTATGCGAATACAAAGGAATGCCAAATAGAAAGCAGGCGGCCACCGGCCCCGGTCATTCAGAAGGGCGCAACGTAACCACTGTGCAGAGCACAAGAATTGATTCGAATTTTCCAGCCCCCAGCTACAGGTGTTTATAAATGGAATGCGGGACCAGAATGGTGAAGTACGTAGCGACGCTGTATACGGACTTGGTGTACTAAAGAAAAATGCACATGAAACACTTCATTTGTATCTTTTGTGTTGGGGAAGAGGGAGAGAGACATAATTTAGTCGGAGCACCTAGAAGACGACTACGACAAAGAGCTGAGCTCGTGACAGTGGCTGACGCCCCTTGAACCAGGCGGTTAGTTTTAGTCAATAAACCCCCTTATAATTTAGTGGAGGTGCTGGGTAGTCTTCGAAGCAGGAACTACGAAGTCGCACCTTACCTGCCGTGCCAGCAATGCTAGAAGAACCCTCCACCTGAGGTACCTCGCAAGTTCTCGCCTCTACATGTCCTGGCGTGTGGCCACTGCGTCACCCACCGATCTTCAGTGGCACTGACGGCCAAGACGTTGAGGAGTGGCAGGCTACTGACGACAAGGTGAGCGCAGTGAACAATTGGGACGATGTGGCTAAGCTGACCTATGTAAGCTTTTACTTGTCAGGCGTCGCTAATCTCTGGTTGTGTAATCGCGAAGCCGACATTGCCAGCTGGGATTCATTCAAGACTTCTTTTTCACAAGTATTCGACCACCCTGCTGTGCGAAAACTCCGCGCTGAACAACGACTTCGTGAGCGCGCTCAAGAGCCAGGAGAGACCTCTACCAGCTACATTGAAGATGTTGTTGACTTGTGCAAGCGGGCAAACCCAGCGATGCTCGAAGCCGACAAAATCAAACAAATCCTAAAGGGCATATGCGAAGACGCATTTCAAATGTTCTTACCAAAGGACCCACAAACCATAGTTGATCTCATCAGCTTGTGCCAGAGTTTTGACGGATTGTGCAAGCAACGTGCCCAAACACAGCGCTCTCTGGAACAACTTGACTCGATCGCGCCCTTGACTCTCGGAGACTGGAACGACACGTTAGCTCGCATAAAGCAGTTCGTGCGTGAGGAGGTCGCTCGGCAGCTCTCCATTTATCAAGCACGCCCGAACCTGCACAAACGCAACCTCTGGCCCCAGATCACCTGGCCCAGCCATAAAGCACGTCCTACAAGATGAGGTAGCTGACGCTTTGCGTTTCACTCGTTCACCACCTCTGGAGGCCTCACCCTTGATGTATGCGCAAGTAGTTGCAGCCATAGCACCTCGACAACCCACATATGCTACCTCCCTGGTACCTGTTCGGTCATCACCAGTTCCATTCAGCCGGCCAATTGCGGCGTTTGCGAATCCGTGGCGCACCGCAGACAACCGGCCGATTTGCTATTCTTGCGGTTACGCAGGACATGTGGCTCGCTTGTGCCGCCCCCGGCCTCTCGTTCACAGCGACATCATGCAAAGATAGCCGAACGACTCTCGGCGCTTTAACAACACGACAAGTCAACAAGGATCCTCTTCACTTGAATAAATGTAAGCTGGGGCAGGGTGTATGCAAGACAAGTAAGGACATAGAGAGATTTTTTTACACGGTATATTTCTTCTCGCTTGCTACCTTATCACATTCTCTCCAAATGTGCATTGTAACGGGAGATCCAGTTCCGGTTCGCAGTGCTCTACTCCCACTCGTCCCTACACGACACCGCTGGGACCACGAAAAGGTGAATGTCAATCATCTGAGGGGCATTATTATTTATAATCATCATATTGTTGAGCCGATCAGTTTAAAAAGTTTGCAGGTATAACGTGGCAGCAGAAAGCGCAAGACTGGGTTGATTGGCGGATGATGGGAAATGCCTTGCCCGGATTATGATGATGATGATGATGATGATTATGATGACGATGATGATGTTTGATGTTTGGTGGCGCAAGGACCATTTAGTGGCCAAAGAATATCAGTTCATCCTATATATATATATGGACTATGATTGTGATAAGCGGCTCAATATAGGCCACAAAATTTCTCGCGCTAAGGCGGGCTAAAACATAGAAGTAGTAAAATCATGACCATGCCGTGAGTGGTGTGTGGTGTAATGGGTGAGAAAAGTTTGTGATAATAAAAACGATGGTGGACATGTATGATATTAGCACATAGGCCTCACTCGTTCACACCCTTCCGTCCAAGTGCCGTGAGGCAAGTGCTTTGTTGAGTGTAGCGTGCACCACAGCACAGACCTCTCTGGAGAGGTCATGCTACGAAATGCCTGGGTATATGATATTGCCACTAGTACAAGAAACTATTAATTCCACAGATGCTGGCATGCTTGTATGTGCCGCTGTTAAGAAGAGGACAAAGAAGCGCGTGCAGAGAAAAACAATAGTCGTACTGCCGTTGTTCGATCAGTTTGACATTCTTCTGTGCCATTATCAGCAGGTTACAGTTACGTTGTAACGTGACACTGGTGGAGGTGCTGGGTAATAGTCTATGCACTGTTACCACGAGGAAGATCTCGGTCCCAACATCGACGCCTAAGTAGAAACAGCCAACCTTCGACGCAGTCGGCGGCAACTAGGCCTACCACCCCAGTTCAGCCCTCTTCCGGAACGCTCCACAACCATGGCATATGCGACAACTGCAAGCCAGACTGAACAGACGGCGACTCCGCCAGCACCATGGCTACCAGCCTCTCGAACGCCAAAGCCTTTCCATGGGGAGCCCTACGAAGACGTTGAAGACTGGCTGGACCAATACGATCGAGTCGCCGTCGCCAACGAGTGGGACGAGCACCGGAAGCTGCGGTATGTCTATTTCTACCTGGAGGATTCGGCGCGTATATGGTTCGAGAATCACGAGGCTGCCCTGACAACCTGGCCAGTGTTTTGCGCTCAGCTGCGGAACACGTATGGTAGCGCTGACCGGAAAGAACAAGCCGAACGTCTCCTCAATTCTCGCAATCAACGACCCAATGAAAGCGTGGCCATGTTCGTTGAGGAGATGTCTCGTCTGTTCCGTCGAGCGGATTCTGAAATGACGGAAGACAAAAAGGTGCGCATTCTGATGCGGGGTGTCAAGGAGCAACTGTTTGCAGGACTTGTACGAAACCCACCAGCTACCGTGGCCGAATTCCTCCGTGAAGCGACGACAATGGAGCGAATGCTTAGACAGCGGTCTTCGCAGTATGAGCGGTCCGACAACCTTGCATGTCTGTCAGCACCCTTGGTAACACCCGATGTCACGAGCGTGAGAGACCTTGCTGAGCTAGTCCGTAGCATTGTACGCGACGAGCTGCAAAAGCTTCACGCAGTGCCTTCACAGCCTCAAGTGGCTGCTCTGACAGACGTTGTCCGTGAAGAGGTGCGGCAGCTGGTACGACCATTAGCGCCACCTCCAACCGAAGCTCCTCTGCTTACGTATGCGGAAGCTGTACGTACTCCTGCACCGGCAGCCAGCTATTTCCCCCGACCGACTAGCCTGCAGACGCCACAGCACTTCTCGGGCGGGCCACGCTATGAAAACCAACGACCGACTTGCCCGCAGATGCCGCAGTACTTCTCGGGCCCACCACACTATGAGAATCCGCGACCTAATTTGTGGAAATCTAGCGTGTGGCGCGCTTCCGACAATCGGCCACTATGCTACCACTGTGGTGAGCCAGGTCACTTGTACCGGGAGTGCTCGTACAGACAGATGGGCCTACCTGGATTTCGGCCAGACGCTCGTCGGCCCAGGGACGGCGAACGACCCCGCGCCATCGCAGAATACTTGGCAAGTCTACCGTCTCCGAATCTTCAGCGACGTCAATCACGCTCTCCGTCTCCTCGACGCTCTACGTCCGCGAATCAATACTCCACTTTCGCCGATGTTGTTGCGAGACGATCCGCTAGGTCCCCAAGTCCACGCCGGGGAAACTAGAATCAGCGGCCTCCGGGGGTGGGACCGCTGTTAAGCTATCGTCAAAACAGCCTCCTCCGACCCTTCCACCGCCCTTCGACGAGTCCTTTCAGCCGACATCACACATCGCTGACGAACTCGTTTCTGCTGACATTGCCATTCGTGTCGACAACCATCCAGTGACTGCTCTGGTTGACACCGGTGCCGACTATTCAGTTATCAGCGCTGAACTTGTGGCTGAGCTCAGGAAAGTCACGACTCCTTGGGGGCATGGACCAAACCTTCGGACAGCCGGTGGTCATCTCTTGACACCAATCGGGAGATGCACCGCAAGGCTGCAAATCTGTGAGTCGACGTTCGTTGCTTCTTTTGTTGTGCTTCCCGAATGCTCCCGGAAAGTTATCCTTGGCATGGATTTCCTTCGTGAGCATGGCGCTGTTATAAATCTTCGAAACTGCCTCGTAACGTTTGCTGACGACTATGGCCCGAAGTCTAGAGATACCAATCCGCAGAAGACTGCGCTTCGCATTGTCGACGACACCGTCACACTACCGCCACGCACCAGTATGTTCGTTACAGTACAGGGCGACATAGACCATGACAGCCGTGGTATCGCTGAAGCCAACCTTTCGGTGCTCTTGTCTCAGCAAATCTGTGTTGCCCGCGGCATAATTCAATTTAAACGTGGGATGACTGAGTTGTTGGTCACCAATTTTAGTGGAGCATACCAACATTTGGCCAAGCGAACAACGATCGCTCATTTCGAATCCGTTGACGATGAAGCGTGTGCGACGATAGCCCCAATTTCTACAGCCGTTGAAAGTGACACCGCGGTAGCCGATGCAGTCGATGTCAATCTGAACCTGTCATGTGCGCAGAAAGAGCAAATCCGCTGTATCCTCCGCATGTTTAGCGACTGTTTCGCGTCTACATCCAAGATAAAACAAACGCCAACCGTAAAGCACCGCATTGTCACTGACCATGCTGAGCGACCCATACGTCAGCACGCCTACCGAGTATCACAAAAGGAACAAGAGGCTATACGTTCTCAAGTGAAGCAGATGCTCGAAGATGGCATAATCCAACCCTCGAACAGTCCATGGTCGTCCCCCGTCGTACTAGTAAAAAAGAAGGACGGCACTCTCCGATTTTGCGTCGATTACCGCAAACTCAACAAAGTCACAAAGAAAGACGTTTATCCGCTTCTGCGCATCGACGACTCACTAGACCGCCTCCGACGCGCCAGATACTTCTCCTCTATGGATTTACGCAGTGGTTATTGGCAGATCGAAGTTGATGAACGCGACCGAGAGAAAACAGCATTCATAACGCCTGATGGTCTGTACGAATTCAAGGTGCTGCCCTTCGGTCTGTGTTCTGCCCCTGCGACATTCCAGAGGATGATGGATACAGTGCTCTCCGGTCTCAAGTGGGAAGCATGCCTTGTTTACTTAGACGACGTCGTTGTCTTCTCCCAAATGTTTGAGCAGCATTTGCAGCGACTTAGAACTGTGTTTGCTGCAATTCGCACGGCAGGCCTATCACTGAAACCAGAAAAATGTCATTTTGGTTACAACGAATTAAAGTTCCTCGGTCACCTTGTTAGCCCTGATGGTATTCGGCCTGACCCAGACAAAACATTGGCTGTCGCAGATTTTCCACCACCTACCAACAAACGTGATGTGCGTCGATTTTTAGGCCTCTGCGCATACTACAGACGCTTTGTGCAAAATTTCGCAAACATTGCCGAACCCCTCACTCGTCTGACAAAAGACGACGTTCCCTTCGTGTGGGGCCTTGAGCAAACACGCGCTTTCTCCGAGCTCCAGCAGCGTCTCCAGTCTGAGCCCTTACTCGGACACTACGACGAATATGCCGATACTGAACTACACACAGACGCCAGTAACATCGGCCTTGGTGCAGTTCTCGTCCAGTGGCAAGGCGGCGTCGAACGCCCTATTGCTTATGCGAGTCGGATTTTATCATCTGCGGAGGCGAATTACACAACAACTGAAAAGGAGTGCCTAGCTGTTGTCTGGGCAATAGCTAAATTCAGACCGTACCTGTACGGTCGCCCGTTCAGAGTTGTTACCGATCATCATGCGCTCTGCTGGTTGGCGAACCTTAAAGACCCTTCCGGACGTCTGGCCAGGTGGAGCTTACGCCTTCAGGAGTTCGATTTGACAATAGTGTACAAGTCTGGCCGGAAGCATACTGACGCGGACTGCCTTTCCCGAGCTCCTCTTAAGACAGTGTCAGGTGATCACGATCTCGACGGCCGTTTTCTCTGCGCCGTTAGTGTATCCGACTTGGCTGAACAGCAGAAGAACGATTCCGAGCTTCGACAAGTCATCGAATATCTCGAAGGCCGTACGCCGCATCCACCACCAGCATTCGCCCGCTCGTCATCATCGTTCTGCGTCCGCAGAAATATCCTCTATAAAAGAAACTTCGACCCTTACGCGACTGAGTACCTGCTCGTTGTCCCGCCAGCGTTACGAGCCGATGTCTTGTCCGCCTGTCACGATGAGCCTTCCTCAGGCCACTTGGGATTCACACGTACCTTGGCCCGGATTCGCCAACACTACTATTGGCCTAAGCTCAGTCGAGACGTGAAGCATTACGTGAAGACGTGTCACGAGTGCCAGCGCCGTAAAGCTCCACATCAGCGCCCAGCCGGCTTTTTGAAGCCCGTCGCTCCTCCGACACAACCGTTCCAACAAATTGGCATGGATCTACTCGGACCTTTTCCCAAGTCTCGTGACGGCAACCGCTGGATTGTAGTCGCTACTGATTACATGACGCGCTACTGCGAAACGAAGGCATTACAACGTGGTACCGCCATTGAGACTGCCCACTTTTTTATGAAAAACATCGTCCTCCGACATGGCGCACCAGCAGTTGTCATAACTGATTGTGGCACAGCTTTTACCGCCCGGATGATACAAGACGTCATGCAGCTTAGCGGCACAACACATCGAAAAACTACTGCATACCACCCACAAAGCAACGGCCTTACAGAGCGACTAAACAAGACGATCGCTGACATGCTATCCATGTACGTTGACCAAGACCACAAAAACTGGGATGAGATCCTCCCTTACGTCACGTTCGCTTACAACACCGCTGTGCAAGAAACAACTGGATTCACACCATTCCGGTTGCTTCATGGCAGGGAGGTCACTACAATGCTGGATGCCATGCTTCTACAAGACAGACACCAAATTAGTGTCAAGACGAACGAATTTATCAGACTGGCAGACGCGGCTCGTAAGCTTGCAGTCGAACGAATCCATAAGCAACAATGCATCGACTCACTGCGGTACAACGCTCGTCGTCGCGATGTCTCTTATCAACCCGGAGAACGAGTATGGTTGTGGACTCCCATTCGACAACGGGGCCGGTCAGAAAAGTTGTTACGCCGCTATTTTGGTCCCTATAGAGTTCTCCGTCGTCTCAGTGAAGTGAACCACGAGGTTCTTGACGAGGACATGGCTCGTCAATCCCGCCGTTCACAACAGCCACACGTCGTTCATGTTTCGAGGATGAAACCATTTTACCAACGCTGACTATTCGTCACACTCCCTTGAGTAGACATACAGTGATTGTGAACACCCCATTGTGTACTGCTTATCGTGCGTGTTTTAACTGGCAATAATGTTATGACATCGGGACGATGTCCTTTGGAAAGGGGGGTAATGCCACTAGTACAAGAAACTATTAATTCCACAGATGCTGGCATGCTTGTATGTGCCGCTGTTAAGAAGAGGACAAAGAAGCGCGTGCAGAGAAAAACAATAGTCGTACTGCCGTTGTTCGATCAGTTTGACATTCTTCTGTGCCATTATCAGCAGGTTACAGTTACGTTGTAACGTGACAATATGAAAAGTACGAACTTCTCATAAAAAGCTAACAATTATTTATGTGTAAAAAGTGGTTCCCTACCGACGAACATTGCAAGATGGAGTAGTATCTGTTGTCGGTAGGGTAACGAAAAGTGTTGTCTTCTCAGCGTGTCCAATTATTTACACTGAATTAGAATGTGAAGTACGGTTAGCGCTTCTCCACATCTATCACACAAAGGTGGATCACCACCAGACAGAAGAAATGAATGTGTTGTGTGTATGTCCTGTTCTTGACCTTGTAAGGATTATTTCTGTGTGACATGATTTTGATACTGGCGGCCAATGACCAAGTTGCGGCTTGATGACATGCAATTGGTTACCTGTATGTGCGTCCCATGTGCTCTGTGAATAGCCCCTGAGCCTTAGTTTCAGAAAAGGTTTCAAGTTGAGTGCAGGAATTGGTATCAATGTATTGGAAGCGGTTTTGTTCGTAGATCCAGGTAGCTGGTCCACCAGAACGTTGCCTTGAATTTCGCGGTGTCCTGGCACCCAGCAGACTACAACATGCTGCTTAGATGAGTACACTGTGCATAAGAGCGAATAAAGCGAGACAAGGACAGGGTTTTCCTGCTTTTTGAGAGTTTTCAGAGCTTTTACTGCACTGAGGGAATCTGTTAATAATAATGTCTTCTGTAGTTTTATTTCTTTATTTTGTTTGACAGCTGCAAGTATCGCATAAGCTTAGCTGGTGAAAATGCTTGATTTAGAATGCAGAACACCGGCTTCCGGGAAGGATGGGCCGACGGCTGTGTACGAGACTGAAGTGTTGGTTTTTGAAGCATCCGTGAAGAACTCAAGACATGAGTATTTCTGTTGTAGTTCTAGGAAGTATGTCTGGATTCAGGACATGTGTATTTCTGTTGTAGTTCTAGGAAGTATCTCTGGCTATGTGCAATTGGAGCATACTTCATAACCTCCAAGAAAGACACGTCGCAATCTATCACCTGCCACTTCCACGGTTGCAGGCATACTGCGAGAGCCATTAAGCGGTGTTCAAGTGGAATACCGGTTTCTTTCGCTAGGCTACTCACACGAAGTGAATAGGGCTGTCTCATAGATGACCGTTTCTCAAACACAGCAGGGCCTATCATGCCATTTATTGTGGAATGTGATAGGTTATCCTTGTCTGCATTTACATTAAGATAATATTTAAAAGGCATGCAACATATTTGTAGGTGGAGCGAGCATTCGTTCGATTCCACGTACAAGCTTTCCAAGGGGCTAGTGCGAAAAGCACCCGTACAGAGACGGATGCCTAGATGATGAACAGGGTCAAGCATTTTAAGGGCAGCAGGTGTCGCAGACTGATATGCTATTGCCCCATAATCTAGGCGGGTCGTATGAGGCTTTTATACAACTTCAATAATCACTTCTTGTCACTTCCCCACGTAGTGCGTGAAAACAATTTTAGCAAGTTAGTAGCTTTTATGTACTTGCTTTTGAAATATTTGATTTGTGGTGTGAAGGTTAGCTTGGTGTCCAAGATTAGGCCTAGGAATTTGCGTTCGGTATTAACGGAAAGACGTTGCCCATGCAGTTGAATATGGGGTTTGGAATGAATGCCTCTCTTCCTGGAGAACAAGACACACGTGCTTTTCTGTTAATTCAGTCGGAACTCGTTCTCTTCAGCCGAACTGGAGACATTGTTCAAACCAAGCTGAACCTGGCGCTCACACATGGTCAGATTACAAGATTTAAAACCAAGCTGGATGGTGTACACATATGTACAATAAAGCATATTGGGAGGAATAGACTATCGCAAAGAATTCAATTTGATAATAGAAAGTGTGCAAACTAAGGACATCACCTAGCGGCAAGCCTGTTTCTTGGACAAATGTTTCAGAAAGAACGCTGCCCACTCGAACGCACAATGTCCAGTTTGACAAGTAACTTTCGATTATATTAAGCATTCTGCCACGCACGCGAAGGTGGAACAGGCAACTTAGTATTCGAAAGCGCCATGTTGTATCATATGCATTTTCGACATCGAGGAACACAGTTAGAAAGGATTGCTTATGAACGAAAGCGTTTCTGATCTGAGCCTCGATGGAACACGGTGGTTCGTGGTGGATCTACCCTCTCGAAAGCCGCACTGAAATGGGTCGAGCAAATTGCTCGTTTCAAGAAAATGTACAAGTGAGCAGTTTATCATTGTTTCGAGAATTTTGCATAGGCAGCTTGTAAGCGCAACAGGCCTATAACTCAAAACTGAAGAAGGGTTCTTGCCCTGTTTCAAAATGGGAATAACAATCGCCTCTTTCCAGAAAGTAGGGATAGCGCCAGAGAACCAGATAGCATTGTACAAACAAAGGAAGGTTTTCTCCGTTTCTATTGGTAGGTTTTTAACATTTCGTAAACCGCTCGGTCAGAGCCTAGAGCCGACAGGAGTTCAGTGATGTTTGGAGCTCAGCTAAGCGAAAGCTTGGTTGTACGCCTCGTATGTTGTACATTTTTGTTCGAGTTTTTGCGTTTCTATTTATGTTTTATATTTTTGTAAAGCGTCAGTATAGTGCGGTGAGCTGGACACCTGCTCGACGTGTGCACCGAGGAACTTCGCCTTATCTTCCAAGGTGTCACCCTGTGTGTTTCCAAGTGGGAGTGTGTGCGCCTGTCTTACTGCTACCTTACCAACCATGTTCTCGACTTTTCCCCCTTTGTATATGAATTGATCCCTGACAAAAACTTCTGCCAACTTTCTCTTCTGGCTGGCCAACGCGTTCTCCTGGCTTGTGACTTCATTTTCATAAAGATGTCAAGATTTTCGGCTGTTGGTGAGTTCCGATGGAACCTCCATGCTTTGTTTTGCTGCTTGCGCGCATTTCGGCACTCAGAGTTCCACCACGGCACACGCGGTTTTCCAGGGTGTCCATTTGTTTGTGGGATGTACTTTGTTGCAGCATCGTTAAAAAATGCTGTGAAGTAGTTGACAGCACCATAAATGGTCAAAGGACATATGTCACTACAGCCTAAACAAGCAGTGGTATCAAACTGCTCCCAGTCGGCTCTGTTTAAGAGCCATTTAGGAACCCGTGTTAGACACTCAGTTGCTGTAGTTGTTCTAAAACAACGGGGAAGTGGTCACTTCCGTACGAATAACTGATGACTTTCTACTGAAGTAAAGGCGCAAGAGACGGAGATACTATGTTTGGGTCTATGGAGGAGTAGGTATTATTAGCGAGATTATAATAGGTTGGTTCTTTTTTGATCCAGAAGACACGCGCTCGGCGAGAGAAGGAACTGTTCAATCAGTCAACCTCGCGCGTCGCAACGAGAGTCACCCCATAGCCAGCTATGTGCATTTATGTCTCCAAGGAGAACATAAGGCTCCGAAAGTTCATCCATGCAAGAGAGAGAGAGAGAGAGAGATAAAGATGCAAGGAAAGGCAGGGAGGTTAACCAGACGCACATCCGGTTTGCTACCCTGCACTGGGGAAGGGATAAAGGGGAGAAAAGAGGTTGCAGAAAGATGAGAAGGTACACAGAATCACGAGCACACTCGGGGAGCACACACAGTCTACAGGCGGTCGCTCAGGTTTGTTGACTTGAGGAAAAGTAGCAGTGCTTTAGTTGCTTTCTGCGCAACTGAGGCAGATGCACAAGGTCCTAGTATCTTCTGCACACAAAATGGTCCGGGGTCGAGTCAATTCAAAACCATCCGGAGCTGGCATCGCTGTCTGTCGTAGCAAGCGCAGCTGCACAGGACGTGTTCGATGGTCTCTTCAGCTCCGCAGTAGTCGCATGTAGGAGTGTCTGCCATACCAATGCGAAAGGAGTACACCTTTGTAAATGCAACACACAACCGAAGGCGGCATAACAGTGTCGCATTGGAGCGGGAAAGTTGTGATGGCAGCTTTAGCTTGAGCGAAGGATCCAGTTCATAAAATTGACACCTTTGGAAGCTGGTAGACGACCAGAACGTGCGTGTGAGATCTCGAGCCAGCAGGTAAAGTTGTCTTGCTGAATCATTCCTTGATAGAGGAATCGGGACTACACGGGTTTTTCATGGGCTGAGTGGGCTGCATCATCGGCTAATTGATTTCCGGTAATACCGATATGTCCAGGCAGCCATTGATATATAATATCATGCCCTCGTGCTAGAGCTTCATGATGGCAATGTCTTATTTCTTGTACCAGTTGGTCATGACTCCTCCTACGCATGGCAGGCTGCAAACTCTGAAGCGCTGCCTTCGAATCACAGAATATGACCCATTTTCCTGGACGTTCTTGACCGAGATATTGTAAAGCAGCCCTTATAGCAGGAAGCTCTGATGCCGTAGATGTAGTCATATGCGACAACTTAAACTTGATTGTCATTTCTGCAGCCGGAATTACAGCGGCACCTGATGAGCTACTGGATGAGACGGACCCATCAGTGTATATCTGCATTCGGTCTAAGTACAACTCTTGTAATAATAGCAGTGTTGCTTGCTTCAATGCTGCTCTGGAGTGGCTGCTTTTCTTTTTGATTCTCGGAATTTTTAGACGTACTTGCGGCTGGTCGAGGCACCACAAAGGACAAGCCGTTCTCGCAGCTGGCGTATATCCTGATGGAATGCTGTTTAGGTGCTTGGCTATGACGTCTGAAAACGTAGCACGTGGTCCTCCGGAAGGTAGAAGGGCCAAGTGGTGGTCGGGGACACGGCTAGCATGTCGAATGTGCGCTCTGAGGCAATCCACAACTATATATGTCCTGACCGGATGGTCTTTGGCAAGCATGATTGTGGCATAAGTAAAAGCGCATCGGGGCAGTCCTAGGCAGATACGCAATGCCTGACCCTGCAAACTCTCGAATGAATGAGTATTCGATTTGCAAGTGTTAGGCAGTACCGGCAAGCTGTAGCGCAATAGACCCAGAAATAGGGCCCTGTACAGCTGTAGCATGGAGGCCACAGAAGTTCCCCATGCTTTACCGCACAAAAATTTTATGATATGCACAATAGATAGCAGTCTCTTCTTCAAGTACGCACATTGTGGGCTCCACGAAAGACTTCTGTCGATTATTATGCCCAGGAAACGATGCGTCCGTGCATATTTGACACTCTGCCCATTGATGGAAACAGGGTATGGCGTCGTTGGTTTGCGTGTAAACGCCATCAACGCGCACTTCACAGTTGATATATTCAGGCCTTGTTTCTGAAGATAGACTGTTGTGAGGGTTGCTGCCCGCTGTATTCGTGCACGCACCTGAGGGCGAGTAACTGCAGCACTCCAGAGGCAAATATCATCGGCGTATATGGATAGGCACACCGACTTTGGCAGAAACTTCCTCAGATCAATGAGGGCCACATTGAACAATGTGGGGCTTAAAACACCTCCCTGAGGTACTCCGCAGTAGGTGTAATGTTGGGCAGTTGTACTCTCATATGTTTGTACAAAGAAACCCCTGCCAGTTATATAATCTTTTATCCATTGAAACATTCGTCCACCAATGCCCATTGCTGCGAGAGAAGAGAGGATGGCATCGTGAGCTACGTTATCATATGCACCATTCACGTCAAGAAAGAGTGCCACTGATATACGCTTGCGACTTTTTTCTTGTTGAACAAATGTCGATAAGTCAAGGACACAGTCAATGGAGGAGTGGCCCCGACGAAAGCCTGCCATGCAAGAAGGGTATTTGGTGTATTGTTTTAAGTACCACTCGAGACGAAATAGAACCATTCTTTCCATCACTTTTCCGAGGCAGCTTGCGAGGGCAATAGGGCGATACGCTGTCAAGTCCAATGGTGATTTTCCCGATTTCAAAAGTGGTATTAATCGACTTATTTTCCATTCTCGGGGAACACTGCCGCTGAGCCAGGAGTTGTTGAAGCATGTTAAAAGTTCTTTTCTGGCTTTTTGTCCAAGGTGTTCCAACGCACTATAAGTAATACCATCAGGACCTGGCGATGACATGCGCTTAAAAGCGACTAGCGCACCTTCCAGTTCTTCCATGGTGAACGTAATGTCCATTTCTGGTAATCGCGTCTCAGGAACGATCACGGCGTCGATGCTCTCGTTCATAATATTCCCGGCAACTCTCATCCATGCAAGATTGTTTGTCATGTTATTGCAGCTGATAGCTTGAAGGAATGTAAAAGTGCAAATTGTGATCAGTTTATCAAAAAGAACAGTTCGAAGAGCCACTACCTTAAGGGACGTTTGGAGTTGTGTGTGCATGCAGTCCCTTGATTCACGATAAAGCAACACCTCCGGTTGATGTTATGGCATCATCACGGTCCTTTCGGAAAATAACGTATTTTCGAAGGAAGTTGGTGTGTTTTGAATTTAGGTGTAATTCTTGTACACAGAGCACTTTTGGTGAGTGTTCGTGTAAAAGTTCTTGGATGTCGTCAAGGTTTCTGAGACGGCCCCTGACGTTCCATTGTATAATACTAGGGTTCATGGTGAACGTTAAGTAGTGGTGCGTGTACGAAAAGCAAGTGGCTGTTTAGGCAGGGAGTTTGAGTTCATGTAATATGGATGTCTCCAGGCTCTGTTATCTGCTTTCTTGTTTTCTTGGCACGCTCCAAGAAGCCACGCCGCTCTTTTGGCACCAAGGGTACCGATGTATCCATCGTCTCCTCAGAGGCACTGGATGCCCACACTTGCGAGCTTGTATTGTGAATTTTGAGGCTCTCCTTGTGACGTGAGGCCTTGAGACCTGAGGTCTCTGGAGTCTCTGGTCTCTGTTCAGGAGTAGGCGGTGTAGTCTGGACTACAGCCGCCTTGGGAGCAGGTGCCACAACCGCCGGCTCGGTATGCGTGGGCGGAAGGAGTGGTGAGGGCTGGTGAGGCAGTGCCCCTTGACGCACCGCATCAGCATGTGTTGGGCCACAGAATGGCGAGACCCTTTTCCTTGCTTGCTCAAAAGAAATGCTTTCACCTTCAGTGTTATCCCTTTCTTTCTTCCATTATGCGCACGAGCGTGAATATGTGGCATGGTTTGCTTCGCATTTTACACAGTGTGGCGGTTGCTTGCAGTTTTCGGACACATGGCCTAGGACTCCACATTGTGCACGAGTCTGGCGTCCACGACAGCTTTTAGAGCCATGGCCATGCCTCGGGCATTGGAAGCATTGATGAAGGTTTGGTATGTATGGCCTGATCTAAGTCTTCGTGTACCCAGTTTGAGTAGTTTCTGGCAGATTACTGGAGCGAATGGGAGTATTAGGTGTTTTGTTAGTGTTTATTTGTTGTCTCTTCTGATGATGATCGTTTGTACATTGGTCACATTCTGACTCTTCCACCCCTCCAGAAGTTCCGCTTTAGTCAGGCTAAGCAAGTCAGCATCAGATACCACTCCACGGGTTGTGTTCATTGATCTGTGTGGTGTTACAGTGATTGAAGTGTCACCAAAAACAGAAAGAATGTGTAGCTTCTGAAACTGTTCTTTGTTTCGAACTTCAAGGAGGAGATATCCGCTGGCCATTTTGGTAACTCAGTACCCGGCCTCAAGAGTTTCTCTAAGACACCTTGCTACATAAAGGGAGATACAGTTTTGGCTTGCTTGCCACTTTTCTCACTAAGTATAACATGAAAATGGGGGAAGTTTTCATTTGATTGTTTGAAAAAGCCACAGTCTTCGGTGCGTACGTGCTTTAATGTGATACGATCACTTAACAGGTGAAAAGCCCTATGCATGCCTGTTTAATTTCTTTCAGAAGCTTTGGCGGCCACCGACCACGGAGCCCAACGAGGGGTCGCTACAAGTTTGCGGATGCTAAAAACGGCAGACACCAGCCGTACATCGCTACTGTAACCCAATGTGCCTAGACCAAGGTAGCCTATTTGCACAGGGTTAACCCTAGCCGCCAGGAAGTTTGGAAGTAAACAAAAGAAAGAAGAAGACAGGACAGATAAAAAGTGAGAGATAAAGAAGAAGATGGTGGGAGAGAGAAATAGGAAAAGGCGACTGCCACTTTCCCCTGGGTGGGTCAGCCCAGGGATGCCGTCTACGTGAAGCCAGGGCCAAATGGGTGTGTTGCCTCTGCAGGGGGGGGGGGGGTCTTAAAGGTCCTATCACCCGCCGTCCGTTCAACCCCCAAGATCCAGTTTTCTTCGGACACAGCAAAGCCACGCGTGGCTAGGTGTGGGAGAAAGTCGAACCCCCCCCCCCCCCGTTAGCTCGGGTTTGTGGTGTTCGCTACACACCAAACACACCAAACGCCTGCGTACGCAGACGCCCCTCCAAAAACACCAAACGCCTGCGTAAGCAGACACCCTTTCTTGGAAGGCCTCTGCCCTGCAGTGGGCGTAGTAAGGCTCATTAATAATAATCATGAAAGTACACTAACAATGTATCAAGCGCAAGTAGGTCGTGAGCTTTTAAGCACTAATAAATTTGAGCGAGACTATGAAATTGTGTTCCAATCAATTTCAACGTTGAATACACTCGGGATTATTAAAATAAATTGCGTCTATGCAGTGTGTACCCAGTGAACTACAGATCAATAATATTTAACGAAGACTAAAATTGTGCAAATGGTTGAGGAAGACAAATACATTAATAACTTTGACACGACAAGAAAGCACTTATGCAACAAAGTACTGGATGTTCATGCGTTATATATTACACGCATCAGTATAGATGCATCAGCTCTCACATATTATCGGCACCTATTGTCTATGAGAAAAAGAGTAGTCTCAATGAAGCCGCAGGCAACCAAAAAGCTAGGGTTCCACTGCTGTCACCTGTCGAAAAATGTGCACTTGTTCGATGGGTTCATAGGCGATTTTACGGGGCAGTGAAATACTTCAGCAAATATGGGTGAGTTCATGGCCGGGACATTGCATTCGTCGCGCATGGTTTGAGGTCTCTTAGAGCATATGGAGTAGCAGTATGCCAGGAAAAAAATCTGCAGGTCGGTGAACATTTCCAAGTGAAGAACCTTGAAGTCTATCAGGGCTCGATAGTCCCCCGCCACGGCCGTAACGAAGGCCTCGAAAGCAATCTCTAGCCCTGGAATAACAGGCAGCGCTCGCATCGGATGCCATGCGGTGCTGTCCGAGCCTGCGAGAACATCACAGTTTGCCTTTCTCTCGTATGCTGCGGCCGCCTCGGCCCCAAGCCAGGCTTGGCGCTTCCCTGTATCGTCCACCGTGACGCCTATTTCATCGAACGCCCTAGCCATCTGTCGAGCTGCAAAGGAACCGATGGCGCCGTATCTAATCGCCAGCGTAGCGTCCTCGTAGTACATCGGTGGGCTGAGGGTCACTAACGCGATTGCCATGGAGTTCGGTAAATACAGGTAAAGCTCCCGACCATAGCGCGGAACCATGCGAATGTTGTACACGTCCGCGAAATGTTTCTGATTGCGCAGCCGCTGGAAAACTTTGGACGCGTTCACCAGGTTCGTCACAAAGGTGTTGCCGCCCATGTCTGGAAATGCGCTATACAGTTCCTCCCTCTTTTTCGCGCTGAAGAAGCTTCCATTCGGAAGTACGACGTAAGACATACTGTTCAACTTAGCGTAGACCATTTCCTTGCTATTGGAATCCATCCAGCTGAGATTTCTAATGAGGCCCTTCGCTTGGTCTTTGATTCGACGGAAGAAATTGATCACGTTCTTTCCATCCTTTTTGTCGCGGTAGCTGTGGGTAAGCATCTTTGCCCAGCCGAGCAGCCCCAGACGAGATCCGACGTATTCCACGCAGCCGCGTTCTTGCATCTTTACCAGTTCTTTCTCTGTGCCACCGAATCGCAGTGAAGGAGCCCCATAAACAGCCCAGAGATGCGTCTGAATAAACATCCAGGATATTCCGGTGGTCAGCTTGTCATGACCCAGGGCGCTCAGCAAGTGGTCGAGGTTCTCCAGTATCTTGACATCCTCGACAATCACTGTGTCGTCGCCGGTCCAGTTGTACTGCTTGTCATGCTTCCTTAAGAGAGTAAGCCACAATCCTGCTGGAACTGATGGTGTCTTTCCATCTAGGGCGCTCACTTGGAACCAGTCTTGGCGAGGAGGGCCGTACATGAACTCAAACTTAGCTTTGAGTATGGTGTTCTCAATATCGAGCAGCTCTGCGGCGGTCACGCCAGCTTGCGAGCCGGTGACCTTTAGAACATCGTAATAATTATTTACGTAGCTCTCGTATGCTTCGACCGTCCTCACAGCGCGCAGCTTCTCCTCCCAGACGTTATCTAGGCGACCGCGGGAGACAAGCAGGGCGACGGACTGGCGCACGGCAACTGCACTGACATCGAAGAAGAAATTCATTTCCCAGTTCAGCGCCAGGTTCACCATGACGTCGAGAGGGTGGGCTGCTTGTCTAGGATCGTGCTCGGGCCATGAGAGACCCAGGGAGCGCCGGAGATCAGCGAACTCTTTTAGGTTGTGCTGCTTCTGCGTGCTGGCAATGAGGCAGCTTTCGAAGAACTGCGTAGCCTTGCTGCGCTGTTGTGGTGCTTTGCCTTGCTGCGCCAGGTCTTCTTTGGCTTCCTCGATCGCAATGTCTAATGCAGCGGCTACCATTCGTGATTCGGTCGTCGTTTGGCGCCGAGGATCATCCCAACCACCGCACACGAAGGCGTGGAAGTCTTGGCACGGGTCAATAGACCAGTTGATGGCAGCGTAAAGCTCCTCACCAAAGGCTGCACAGTCGTCACTCCGGCACGTATCTACGCGTATTCGGGGCTTTTCCATGGTGACGATGTAGATGAGCACCGCCATCAGGATGAGCAAGACGGTGATCGTCGGGACGACGAACAGCATGATCACTTTGCCGCGGTACATGGCCTCTGCTTCAGCTTTCGCACTTGCTTCAACGTACTGCAAGGAATAAAAAAAGGCTTCAATGGTGAATCTATGCATTTTTGTGCTATTGGTTAACGGGCTAATGTTTATACCGCAAGACGCCCTCCGCTATACTTAAACGGCTAGTTGTCATCGGTGGGCACCAACGTCGCGAGAGGTACGACAGAACAGCGCTGAATTTATACATGGCACAACACATTACAGAGAACGGATGACTATTCGCAACTTTCGCGACCTATTGGTGGCGCAACGATACATAAAAAATGGTGGTCGTTGGGATGATGGCCCCGCTAGAGACAATACGGGAAAGTACACTTTAGTCAAAGACTGCAATTTTTCGCGCTTGGGTGGCCCTTGATTCATCTTTTGGGAACGTAGGGGAGTGCTAACGTGCTATATTAAGTAAATAAATGCCTTGTACGATATTGGGAAGATAAATATGCGCAAAACTGTATCGCATCATGAAGACGAACTAAGCGCAAGAACTACAAACCTGGAAGTTGCCGTACTCGTGCATAAAATGGATGCGGCATACATTCACAAACCTTAATTATTTGCCTGCTAAGTTAACCCTTTAACTCCCGATGAATTATCAGGGCGCTAATTTGAACGGGACGCTTAATTTTCCTCCTAGAGCATTGATCGAGGCTCGCTATGAAAACAGTCAACTTTTTTTTGAATTTCTACTTTCTCTTCAACTCGAGTAACTCAAAGGGTTACTGTAATATTGAGATAGTTCACAACGTATAAAAACGACTACAAACGCATGGGAACAAGCAGCAGCGTCTACGGTTTGAAGCAGGTTCAAAACTTCAATCATCTCAACAGAGCTTCCGGCCGCCAACACTCAGCGGCGCCACGCTACCTGGAAGTTGCAAATACTCTAGGACAACTTTCTGTCGCATTGAAGGGAAGGCTACGAAGGCAAAGTGTGCATGTGCCACCGCTGTAGAATACAGTGCCACGAATTCTTCCGTCTTTTTCGCGTGAAAGTAATAAAAAATCAACTTTATTTTCTACTAGATTCTGTTTACAAAGAGACTCTGCACGCGCCGAGGAGATACCATTATTTGTTGTTGCTTCCTGAAAAGGCACTTCGCGTTTTGGTGCATCTGAAAACGTCTTACGTTTTACGTGCACCTCACAGTCTAAATGGCGTCTTCGCCTTTTAGTGAGTGCGCGTCGCCCTCCAGCTATTCCGACGACTCTCCGAGGGAGCTTGTGTCAAAGTTTTCTCACGAATAGCTGTGTAAGTAGGCGTATCAATTTGTGTACAGTGGGATTACTTGAACGCAGCCACCATTCGAAACGCGAGCCGAACAGGATGACTTCGCGGAGTAGTGCAGGAGCAGTAGCTCCGCCCATGTAGCCTTCACTTCATTGCCACAGAAAGTCATCCTTGAGTATAGTAAGGAGCATCCTAAAGATAGTGTTTTAAATTTAAAGGGCCCCTCACATGCTAACGCCACCGATTTTCATTATTTCCGGGATCTTGCAAGGCGCCGTTCGGTAAGCGCTTTAACAAAATAGTTCATATCTTTCAAGTTTTGACGTGAGACGAATGCGAAGTTTTTGTTATATACCTTCATTATGTAGCCATTGATGCCAATTATAATATGGCACAATTTTCTACAGGCCAAGCTCGAGTAGGGTGCCGCGATAGGGCTAATTGGTGAAGCACCCTGAACGCAAAGAAAGTTAAGATACATCTTCCCCTTGATAGAAAGCATTGCAGGATGCCTTAGCGAACTGTACTGCAGTTTGAAATTACACCGTCGCACTCTATAACAACGAGCTTCAACGCATGCTGCTGGCTAGTGCATAGAGTATATCAAACACCTTTTGTTCTGCCTATTTGCTGAATAGCAGAAAATTAACTTACTTGGTAAACAATGAACTCGACCGTATTTATGTTCAGAATGTTGTGGATGAATAGAAAAACGTCGGTTGCGCCACAAGGGTGAAGCAATGAATGGGATAGCAACAACTCGGATTGTGATGCTGAGAATGGCTGGCGGATCGGAACGTTCAGCGCGCTGCTCACGCAGAAATGGCACACGAAAAGAACACACAAATGACGAAGGCTAACTAACAACGTTTACAGCTCGACGCTTAACGTGCTTTTTAAACAAACAAAACTGTGGACTACCTCCCTCAAGGGAACCCTGATGGAATGCGAAGCAGCAGCGCGGTGCACACGGTGTTGACCCTGTTAAAACGGGCGTCGATGCGGGTGCTGAAAAAATGGTTTGAAGCGAAACTCGGTGTAGTGCTTACTCGAGTAAACGTTTGTTTGAAACGCAATGACACGGGAGGCGGGACGCGTTGAAGACACTTGCGCTCGGCTTCATTGACGCGCGTCTCGTCTGTTTTACCTGCGCGCCATGTGTATTCTCAAACGCGATCAGTGTTCTTGACTCGCACTCCGTTGGTGGAGCTGGTCTTCCACTGCCGACGCTTCCATTCGGCTTCCCTGGCTCGCGCATCGTGGGCGTTGACGTCCTTATTCGCGAACGCGATCAACTTCGATAACCCTCGTAATGCCGGTGACCACCGAGAAAGGTACGCGCACACTAGGGGGAAGCATGCCGCGACGGCATACCGCCCGTCGGCGCGATCGCGCGGCAAGCAGTGGCGTGCTGTCCACATTGTAGGCGTCGCACGGGCACCCGCCGGCTCGTGGCTTTTCGCCAACAGATGGAGAGAGCTCGCAGCTTCTCGCCGACAGATGGAGAACGGTGGCATGCGTGAGATGATGCCCACGTGAGGAGTGGGCTCGAGCGTTGCGAGCGGTGGAAATGGTGAAGCGGTAAAGAGCTGACACCTGGCGAGCGCACGGCAGGCTAGAGAGAGAGACGTCACCACGCACTCCTAGGAGGGCGTGAGCTACTTGGCCCCGCTCTAACACCTGCGGGGAGGGGAGTGGTGCGGACGAAGAAACAGCGTTACACAGGTTACACATCTAGAACAACTCACGAAACGTAATCATAGGTACAGATATAAGAGCGAACTAACAAGTGTCCTAGTTGTCATTTCGGTGAGTTCGAAAAGCGTGCTCTTTTCACAAACGGGGCCTGCCCAGCGAGTGAAAGGATCTTCGTGTGCCCGGAAACTAAACGCAATCTTTTTGGTGTTAGGCCAAGGCACACAATTTTCCCCGCCGAAGGATAAGCGCGTGCGCACAAGCACATAAACTCCAACCCCCTCCGCGGGGCAAAGCACGCGCAGGAGATAAGCACGCGTTGGCACATCGCGACGAGCTGGGTGTGGAGCACGGGTGGCCTTTCTTCTTTCTCGACTCGAGTTTTAATAAATATAGATATGTATACATATATGTTGCATGATGCTGGCGGCACCAGCAAAAGCAGCCGAGACTATCAATATAACTGCTATCTTAATAAGATGTCTGCTTAGACACTTTACGACTTTCCAATCTTAAGCACTATGGCTTTTCTTCACTGCAGATGTCCGCGAAATAGAATACCATGGGACGTACCAACGAAAAATGTGGCATGTATCACGTCTGTGGGAACGAGGTGTTTTCAGTTATAATGCGAGGCATTGCTGGTCAGCTACCAGCTCGTAGAAACATCAGGTACCACGTGACGCCAGCTGGCAGAAAGCTTTCCACACTCGCCCTCATGGCTACGAGTGGTGCTTGCTAATACTCCCCAGTTTACAAGCGCATATCCTCTAAAGTGAATCAAAAACTTTGTAGTTAAGCCTGTACACCATCGGATAACTTATCCCGCTTTTCCAAGAAATGGAGCGTGTTCACGGACTCTAAGGCAGCACTGCAGTGTTTGACATTCGCCTTACGCCGGGGACCTCATGAACAACTAGTGCTGGAAATTAGAGAGCTGCTTCACCACCTCTTCGACGAAGGACACAGAATCACGTTTCAGTGGATTCTAAGTCACTGCGGCATATTGGGCAACGAACATGCCGATGCAGCTGCCCGATCAGCACACGAAAATGGTGAAGAAAAATCTATACCATTTTCAAGGACTGATGCGGCAATGACCATCCGAAAAATCGCTAATGCAGAATTAAAATCCCTGTGGAACACCGAGTGCTTACGGCACACGCGACTGCGTAGACTGGACACGTCTCGTCGACTCCGGCCTCCGTCTGGACTCTCCCGACTCGAGACAACGGTGCTTTGCCGACTATGGCTTGGTGTCGCCTTCACCAAAGCTTTCGCCTTCCGAATCGGCATGGAAGACAGTGCTGCTTGCTGTCATTGCGGCAGCGATGAAACTATAGAGCACGTTCTCTGTCACTGCCCTCGTTACAGCGTGCAAAGACGGCAACTAGCTGCTGCGTTAGCTCGCCTTGACGACAGACCTTTGTCTGAACAATCAGTGCTGGAAAGACGACATGATTTGTGTGCTCACAGAAAATCAGTGAAGGCCCTACTGAACTTTTTGCGTGGCAGCGGCCTATTGTATAGACTGTAGCACCCCAGCTCCCCCCTCTTTTTTTTTCGCGCGCGTCTATTTCCCTCTTCGCTTTCTATCCAATCTTTCTTCCCCATTCCCCCTTCCCCTAGTGCAGGGTAGCAAACCGGATGCTCCATTTTCTGGTTAACCTCCCTGCCTTTCCCTCATTTTATTCTCTCTCTCTCTCTCTCTATCCCGCTTTAGACGACATGCATACCATGATTTTCATGTTGCCACCTTTAATTTACCTTAGTCGTACAGTCTTGTCAGCAATACAGTATTGGTATATGTCAAGCTAGCGAAACAGCCACAAGTACGTCGTGAGCATGGCATGTAAATGAGGCCGTACGAGAATTGCGTGCATTCATTTTATGTAGCCACCAGCCGTGTCTGTGTCTTATTTATGTTACGCCATGCCTGTTTTGGTGTATTTCAAGCTAGCGAATAGGCCGCGAGGGCATCACGAGCTTGGCGTTTATATCACTTATAGGTAAACGTATTGGGCACTGATTTGCCTGGCTGACAAAAATTACACGAATAAATAGACTCTTCAGTCACGTTCAATCTGTAGCTTTTAATATTAAAGGCTAAAGCCAAATGTGACTGGGGAGTCTGTTCAAAGTTTACCTATTTATGCTCGCAATACGGAAATACATCGACTTATCAATTGGGGCACACTCTAAGGCAAAAGGGTGTGTGGTTCGTCCTTTTGGCGACTAATGGGGCTGCCACAACCATTAATCTCTTCAGGGACTAACGGCACCGGGTCTAACAGTTAGTCCCTAAGACCAGCTCATGGGTCTCACAATTAGACCTCACATATACCTTAGCAGATAAACGTCAGTCCCACAAATCACCTCAAGGACTAACATTTAGTCGTCACATTTACACCTTATCGGGTAACCGTTAGTCCCCACATTTACACCTCACAGGGCAACCGTTACTCCTCACAGTTGCACCTCGCCAGACGAATGGTTGGTCCACTCAAATACTCCAATCGAATAATATTTTTATCCCCAGTTCAAATATTGTTTTTCTATTCATCCTCCGCCAGGCCCAATACTTTTTTCGCATGTTTTTCTGCACAGTGAGCAACAAATCGGGCAGAAAAAAACACGCGAAGGTTTATTTTGCCGCATGTGTGTCACTGCTTTCGCAGTCACTGCAACAACGAAAGAGAAAAGTAAGACATTCGAATCTTTTATTTTTCTCTATACACATGATGGTTCTTCATTCATTAAAAAAAATTCGTGGGGAAACATACAATTCCGGCCTCGTTATCACATCTTGTACAGTCCTTGTGAAGCTCCTCCGACGGAAGCGATAGATGACAGGCGTTGCAGACGCCAGTGTGCATAGCTTTCTGTATGTTGTGTGCCCACGGCTGTACAATAAGATAGTAAAAAATAGTTAGTCACACGTGGTAGAACACAAGGATGCACGCATATGACAAATACGTGCAAGTGTATCTGTAAAAATGGCAGCATATCCACCGAGTGAATGATGGAGAGTGGGGCGAAGCATTCGTCCGTCCATTCGTTCTTGCTTCCATCCGTCCATACGTCCGCCTGTGTGACCGTCCGTGCGTCCATCCACCCGTCCATGCGTGTGTCTGTTCATGCGTCTGTCCCTGCGTTCCTCCATGCATCTGCCCCTCCGTCCGTTCATGCGTCCATCCATGCATCTGTCTTTGTGTTCGTTCGTCCATCTATTTAGCACTCCAAGTACAACCGTACCGCTTTTTTCATCATTTATTCCCCATATAGAAGCACCGGCATCCAGCGGACTTTCCAAGGACTAAACGAGAGGTGGCACACGCACACTTCCTTTCAGCTTGCGCTTCGGGTCTACTTCCCACCTTTAACCACCTCGAGTTCATGGTATATAATAATTCACTGTATTCATGGCACTGCGGCCCAACGCTAGCTAAACCTTTTTAAAACCAAGGAGGTTACGCCCAGCAGGTATAACATAGGAACCTTTTCCTGTCAGATAGTGCTCAATGTACATGCCAATGGCCGCTAAAGAGAAATGAGAGACAGGAAAATTCGGCTTTTACTTTCTTACAGCTTGCGCATCGTATCTATTTCCCACAATTAACCACCTCGAGTTCATGGTATATACTAGTTCATTGTATTTATGGCACTGCGGCTCAACGCTCGCTAAACCTTTCTAAAACTAAGGAGGATACACCGAGCGTGTATAACGTAGCAACCCTTTCTTGTCAGATTGTGCTCAATGCACATGCCAATCTAATGGGGAATGAGAGAGAGGAGCATTCGGCTTTTAGTTAACGCGCACGCCGTGAACTTTTTATTGTTCAACAAAGCACAAGAGAAATCTCCCACCGCCACCACCTTGCAGGTCAAAATGTAACACTGGTTACACACTACTACTACGACTACGAGGGAAGAACGGGTGCCGCTTTAAGGAGCTTCGCCCCTAAAACATACGTGCAAAATATGACACGCAGATAACTTTACCTTCACATCTATTACAGTCATTCTGAAGATGGTCTGACAAAAGGGATAGATGACAGGAATTGCAGATGCCAGCACACAGAGCCACAGCCTTCTGCATGGTGTGTGCCCACGGCTGCACAATAGGATTGTAAATATGGTTATTCACACGGGACAGAGGATGAATATGCATGGATATGACAAATACGTGCAACGTGAGATAAAAACATACGTGTATAATAGGATGTGTAAATATATTGATGCGATGTCACACATCGTCAAAAACGCATTTGGATCCCCGTAGCGCAACAGCTCAAGTGCGGTAGCCGCAGTCATAACTCCGAGGTGCCGTGAAACACCGTGCCGCCACTGAGGCAGCGAGTTAAGCGAGCGCCGCTGTTCAGCTTGAGCAAGCGGGTGCGAAACTAAACACGGCGTTGCACGCGGAGCGTCTGCCGCCAGCGAACTTCGAAGAGGAGAGCGATCGTACGCTGGGCCGCCGCCACGAACAGCGTTGAGTTGGTTTGGAGTCAGTGCCTAAAAAACGACGGTAATGTGGTCCTTTTCCACAAACTCGAGCGAGGGCAGTGAAAAAACGCGAGTCTGCCGCCATGAGTCGCCAATGGTCGGCGCCGAGGACTGGCGACCGATTTATGGGTAAGCCAACTGTAATGGCGATCAATTTTCACAGAATCTGTTCAGACGCTAGCGAAAGCCCTGCCAGCCCGTGCCGGTGCACTTACAGAGCGCGATATACTACTAGTAAGCTCGTTACAAGCGACCACAACGTGTTTTGAACGACTCGCAAAACGGCGGTGATGTCTCCGCCCAAATATCGTCAGCCCGCAGCTCATCCCGGTGGCGAAGACAGGCGAGAACTCAATGAGCGAGCGCACGGGTGGCCGAGGGCAACGACGGCCAATTTCCGAGCGGTCAAGAAGCACAGGCAAACTACTGACGCTGACGTCGACATTCGCGGTGCATTTCACGCGTGCGGTATATAAAAATGACCGAGCCCGTTGCCGCAAGCGGGATACGTATCGCACACCCGACAAGTACGGCAAAATAGAGAAAGATCACCTACTTGTGAAACAATCCAGCGCTGATTTTTGCCCTGAGTCAGACTGAAATAATGTATCCGAGAGGCCTGCTGTCTTCTCGGCCGCCATGTTGGCGTTGATTCCCAACCGGTGGTGTCGTGAGTTGGTCGTCACCATCTTGACTAAGCCAGGGATATTAAGCGTGGATTGGCAACTTGTCAAGACCGGTTCCAGATTTCATGGGTGCGGTGAAACGTAAAAGCAGCAGCACACGCTCATTTAAGCGTACACACAAAACCACGTCGTAAATCCTAGATCGTCGAGCTGTCCGAGCACGACGCAACGCGTACCGTCACCAGCAAAATTGGGGGTAAGACTGAGCCAGGAGAGAGGAGGACGGCTAGTCTCCTCGACAGCGGTTTTGCACGCCCTATCGTCTCCCGCGTGGTTCATCTCTTTGCATGGAAGAGGGATGCTAAGTGGTTTGCACGCGGCACGCATCACACTGTGGTTACTCCTCAATGGTCTATCCGTTCATCGCGCTCGCCTATTGGGCTCCGTTACTCCTTTTTCAGGTAATTTTTGCCTTATATACAGGCGCGAGCACCACAAGTGCATGTCATGTGAACCATGCCGGGCGTGACATGCATTTCATGATTTGTACAGTAACACATCTCATCTTAACCGTACAATATTTTCAGGCCCTATCAATCCTAATATTTTCATCATCATCAGCCTGACTACATCCACTGCAGGACGAAGGCCTCTCCCATGTTCCGCCAGTCAACTCGATTCTGTCCATGCTGGTGCCACTTTATAGCCACTAACTTCCTAATCTTATCTGCCCCCCTAACTTTTCTCTCCCCCAAACATGTTTTCCTTCCCTCGGAATCCAGTCAGTTACCATTAATGACCAGCGGTTATTCTCCCTACGCGATATATGCCCTGCCCATGTTCATTTCCTCTTGTTGATTTCAACTATGATATTCTTAACCCAGGTTCGTTCCCTGATCCACTCCGCTCTTCTTGCGTCTTAAGGTTACACCTATCATTTTCCTTACCATCGCTCGCTGTGTCGTCCTCAATTTCAGCTGACCCATTTTTGTAAGCTTTCAGGTTTCTGATTCGTAGGTAAGTACCGGCAAGATGCAGCTGTTGTATACCTTCCACTTGAGGGGTAGTGGCAAACTACCAGTAATGATTTGAGAGTGCTTGCCGAATATGCTTCGCCCATTCTGATTCTTCTAATTACTTCATTCTCGTGGCTTGGCTCCACGCTTATCACTTGTCCTAAGTAGGCGTACTCTTTTACAACTTCGAGCGCAACTTCATTCTCGTGGCTTGGCTCCACGCTTATCACTTGTCCTAAGTAGGCGTACTCTTTTACAACTTCGAGCGCACTATTACCTATCTCGAAGCGCTGTTCTCGTCAGAGGTTGTTGCACATTACCTTCATTTTCTGCAGATTAATTTTAAGACCTACATTTCTGCTCTTCTTGTCTAACTCCGTAATCATGAGTTGCAATTGGTCCTCTGAGTTACTCAGCAATGTAATGTCATTGGCTATGCATGGGTTACAAAGGTACTCTTCATTAACTTTTATTCCTAATTCTTCCCATTCTAGGCCTTTGAAAACCTCTCGTAAGCACTCGCTAAATAGCACTGGAGAGATTGTATCTCCCTGCCTTGCACCCTTCTTGCTCGATATTTTGCCGCTTTCTTCACGGAGCACTATGGTGGCAGTTAATCCAGGCCCCTGTAGATTTCTTCCAGAATGCTTATATATGCTTCGTCGGCACCCTGATTCCGCAGAGTCTGCATGACTGCTGATGCTTATACTGAATCCAACACTTCCTCGTAATCTATGAAAGCTATGTATAATGGTTGGCTGTATTCTGAGCATTTCTGTTTTACTTGATTGGTAGTATGAATGTGGTCTGTTGAGTAGCCTGTTCGAAATTCCGCTTGTCCTTTGGATAATTACGTTCTAATGTTATCTTATTTCCGCTAGCAATTACCTTTGTAAACAGCTTTTACACAATGGAGAGCAAGCTGGTGGGCCTGTTATTCTTTAAGTCCTTGTCAGCTCCTTTCTTACGTATTAAGATGATGTTTTGCATTCTTCCAAGATTCTGGTGCTCTTCCCGTCAGGAAACACTTTGTAAACAGGGTGGCTAGTTTTTCTAGCAAAGTCTCACTCTAAGGCAAAATTACCCTAAAAGGAGAGCCCAATAGGTGCGCGCGATGAACGGATAGACCATTGAGGAGCAACCACAGAGGGAAGCGTGCCGCGTGCAAACCACTTAGCCTCCAAACATGCTCCAAAGGAATGAACCGCCCGGTGAAAGCTTTGCCAAGGTCACTGGCCGTCCTCCTCCTCTCCTGGCTCAGTCTTTCCTTGTATTGTGCTGGCGAGGGTTCGCGTTGCGTCGCGCTCGGAGTGCTCGACCACGGCCGCCTGGATTCGACGATCTAGGAATTATGACGTGGTGCTTGTGTGTACGGTTGGATGAGCGTGGTCTGCTGCTTTTACGTTTCGCTACACCCATGAAGTCTGGAGCATGTCTCGACACGTCACCCCGCCGTGCTGTGTATCTCTGGCTTCAAGATAGTCACGACCAACACGCGACAGCAACAATCGTTAAAGCCAACATGGCAGCCGAGAAGACAGCAGGCCTATCGGATAATATACTTCAGTCCGACTCAGGGCAGAAGTTAGCGCTGGATTCTTTCGCAAGTGGGTTTTCATTTTTTTATTCTATTTTACTTGCCGCGTGTGCAATGTGGATCGCGCTTGCCGGCAACGGGCTTGGTCGTGTTGTATATCGCACACACGAAATGCACCGCGAAGGTCAGCTTAGGCGTCTGTAGTTCGCCTGTGCTTTGCGATCACCTGAAAATTGACCGCCATTGCCGTCGGCCTCCTGTACGCTCACTCATCGAGTGCCCGCCTGTCTTCGCCGCCGCGATGAGTTCCGGGCTGACAATATTGGGCTGAGATCTCGTCGCTGTGTTGGGAGTCGTCGAAAACACGTTGTGGGTTCTCGTAACGAGCTTAGTTGTATGTCGCGCGCTGTAAGTGCACCAGCACGAGCTGGCGGGGCTTTCGCTAGCGTCGGAACTGAGTGAAAATTGGTCGCCATTACAGTTGGCTTTCCTTTCAGTTGGTCGCAAGCAACCAGGCGCCGCCGATTGACTTTGGTGGCAGACTCGCGTTTGCGCGCTGCACTCACTCGAGTTAGTGGAAAAGGGCCGCATTACCGTCGATTTCTTCGGCGCTAGCTCCAAACCAGCTCGGTGCTGTTCGTGGCGGCGGCCAAGCGTACGCTCGCTCTCCTGTTCGAAGTTCGTTGGCGGCAGACACTCCGCGTGCAGCGCCGTGTTTGGTCTCGCGTTCGCTTGCTCGAGCTGACCGACATCGCTCGCTTAAGACTCGCTGACTTGTTAGCAGCGCGATAATTTGTGGAGTTGTGGCTGCGGCCGCCGCTCTTAAGCTGTTGCGCTACGAGGATTGAAATGAGTCTTTGACGATGTGTGACATCACGGTGAAATTATTAGCATGTCGTATCTCGCGTATGTTTTTATTTCACCTTGCACGTATTTCTCATATGATTCGCAATCATCCTCTGTCATGTGTGACTCACTATTTTACATAATTATTGTGCAGCCGTGAGTACACATCGTGCTGAAGGCTGTGTGCGCTGGCGTTTGTGATGCCTGTCATCCATCGCTTTCGTCAGAGCAGCTTCAGAATGACTGTGCCAGATATAAAGGTAAAGTTATTTGTATGTCATACTTTATATGCATGTTTTATATTAACTTGCACGTACTTGTCATATGTGTGCATCGTCATCTTCTGTCGTGTGTGTAACTATTTTTACTATTTATTGTAGGTACAGCCGTGGGAACACAACAGGCAGAAGGCTGTGCGCACTGGCGTCTGCAACACCTGTCATCTACCACTTCCATCGGAGGAGCTCCGCAAGGAGTGAACAAGATTTGACAACGAGACTGGACTTGTACACTTCACCATGAATTCACCTAAAAGAATGGAGAAACTTCATGTGTATGTAGAAAAATAAGAAAATTCGATGTCTCACTTTTGTCTTTCGTGTTGCCGTGACTGCGAAAGCAGTTACACATAGGTGGCTAACTACTTTTTTGCGTGTTCTTTTTTGCGCTGTTTTTTGCTCACTGCGCATAATAACAGGCTGTAAAGTATTAGGCGTGATGGAAAATAAATAAAAAACGATGTTTTAACTGGGGATCATCTGATTGGAGTATTTGAGTCGATCAACCGTTCGTTCGGTAAGGTGCAACTGTGAGGACTAACGGTTGCCGGTAAGGTGTAAATGTGGAGATTAACAGTTGCTTCATAAAGTGCAAATGTGAGGTATAAATGTTAGTCCTTCGAGGTGAATTGTGGGACTAACGGTTACTCACTAAGGTCTAAATGTGAGGACTAAATGGTGATCCCCTAAGCTCGTCTGTGGGGACTAACTGTTAGACCCGGTGCCGTTAGTCCTTAAAGACATTAATAGTTGTGGCAGCCCCATTAGTCCCAAAAGGACAAAGCACAAACCCTTTTAACACAGTTTTGGGTTACAGTGTGTCTTCCATGTTTCAGCAGATTTGATGTTACCTGATCCTCACCAGCAGCTTTGCCTATTTGCATGCTCTCCAAGGCTTTTCTAACTTTTGTCATTACTGGTGGACTGACATCTCGGTTACTGCTAGTTCTTATATGAAGGTCATGGTTGTCCCGACAACTGTACAGGTCTCTGTAAAGCTCCTCCACTATTTAACTGTCCTATGCGTATTGGTAGCTCCTTTGCCTTCCTTGTTCCTTAGGGCATACATCTCATTTTCGCCTATCCCAACTTTTCCCATGGCTGCTTTGACGCTTCCTCCGTTCTTCAACAAGTGTTAAATTCTCTCTGTGATATAACTTCTTACACCGGATACCTTACGTTTATTAATCAATTTCGAAAGCTCCGCCAACTCTATTCTGTCTGTTGTATTTGAGGTTTTCAGGCTTTGACGCTTCTCGATAAGCTTGATCCCAATTCTCATGCATACCAAGTTGCCTTAACGACTGAAAGAACACTAGGACCGTGGTATATAGATCATGGCGTTCATTTTTGCCTTAAAAAAGTACCGCCAACGCACCTGTCCTTTAGCGCTAATTGATTTCCTCGGCTGCATCCGGGCAACAGTGGTAGGCGCTGTTCGGAGCAGCGCGCCAGCTTCCGTCGTCCAGAGTGAAGTCTGCGAAGCAGGAATTGAATATATTCACACATTATTGAGCATGAACAAAAAAACTCATTTTTGAGTTACAGAAAAGCGAACACGCCACAATTTCACAAGGTCTCTGGCTGTAATCAAACTTTCTGTTCAAGAAGTAACGCTTCAAACTTCAGCTGTACGTTTCTCTGTCTAATAAAACATGGTCTTTGCAGATTTCACATTAGTGTGTTATGTACCCAAGAGTGGCACAGAGATAACGAAAAATCTTTTGATGAAAAAAAAAGCTATCACTAAGAGCAATGCAAGACTTGCTCATGTACCCGAAAGCTTCGCGCAGAGAAATCGTCGCTTGAAATAGTATCCTGTTTTCCTGTGCTCGACAATAAAGAGTCAGAAAGCCTTCGTTCACCACTGTCAAGGATTGAGGGCTTGCACTGCTTGTGTTACCCGATTGGTTATCTATGCATTGTAGGAGGTGTGGCTGTGATCCGATGGTGGACACATGCACAATTGTTGACAGAAACAGAAATCAACTGAGATGGCACATCACCCAGGCACAAAATATTAAGAAGCTAGGAGAAATACGCATAAACAAGCCGTCAATTCCTCCGACCAAAAGGAATGAGATTTCCTGGTTGTGACAACGCCATTTTAAAAGTGGCAAGCCTTAGTAGCTTTGAACGTCTGCGCATTCACCAGAATGCAACAAGTAGTGAATGTATCGCCACAATAAATTTCTTGAATCGAAAGAAGCACCATTGTGGGTGTATATGTGTTCGTTTTTTTTTTGAACTGCGTTCCTTGTGCAGTAAAGATCTCTTCGAAATTTTCTGGAACCTAATATTGTAAATGAGAAGTGCGCAAGATAACCACCCTACCTTTAGGGGATTGTGGTAAACGTTGACCATAAGGGTAAAGGGATTCACACGGTGCGATAAAAAGTCAAGTACAACATTTCATTTCCTTTAGGAGCACTACTTTGTCAACTGTGAAGCCGCGAAATAAAAAAGTAAAATGTTCAAATTCATATCTGCGTCAACAAGCTACTTATATTTTACTTGAATGCTCTGACTACACATGAACCTTTCACTCTCTCCACCGCTGGAATAGCAGCTGTGAACTTCTGACGTTTAGGGTGCCTTCGCGATCGCTGGAGCCCGCTATCTCGGCAGGCATCAGCGGACGGCTCGAATACACTTCTACATGCTGCACGCTAAACGTGAACAGACAGCGGCACGAAAACCGGAGCTCTTCCTCAAGAGGCCGCATTCTCTTGTATCAGCGTTTCGAAGAGTTACACGAGATTATATCGAAAGGAGTTGGCGGCCTGCCTTACTTCGTATAGCGTTACAACTTGTTTCAATCTCAATCATTGCTCTGGTCTTGAGCATAAACAGCCTTTTCTTTTTTTTGCTTAAATAATTGTCGGCTCTTTGGTTCTGCAAAGTGCAAAATCATGCAATTCATTGCATTATTCCGCACCTTCTCAGTTATGAAGGCCACCTTTGCAGACTCCCTGCGTGGGCCGTGCGCTTCAGGCAGTTGAGGCTGCTGGGGTGGTTCCGGTGTGACACAGGGCTGAAAGGTGAAAATATCGGCGTCATGGCGTCAAATATCATTTAACTGCTTTTGCTACGAGATTTCGCAAATTTGGGAATTGTTAATAATACATCAAATATGTCAGTCATATTCTGAGTTAGGGTCCCTCGATGAAGGTGGCCCACAGGCATGTGGGAAGGCGCCATGCCGTAGTTATGCCTCGAAAAAAAGATGCAAGCATCCCCACAGTGGAGAGCAAATTCGCACCTTTCCTTTTGATTTGGCAGCCTTTGGTGGTTCATTAGAAGGAGCAGGCTGCGCAGGCACTGCTCCTGGTGGCGCTGCCGGTTCATCCCAGCCTTCCGCAGCCTGGAAGCGTACAACGCCAGTCATTCTATTTAAACGCTGCACAAATACACGCACATTTCGAAATGGGTGGTCAAACGTGTCATATACGCCAAATACATGTCACGTAAAGCAAAAGCGAAAAGGCAATGCTTTCTGGTTAGATCATTTGTCGAATCTTAGCGATTTTTCCTTTGACGGTGCAATGCGCAAGACGCCAAAAGATGCCTCCTCCAATAGGGTATAGTTGTCGCAAGAAGGGCAGGGCTTAATGCGAAAGCTGTTGTAAGGAACTGTGAACATTTACACAAGTACATCACGTTGGTATCCTTAAGTAAACGTGTAGCATATGAGGTGGCAATGGAGGCGAACGCAACCCTGCACTTATTTCAGCTTGTCGTCTTCACTGGGTGGTTGACAGAATAGGTGTATATATGACTCGCAATTTAACCGCCGAAGTTATTGTTCAATCTCGGTGCCCGCTGTAGTGGGGACTTCGCATTAAGTTTCATCCTTTGGCCAGTTCTTTGCGCAAGAACGCTAGTTAAGCGCGGGCTTCATTTAAATGCGGAGCATTTTATAGTCATACCCACTAGCAGGTAGCAAATCTGGAGTCGGCGGTGTTGTCGACATTCCCACTGCGCATACTCTCGTCTCGTACAAACTGCCTCCCCCCTCTCCCCCCCCCCACCGCTCTCTCGCCTCGCAAGGCCGACGCAGGCGGCGTCTGTTAGTTAAAACCGACTGCTCGCGCTACACAATCGTTCACTGGCCTCCCCGCATAAGTAAGCACTGATCGTGCGTTTGGAATTCAGTCAAAGGGATCTTCACTTGGCTTTTGCTTGACTTCGCTCTTTGCTTGAATCGAGTGTATGAGACGGAAGCAAGCAACCGGTAGGGGAGCCACAACGCAACATGAGCGCCCCACCACTCGTCGATGGCCACTCTTCTCTTTCATTCAATAAATAAAAATAATAAAGACGAAATAGCAATAAGCTTTCCGAAATCATTCGCAATTACGCAGCATTCACGCGATACCCTTCTCCCCCTCCACTCTGTGACAAATTTACTCGAGTTCGCCTACAGGGAAGACATGGGAACCTTTTATTTTTACATTTTAATATAACCATAAAGATTGCTAGCCGAGTGAATTATGTTGCATAACAGGAGCTTTTATCACTGAGACACGCACGAAAGAAAGATTCGTCACAACCTAATGAACAGGCAAGAGCTTAATTTCCGAATGTTAATTTGGAGGAGCATTGACATGAATTTCCGCAACTTTCGTATTGTTGCTGAAAAAAAAAGTCTGGTGTCGAGTACATTTAAAAGAAGTGTCGTGGTGCCTCGGAATGGACTGTACATCTGTTAGTTTGCAGACGCAGCAGGAATGTATTTACTATTCAAGGTCCCTTATAATGCAGTTCCACTGGCATGCGCATGCATATCGATGAAAATATTTTAATATTGAGCTAAAATATTTTGCATGTTTTCGAGCCACGGTGGATGCAGAGCCCATACCTCGCGCACTAGAAAAAAAAGGTGACTATTTTGCGACGCCTCGAAACTGCTTCACCACTTTTCTTGAACCGTACCGATTCCTTCAGACGCACAAAAACAAAACTCGTCCGGAAGGTGTTCATACCCCAAGATCCATCATATCGTTCCCGCCAAGCGCGTGCGGGCCAATTGAGCTATTGTATCAGTTTCGAGCGTGAGAATATTGATCTCGAAATGTGGTGGCCAGGAGTCTAAGTCACGCCCTCCTTCACGGCAGTTAGAGGCCACAGGAAATGAGGCATCACAGCCGTATTACTTCTTTCTCTTTTGTTTTATCTTATAATACCTCGCAGAATTTGAAAAATTCTTAGCGTGAGGGGGCCTTACAGTACAATTCAATACCTTATGTACTCGTGTTAAATTCAACAGAATAAAAAAAGTACAAATTACCAAACAATCCGGCTTCAGCATGCGATAGCTTGAGGCCAGGGATTTGAAAAAGAAGCGGTGCCCAGTCGCCGTCGCACTCACCTTGCCGTCTTCGGCAACTCGCGACTTTTTCGGTTTCCTGACCTTCCCGCTGTCCTTGGAAGAAGTGGACTTCGCGGACGAGGAAGACTTGCTGGCTGTAGAGGTCACGCTGGCCTTCCTCGCGTCGGCCATTTCGTGGATGCAGGAAGCCGTGGAAGGTCGCAGGTCGAGGACTTGGAGTCGGTGATGAAGACGGGCGTCTTGACTAAGCGCGGCACGGTGCTTCTTCTGCTTTCTCTTGGGCGCATGCACCCCGCGCAGTTCGTGCGTCGTATGCGACGAGGAAGATGATCGCTCTGGTCGTGGATTGTGGCACATAGCATGTACATTCCACATGCTTACCATTAAAGAATATTAAAAAAATACGCTCTTCACTTAGTCGTTTACAGCTCGTATTCATTTTCGAACAAAAAACATTTTTTAATGAGCCTTTGTCTAAAGTACATAGGTCTCAAGTTGTGTTAGTAAAAGAGCAACTAGAACCTTTAATTGTTAACATATGCACCATTGTTTCAAATGACTCATTGCCAACAACCAAAATCAAATTAGAATATATATTCTCTTCTGATGCCAAATTTCTACCTAAAAAGGCGTATTAGAAGACTATCTGTATCAAATCAGAATTCTTAATGTCATTGCTACGGATGCATTCATGTGTGAAGAGGAAGCGAAGGCAGGCAAAATCTAAGAGACCTTGTCTTGGTCCTTCTCAGTACGTCTCCCGGATTACACTCATATTTGGAGCAGAGCTTTTCGCTATTATTTGGGCCCCTACAAAACTTTCAATCAATGATTCGGCAGCAGTTATTGTTACTGATTCGGTTTCCGTATGGGATTCATAACCTCAGCTTCTTCATTCGAGCATTCCCCTTGAAATGCTTTTGCTTCTTTAATACAAAAAACACTTCGGTACAGTGCGGTTGGTGTGGGTGCCAGGTCACCGAGGCATATTTAGAAATGAAATGGCTGATACTCTTGCGTGGTGGTTTCTAGATGGTCCTGTAATGTGCATTGTTCGGATACAAGTTTTGTTATTGAATCTCAATTTCGTCAATATTACTTCAGGATTCCATGAAAATTAGATTACCAGTTCAAGAATACGCTCATCTTTCTTTCGCTTAGAATAGTAAATGGCGCCCTTCTCGCAAATTGGAAGTGTGCGTCAGAAAATTTCGATGCCGAATTCCACCTCTCAGTTTTTATTTATTCGGGTCTGGTCAAGTGTCATCTCCCCTGCGCTTTTACTGTGAAGATCGACCATTTTTTACTCCATTGCCGACGTTTCATAGCCCACAGGAAGAAACATGTAAAAGCTACACACAGACACACACACACACACAATATATATATATATATATATATATATATATATATATATATATATATATATATATATATATATATATATATATTTAACATTACCCTTAACTCAGAAAATATCCTTTCACTTGTAGCTTCTTCTCTAGGTCACAGCAACAGGAGCATGTCTGCGTAGCTGTTTGTGAACTACTCAGAGACATAAGAAAGTTTTCTTGTTAAACTTTAATTTTTTTAATTTGATAAAATTCTTGTCCTTTGGACGTTCCATCTAATTATTCATTTCAATTAGTAGTTGTTCACCTGTTTTATTCGTAAGTCACCTTATCATTATCAATTTTATATTGCCCAGATGACTGAATATTTATTTATCTTCATCGAAATTAGGAATACGTTTTCCCTATTACAATAACCACCGATTCAATAGTCAATTGGCCATGGTGAGTACGAGCTGTTGTAACTGGCGCCAGAGCTGACCAGGGAGCGGTGCTCTTTTAATCCTCAAACAAGTTAGCGAACGGCCGGCTGCCTATGCTCGCCAGTTATTATCCCTCCAAGCCGGAGGGTGAGGCGTCGTGTCGCCACAACGCCGTAAGCGGTTCGGAAGACGACAACGAGTGTGGCATCTTCCATGAAAGATGCCACGGCAGTGGCAAATTGCCCCGCTAATTAAGCGAACAGTTCGGCGGACCCTTTGATGTATGCGGACATGAGCTTGGGACCCCTCGACCAGCGGCACACACGCGACAAAGAGCCCCGCTGGCACCACCTTGGACTGCAGAGTCACGCCTAATTATTGGACGTTCACGTGGCTGGCGCATGTTCGTCCCCCTCGCCAGTTGTGTGTGATCTGTGATTGGACAGTACCATCTGCACGGGTTCCCTGATCTAGGGATCTGGGGAGAACATACCTTTATAGTGAGCCACCCGGCTCATTCGAAGAGCGCCATGTAGAGGAACGTCAGATTCGAAAGCTCGCCATGTAAGAAAGAGCTCGTCATGTACGAGAGGTCACCTTTGTATATAATGTAAATAAACCCTCATCACGTCTCTCTTCCTCCTGCCTCGACAACTTCATCCCGGACCTCCGGTGCCTGCAAACCCCGGTCGTAACAGCGCCAAAGCATGTAGGAACGAGCAAGGAAGCACACGTACCGACAACGGGGGGCTGATCCGCGAGTTGGTTCGTTGGTTGATCCTTAGGGAACTGTCGCAAATCTCAGCAGGGCCAGCGGTTTCTTATTAAAAGCAAAGCATTTTTATGTACTGCAGGCACTTTCATCATCTATCTACCTATCTATATACTTACTTAGCCGCCTATGTATGGGTGCTCTTGTGATCACCTCTTTAACTTTAGAGGGAAACCACTATGAGAAGAGGAGATGGCTTGTAGAATATCACTCGCTGGTCGTGACTCATGACATCGATAATGTGATGATCCCGTCGCGTACTCCATCAAACTTTTTCAGCCAGACACATGTGGGACATAGCCGTATACCATGGACTGATATGTGCACAGGCATGTGCCACAGGGCCTCATTCAATTGACAAGACGGCGCACATTTAGCAAACATATTCGCAAAAACATAATGCCTTGAAGGCAAGTGTTTGTCGCAAAAAAAGATGACAGTGTTTATCTACAAAGAAACGGCGAGCAAAAGCTGACATCGGCAGTATTTACCCCATGAATGCAAAAATTAATTTAAGTACCGTATATACTCCACTAAAGGCTGTGATCATGTAAGGGCCGTTCCTCGCATCCTGGCATTTCAAACTTTGAACACACACACACACACAGACACACACACACACACACACGCGCACGCACGCACGCACGCACGCACACACACACACACACACGCACGCACGCACGCACGCACGCACACACACACACACACACAGACACAGACACACACACACACACACACACAGTCTCCCACTAAAGGGAACCACGAATAGCATGCGGAGCAGCGCATATGTCTACTAGAAGTTTCAGTTCATCACGGGCACCTTGCGCGAGGTTAACGCGTCATTGTAAGTGGATAGGTAGGTAGGTAAGCAACTTTATTCATTCACGACAAAATCATTGAAGAAGGGGTGTGGCAGGGGGAGTGGAAGTAGGATGACGACGGGCCCTCGGGTCGCTCTAGATAGCCGGACACTGCTGTGCTTCGGCAACCGTTCTTGCCCAGCTCATTGTCTGGAGCTGTAACCCCGGTTCCGAGCTATGCAGAGCAGCCTCCCATCGCTCCTAGTGTTCTGACCGTTGCCACGGGTGCTTGGTTTTGGACAATTAAGGGATACGTGATGAAAGCCGGCCCTGGTGTTAGAACATTTGTTGCAATGAGGAGAGGTTTCACCATGCGTAAAAAGGGAGAAAAGAAAAGGAGTCGTCACTGAGCTTCATCGATTGACCTAGTCCCAGATCACTTTCGGATGGCCCGCGGACACCTCGGCTCACAGGTGGCTACGTAACATGCACGTGATCTAAAAGTCCCGAGCCAGCTCAAGCGGCCTCGGGCCATCTGCGCGTGATGCTGACTACATCCGCTGTGGCGTCTGCTACGCCAGCCTATGCCGTCTGCTCCCGCCATAACTGTGACACGGGCCACAACGCTTACCCATTTGCAACCTAAACAGCAGTTAGGTAGTGAATTATACCTATTTCTGTTGTGATGCAACTTACTGTAAGTGAACTACTGGAGCTCGTGTGCATCATGGACCAACGCGGTCGTTCCACCGCCGTTTCTCCAAGCGAGTACAACGCGTGTTTTCTTGACCTTCGGGAATGCGCACATGCTCGACGTGGCTCAGAACGCCGATGATAAGAACTGGCTGCGCTAGCAATGCGAACTCCAGAAACATGCGAGAATCGGACTGAAAAGCAGAGAGAGCAAGAGCGCATCGAAAATTTTTCTTGTCTAACCTAAGATGGCCGCACAGCAGGCGCACCACGCTGTCGTCTGCTAGCTGCCGAAAAGAAATTGTTCGGGCGGTCTCGGGCCGCCCACAGGCCGCCAGGCACGCGAAAAACGAACATGCGTCCGAGCAATCCCGGACTAGTGGGCGGAGCTTCCAGTTGGTACCCGAGCAAAAAGAATGCAACGCAGGCGTCCGGGGCCGTCTGGAGCCGTGCGGAACGTGTAAATAGATTAAGCTCACTGTGGCCGTTTAAAGTCTGCGCCACAAAACCTAGCCACTTTTGGAAAGAGATTTATGCGGTGGGAGATACGTTAGGTGAAAATTTCTGTAAAACAGCGTGGTGTCGTGATAGCTCAGGAGGAGTCGATCCCTGGCACCTCGAAGCGAAGGCAGGTCACTGTGAGCCCGGTTGGCGAGTGCTCGTGCTTGGGTGTGGGCGATCGTGTTGCCTGGGTGTCCACAGTGCGCAGGGACCCAGAGGAGGGTGGTGAGGCGATCAGGTGGAGGATATAATTCAAAAATGTTAGCAGCCGGTGAACGATTTTTGAGAGAGGCGAAATTACGAATTGGAGTTTTTGAAAAAAAATACTCAGTGGAGGAGTGAACAATGGCTACAGCAATTGCCGCCTCTCTGCTTCCAGGGTTCCTGTCGAATTGGGAAAGGACGCACTATCGACCAGTTTTTGGAATCCGGCTACGGCAAAAGCTGGATGATCTGCATAATCGGCCGCGTCTACATAGACTCTGGGAGAATTAGGAGGAAATTGCTTGTGAAGGGCCTTGGCTCTAGCTTCCTGTCACGCTCGATAATGCTCTGGGTGAGTGTTTTCGAAGAGTGGCTGGATTAAAGGGTTGCTGCTAACAGCTACTGGAACGACGTGCGGGGCCATGGTGTGACCAGGAACGTTGATTCCAAGTCGGCACAGGAGTATTTGACCGTTTCTGCAAGCGATAGTCTTTCTAGTGACTGAAAAAGATGCGCCTCTATAAGCTCTCTAAGAGTTTTGTGCACCCCAAGTTGAAGTAATTTATCCTTGGCTGTTGACTTAGGAAGATCGAGAGTAGTTTTATAGGCAGTGCGAATGAGTCTGTTAAGTTGCTCGGTCTCCGTGGGTGTGAGATGGAGGTGAAGGATGGAATAGGTAATTCTGCATAGGCAAAAGGGCTGAATGAAGTGGCGTGTGTCTGCTTCCCTCATGCCGCGATGACGATTGGAAATGTGCTTAACGAGGGAAGGTGCACTATGAACTGAAGTGCGGATGCACTTCATGGTGTCAGCATTGAAACCACTGTCGGAAATAGTAAGGCGTAAAGTTTATTTTATGGACCCTGCGAAAAGGGGTGTCATCAAGGATGACTTGAATGTGGCATGGACGTTGCTTTTTAAAGACAATTACTAGGAGTTCCAATTCAGCCACTGAGCAGGTGGGCCCAATACTGTTGGCGTGCTTAACAACAGTCAGCGACCAACTGAAGCTTTGATTTGATTTCGCCATGTTTGCCGACATTGACCCTGATGGTGATGTCATCCGCGTACAAGGAGTGATTGATGGAAGGTAGTTTGGCAAGTTTTCGTGCTTAACGTTCAAAATAACGCTAAAAAGGAACGGGGGCAAAAACGATCCCTGGGGCATCCCCTTGCTACGTAGCGCGAAAGAATCGGTTTTGAAAGTGCCTAGTTGTAGGCGGACGGACCTAATGCAGAGAAAGACAGTGACTAACCTGTGCGTGCAAGATCCTACGTTTAGTTTGCTAAGAGACTGTGAAATAGAGGAGTGAGAACAAATTACCGAAAGCTTTTGTCAGGTCCAATGCAAGGATAGCTCTGGTGATGTGTGGGAAAGTTTTGGCTATGCGGAAATTGGGCCTGATGGCTTGTGGTGCTGTTGGCTTGTGTGCTTGTTGGTTTGTTGGCCCCTTTTGATGCCTTGTTGTTTGTGTTGGTTTGTTGGCCAGTATTTGTTGCCTTGTTGGTTTGTTGGCCGATTTTTGTTGCCTTGCTGTTTTTGTTGGCTTGTTTTGTTGGCTTGTTTGGGGCTATGGCTTAAGCCTAAATAGGCAACGTGCACATGCATACACAGCTCAGTATGTTTTGCCGCAGTGCTTAGTAAAATATGTATTTACACAAATTTAATAAAATATCTTTATTACACTGTAAAGTAGCAATAGAAGTGGCCATGCCGCAGCTGCTGTAGGGCAAGATGTTTGAGATCCGAAAATGTACCTGCGGTTGCGGCATTCAAGCTAGGAGTCCTGGCGCATTTTGATCTGGTGTCGCAGGAAAAACAAAAAATAACAAGACAATGTACAACAAAATATTCAGCAAAACTTAATTTACGTCTTTCATGTAATGTTGAAGTTCAAAAACAAAAGTGTTTGCAACAAAGACGTAGATATATATAAGCCAAGAGTGACTTTTGCCGAGGCATTTACGTTAAAAGCTTGATTATTTCAGTATTATAGTGACACGAATACCCCAAAAATGCTTTGTATTGAAAATAACCCTTTCCTGAAATATGTTATCGATACTCCCTTACTCCCAGATGCCATGCAACATATATCCATTGAGGAGATTCCTCACAATCTCACAATGAAATGACATTCATATGGAGTTTTCTTTAAAAGCAGCTCCAAGAAATGACGTGGCTCTGCTCTAAAACACCTGCCTAATTGCAATATAGAAAAGCTAGCTTCCTCAGTTTCTATATTCGATCGAACCAAACATCTATGTATTTGTAGCTATCGAAATTTTGCTGATGAAGCTTGAACGCTCAATTTTCATCGACATGTAATGAAATCAACACCAGAATATCTGTGAGACAAGCACTTAAATGCTACCAGGTTGAAACAACCATGTTCTGGCTCTCAATTCATTAACGTCCTACAACATAATTATACTTCCTCCCTGTAAAGTGCTGTCATGAGTTTTATTGATACTTGAATAAACAAGCATATTTTCTAAATACCTGCACCAGTTAAAACAGAATATAAGTTGCATGACACATACGTTTATTTTCGGCGCAAATCTCCAAGTTTCTGAGCAAGATGCTTTCGGACTTCTTCCAATCGTTTTTTTTTTCGGTCCTCTTTCGTTGTATCCCCCATGTATATTTAAAACAGGGCTGCAAACAAAAAGTAAGGAATTGAAAATTTAAAAATTAAATACTCAAAGCAGAGCCAATTGCTCTAAGACTGCGCCGGCTTAATTCATTCAAAACTAATTGGGTGACAACTTCGTGAAGCAGCTGCCATCAGCTGCAGGCAAGTCTAACATGTCTTCCATTCAAGAAAGGTTTTTAAGACTTGCTGCCACACTACCATTGCCCACTGAGTGACCAATATAAAATCACTGACAAAGTACGGCAAACTACAAATTTGACAACACTGCCTAGTTGTCTCGACAAGGCTGTGTTTGCAAAGCCTATTCAACTGAACCATATATCTGCCAAGTTCAAGGATTCCAAGTCCAGGAGATGTATGCAATGGGGAAGGGGGGGTGTGCTGAATTATTTGCCCCTACTTTTTTTTCAGCGCAAGAAAAAACAATAACACACAAATAAGAAAACATAGCCAAAAACAACAAAAGTGGGGGTTTCAATTGCAAGCGCCATCATCGGCGTTGTGGTCTTATTGTGGCTTGGAGTGGCCAAACACACGAGGGTACGAGGGACCAGCGCAGGATAGGTGGCATGCCGAAAAAGAGCACCTGGCCGAGAGTCGCGACACAACTCAGCCGCTCGCGCCCAGATGACCGGCCGCAGTGTAACACTCAGAGAGCAAGCGTGTGTGCCGCTGCCGCGCTTCGTTTTGAAACGAACAGCTTGAAAAGCCATTGCGCCAGTAATATTGCACTGTGGTGTAGAAAAAGAACTTTGTCCGAAGGCTAATCTCACATGAAAAAGCACTAAAAAAGCGGAGAGAAGCTCTGTAAAGCGGACTGCGTCTATGCTTATAGTATCGAAAGAACAGGGCTGTGCCGTGATGACAACTCCCTCATCTTCATTTTGTGGTTGCGTGCTGGGTTTCGCGCTAATGCTTGTGCTGGCTGACATGCCCCCATTGATAGATTCATGCTACAACGATACGACGCTGCCAACATCTGCACTGTGTTTGGAACATTCGAATGTAGGCCCATTGGACATAGTGAAATTTGGCTGGGGAATTTCACGAATCCGTATCTTCTGCGGTTTCATATCCCTGAGATTCTATACTGTATGTTTAGATAAACGCATCTTAAATTTCTCCATAAAAAATAAGGTACGTAGGTTCGCAAAAAGGCTGGAGGGGATTGAGCTGCTTTATTGTCAATGCAGCCAGATCACGCACAGAAATTTTAATTTCTCGGAGATTTTCATGACAACCGTACAAATGAAAGAAATAATTGAAATCCGGGAGACTTTGCAAGTATGCTTAACCAAAGCTCACTGATTCAATACAGCATTAACTTCAGCTATGTGAGCAGAAGCTACTCAGTAACAAATGTTTATGTTCACAAAAGCATTAAAAATAATATAGGCAATCTACAAGCTTCCACAACCAATGCTAATCTGGTAAACAGTATACACCATCATCTATTAGGCATACCACACATATACATAGTATGCCAGAAGAAAGTTTTTATAATCAGCACAAACTACGACAGTGTGCACGGTGAAACATTCAAGCACAAGTGGCAGTCTATTGCTAAAGTAAAAACAATAAACAATTGCAAAAATGCTACAGCTATAGTTTCACTGCACATACATTTTAAAGAAGCCAGCTTTTCAGGAGTCAGAGTGGCTTCGCCTCAGTTTGACCCAAGGATCGAGACTTATTTGACAGCTTCCCTGTCACACTACGGCCCTTCATGTCTTCTGGTGACCAATACAGCATCGTTGCCATTTGGCAAAATAGGGAGTCTGTCGACGCCCTAAACAATGCCCCCATGCCTCTTTTTCAACCCATGTGTCGCTGCCTGCATATACCTGCAACATTAATTAGGTATGCATTAGACATATTTACAACAAGGCAAAAGACAATGCATGTGAATATACACATCTGCCTGGTTCAGCCAGTGGCCACCAAGTGGCAACCGATAGCTAAAGCTCATGACTGAAAATTGCATTAAATTCATTTTTTTTAACATAATTCACTAAAAAAAGTTCTGTTCGAACTTGGGATATATCTGTAATATTTCTCGAGGATTTTCTTTGGGAGTGCATGTAAACTATTCTGCACAAACTGAAAAACTAGAATATACACACATCTGCACCAGTCCGCTGCCTGCATAATGCGCAGAAATGCCTACTCCTAAATTGTAGTCAACACAACTCGGCCAAGATGTTCAGTTTTTCTTGAGTGATAGCACAGAATGCCATGCAAGTACCTTTCCATCGTCACGTGCTCTGCCGATAACAGTCTGCAGTCCTTCGTTGTTTTCCGGTGGTGTCCTGACTCCTCCTAGAATGCAAACCATTTAATACAGATAGGAATTTGACCTTATATTTTTAATGAACTGAAATTACAGTTGAATCTTTTCATAAAAGACATGTTCGGGAAAGCATTTCTTGTCCCTACATGAGGTGTTTCTTATGAGCAAAGCATGATGTTCACACTTTCTGACCAAATTCTAGTTTTATGCATGTAATAATCAATCTAGTGTCTCTTAAAAGAGATCCAACTGTATACAAAAAAATTGCCCGCAGCTTCCCTCGGGGGAACACTGAGGAGGATGCGGAGCATATAATTGGTTAACGGGGTGTTAAAGTGCGACTTACTTGGGTCGATGGCTAAATTGGTTAACGTGGTTGTGAAATGGGGTGTTAAATTGCGACTTACTTGGGTCGATGGCTAAATTGGTTAACGTGGTTGTAGGAGGGGGTGTTAAATGAGTGAACACGTACACACGTATGCGAAAGGACGGCGCTGGTCGAAGGGACGTCGATCATTGTGTTTGTGGATTCGTTGGAATTCATTTCACCGCGACCTTGGACGTCGACGCGCCGTACAAACCAACCGACGAGCGGCAACTGAGCGAGCGAGCGCCGACCTTGAGTATATATACAGCGCGACGGCGCATGCACTGTCAGCTGTTGAATGTTCTCGAAGGAGAAGCGCGCGCGCGGCACAGATGGCGACGGCGCGACGGCGCATGCGCTGTCAGCTGTCGAATGTTCTCGAAGGAGAAGCGCGCGCGGCACAGATGGTGGGCGACGGCGCGACGGCGCATGCGCGCGCGTCAGCTGTCGAATGTTCGAGAAGCGGTGCGGACGGCGCGGACGGCGCACTACAAGGCGCGAGTATAAGATGCTTCCGCATCTAAAACAAAGAGCACACTTGCTGTATACAGCATGTTACACTACAGCTAAGACAACCATGTGGTCAATGTCTTTAGGTACGAGAATAATTTTTTGGCACTTGTAAATTTGTCCACTCATACTATAGTCTGAAATTTGTGGCTACAGATATTTATTAGTGTTTTAGAGCTTGTGTTATGTCCATTTGTTTCAGTTATGAAGTACCATAAAGTGACATTATGTTTTTATACTTACAACTATTGTTACATGTCAACATGCCTGCGTGCTAGACGTACACACTGTACCAAGAAAGATTTTCTTCTGTAGAGGTCATGTCACTTGAAGCTAAAAAAAGTGGGCTTAGCAATGCTTTGTTTTCAGAACACAATGGAATGACCTGCTTTTACATTATACATATGATGTGTGAAGCAACAAGTAAGTACACCAATATCGGTTATGTCTACAGACCATGTGACACAAGCCCTAAACAAGCTTTCAGTTGAAGCCATACCTAACCCAACTTTCATAACACAATTTCGAAAATAATATCGTAACTCATGAACGCTTGTACGAAAGTGTACACGTTAGGTAGGCGTGAAAAGTCAAAACTGGAATCACCTGCAAATGGACCGCTTGGCATTGTAACACTTGCAGAAAGCTCTGCCCACATAGTATTGACCATGCTGCCACAAAGAGTTGTCACCCGGCATAGGATAAAAATAATTACAACGCTATTCACTACAAAAGAAGGGACATACCTATACTAACACTAATTCACTCAAGTTACAAAAAAAAAGCGCACAAGAGCAGCATGCTTAGACTTTTCATACCAAAGTTATCTGGCTTCGCTGGAGTTGGGCTGCGCATCAGCGGATTTTGAGATGCTGTAATAAGAAAAATTTGTAAGATTTCTACCAATACAACTAAGTAAGCTGCAGTAGCGGGGCTGCAGTATACATTGTAAGTAAATTGCCCTACGTTTATCTCATAAATATGACTGTAATAACATTTTATTACAATATGCAAAAAACCAAAAATGGACAAATGCCAGCAATAATTGGAAAAGCCACATTTCATGATAAAATAGTTATACTTGTACATCACTTCACTAAATTACCACAAACACTACATATAGAAACATTTGAGAAAATATTTCATACCAAGTTCATCTGGCTCTACCAGTGCAGTGCTGCTCAGCATTAGATCTTGGAATGCTGCAATGAGTAATTTTAGTAGATTCTTTAACAATTTCAACTGATTAGTTCTATTTAACAGCCTGGTATATATTGCGGTATCAATTCTAAAAGCACTTTATTAGGCATTATGGCTTAAGCCAAAAGTTGTATTTTGCCAGACTGTGATAAGATAATTAAGAGTGAGCAGTGGAAGTGCCTCAGACAGGCTAGCCGACGTTTGGATAGGTGGACCTATCTTTGTCAAAGGTGCCGTGTCGTCCTTCGCATGTCGGCTTTAGAGGGTTAGTGGTGACCTCATCTAGTGGTGGCACGTGTCCTTGTTGGTAATCGCGGTCTGAAAAAAAAAACAACAAGAACTATAAAGCAGAGGAGCGCAGTCCTCGCTTCGTTTCAGCTTAGGTGATAGTGATTCAAAATGTTCTCGAAGAAAGAAAAGAAGAAAAGAAAACACAAAATAACGCGCTAAAGAGGAGCTATGTGCCGCAAAGTGGTAAAGGAAAGAGCTTGAAACTTCAAAGCCGGCAGACGGTCACAGCGTACAGCCACCACAAAGGGTTGCCTACGATAGTGGGGTACGCCTGTTTCCGAGCACCTATGAATGGAACGCAGAACAAGAAAGCACTTACAAACAGGGGAAGATGCAGGCGGCGTACCTTTGAATGCCAAGATGTCGAAAGTAAGTGATACCGGATGGAGTCTGAAGAGCGTGTGTTTAATGGGGTAGGTCATTTGGCAAAAATATGCTTTTAGTATCCGCGTAGGTGGCCCGCTTAGCGGGATTGATTCAAGAATTCAGTAACATGTTGGCTAAGAAAAAAGAAAATTGATAATGCTATGGAAGTGAGCAACGAAGACATAAACACAGAAAAAAAAGGAAAAAGGATGGGGGTACGAAAAGGCAGGGCGGGGGTAGGTGGGAACTCAAGGTACACAGACAAAAAAAAGCAAAGGAAAAAAAAGATGCAGAGAACTTCCTGGGTTGGCAATGACCTTAATGATGCGCAGTAGGAATGGTTTTTGATGCAAGGAAAGAGGGAAAAAAATTTGGGGGGTTACAGGTTCTAAAAAACAAAAATTCGTGGTTGTATGTAGACACACGCGTATCCATAACTAAAATTGAAAAAATCAAAAGAGGACATTATTAGAATGGTATATAGGCTAGGAGCGATTCTATGTAGTACCGGTTATGTCTATCTGAAGGATGAACTTATTTTGTCTCTGTAAATATTGTCGAAATTATGTTATGGCTTTCAGTAATTCCAAATCGCCACGTGCTACATTGATTCCTGATGGGTGTAGGGACTTAAATTTGTATATGAAATATGCATACCTGCCAAGTTTGGAGAAACGGAATCAGGGAGATCTACTCAAAGGGGGGGGGGGAGTAAATTATGTCAAATGCGCGGGGGGGGGGGGGGTTGCGATAGCAATTATAAGAACACTGTCAGCGGAAAATTGCGGTCACCGCTGATCTGTACAAAGTCCAAACCAATAACATCGCTTACGCAGTGTCTGTTTTACGTGTGAGTAAAAGCACGCTAATGCTCGAGATGAACGCGGCTGAAAGTTTTTGAAAGTTTATTGAAATTGATTGGTTACAAATGGTGGTTACAATGGGGTTTACTACTGATACAGAGGGAGGTCCCAAAGTCAAGAGACTGTACAGGGGACCTCCCATAAGAGCTGAGTAAACAAAAGTACTTTAACGCAACAAAAATGTGTACACAAAGTAAACACTCAAAAAGAAGCAATTAACACTGAAACATCGTTGGATTATTTAAAAATTACAAAAGAAAGCAGAGATGATGAAATGATGAAATGACTATGCTGAATGCAGATAATTCCGAAGGTTGATTTTGAATGCGTGGAAATTGGAGATATTTTTAACATGGCATGGTAATGAGTTCCATAGTTGTGTGGCTGAAAAGTTAGTAGTGAACTTACCATAATTAGTTCTGGGTTTCGGTAATAAGAAGCTATTGCTGGATGCGAAACGTGTTGACAAAGAGTAAGGATACTGGCTTTTGATGATTATAGGGAACGGGAGCTTTCCGCTGATGGATTTGTGGATTAGTATTGCGAGGGAATATTTATGTAGTTTTCCCACCGACAGAATACCGTTAGAGGTGAGCAAAGGCAATGCTTCTGATGTGTAGGTGCTATGTGTCATGATGCGAATAGCCTGATTTCGAGTGTGTTGCAATGGAGATAAATGGACTGGATACGTGTTTCCCCATGATGATATGCAATAATTAATATACGTGTGAATGAAAGCGTAATAAAGGGATATTAGTGTGTTCACATGAAAAAAATTTCGAACTTTAATTAATATCCTAATGCCATAAGCTGTCTTCTTTGTTAACGATGAAACATGCTCATCAAATTTTAGGTGCTTATCTAATGTGACTCCGAGAAACATGACACTGTCAGTAGGATAAAGTGTGTTTGAAGCGAAAGTTAAAGATGGTGATCCTGAATAAATCCTATGCTTAGAAGAAAAGATGACGAACTGAGATTTTGTAGCATTTATCTGTAGTTTATTTTGCCGGCACCAGGTAACTATGCTGTCCGCGTCGTGGTTAAGCTTGTAGATTAATGAATCAAGGTGGTTGTCTGAGCAGAAAATAGTAGTGTCGTCAGCGTAAAGAATACAGTCAGATGATTTTAGGCATTGTGAAAGATCATTGATGTATATTAAAAATAAGAGAGGTCCTAATATTGATCCCTGCGGTACCCCAATGTTACTTGTTTTAGGGTGTGAGTAAGTGTTAGATATAGACACAATATATTCTCTATCTTTTAAGTAGTTACGTAGTAATTTCAGTGGCGGGCCTGCTATTCCAATAGACTCTAATTTAGCAAATAGTATATTGTGAACAAGTGAATCGAATGCTTTAGATAAATCAATAAAGAGCGCCCCAGTCAAATTACCTGCATCAATTGCCTGCCGGATTTTATCTGTCAAGTAAATTAATGCTAAATCAGTTGAGTATCCCTCCCTAAATCCAAATTGATTTGTTGATAAGACATGAAATTTTGAAAAATAGGAAGACAAGCGTGTTACTATTAGTTTTTCAACAACTTTGCTAAAGAATGAGAGTATAGCTATAGGTCGATAATTAGATGTGAGACGCTTATCTCCCTTCTTGAAAACAGGAATTATTTTGGCTTTCTTCAAGGAACTTGGAAAAATTCCTGTGGTAAAAATAAGGTTTACTATGTGACAAAATGTTTCAGATATTAAACTTGCTATGAGTTTTATGAGAGAGGGGCGGAAATTATCAATACCGGGCCCGGTATTTTTTAGACTAGAAATGATAGTGACTATTTCTTCAGGTGTCACGGGGTGAAGGAAAAAGCTGTGAGGCATGCGTGGGTAAGACTGGGTCAGAGGATCGTCTTCCCGTTGCTTGTCTGTACAGAAGAAGTTAATAAAAGAGTTAGCAATGTCTAAGGGATTATCGAGAAGTAGGTCTCCCGATTTTATCATTGTTATTTCGCTATGCTGGTTGGATCTACCCAAAAACGAGTTTAAAATTTCCCACTGTTTTTTTACATCATTACCGGTACACTTAATTTTATTTTCATAGTACTGTGTTTTGGCATGTTTGAGTAGTTTTCCTAAACGATTAGAATGTTTTTTATACCTATCATGAAGCGCAGTATTGAACGGTTGTTTTTTTGTTTTTCTGTAAAGGTTATCTTTTTTCTTCAGGCAATCAAGCAAACTGCTAGATAGCCATGGGTTACGAGGAGCTGAGAACGGTTTTTTACAGTTCATTATTTCGGTAGAATCTGCAAGGGCATTGGAAATTATCTTTGAAAATGTATCGTAGGCAGTTTCAGGGTTATCGCACGCGATGACTGGGTTCCAGTCTGTAGCAGATATTAACTCAAAGAACTTTGTTGAATTGAGCTTCTTTCTGGTTAGGCCTGTGACAATAGCGCAAGGAGTGTAATTTAAACGCACAAATATTGGATAGTGATCGGTAACAGAGGCTTCGACAACGCCGCAGTCAGGGTTAGTAAGGAGATTTGATAAAACGTGGTCAATAAGTGTACCTTGTTTATTTGCGGGACATCGAGTTGGAAGCGTAACTAGGTTTTCATACCCAAAGCCATTTAGGCAGTTAACGTATTCATTGAACAGTGTGTTGGATGGATCTAGGAGGTTAATATTGATATCGCCCATGATAATGACATTTTTCTGCTCCAGTGATAATTTGTGCAACAAATTACCAAGGGCCGAGCAATAAGCACTTCCACATGATGACGGTGAACGATAGATGCAACCAACTATAAGGTTTTTTTTGTCCTGTGAAAAAAATGAATCGTGAAATTCAACCCAAACAGATTCGCAGTTAGCCACTTTGAGTGTCAAGTCAAGTCGTCTATGAAAACGCAGTTCCGAGGACACGAAAACAGCCGCACCACCATGATTACTATTATCGCGGTGACAGTATTCAGCAGAGTATGAGGGGAAGGTATACAAGTGATTATGAGATGCGGAAAGCCACGTTTCGCTAATACAAATCACAGAAAACTTGTGACTAGTTGATGATAAGAAAGTTGTGATACCATCCATGTTTTTTTTGCAGACTGCGTGCATTAAAATGAATTAGTGAACGGCAGGGCAAGGAAAAATAGGTCTGAAGTTCGTGAGGTCGAATGTACGAAGCCATTTCACGTAACTGAAAGATTGACTACTAGACTGATTGCAAAATGTTAGGCAATATTGCATAAATCAGAATCGGAAGCAATGCGAATTACCCGACTGTCGGGAGACTTCCGCACCTTAATCTGGCAATTTTCCGTCCAGATGAACTGCCATCCTTTTTCTTTCTTTAAGGCAAGTGCCCTAGAGAACAAGCGCTTATTGTCTGGTGATAGGTGCTCATTCACAAATATTGCCTGTGTGTTCTCTCCTGAATACCCTATACTTCGAGTGTTCAGCCGCGCCCTTCTGGCTTTCTTCATGAACTCGTTCTTTTTTTCACGAGAGCAAAACCGCACAATTATATTCCTTTGACCGGACTTTGCAGGTACACGATGTACCGTGTCGACATCGCTAGCCGAGACCTTACAGTTGATTTTGTCGCCAATGGCAGTCAGGATTGCGGAACAATCCTCTCCTTGGGTAGAGGGCACCCCTTTTATTTCCAAGTTATTTAACCTTGAGTACTGCTCGAGGTTGGCGACTTTACTTTGAAGGGCCTCATTTTCTGCTTTTAGAGCGCGATTTGCGGCAGTCAGCTCGAGCTGCTGGGAGCGTGTCGACTCGACCACCTCGTTCAAGAGTTTTAAACTGTCATCCATACGACCAACTTCAGCTCTCAATTCACCGACGTCTAAGCCTGCGTCCTGAAGCTTGGTTTGTATATTAACAACAAGCCGGTCAACCAATTCGTTCAATCTAAGTTTGAATAAATCTTCTAGCTCGTCTAAGCGCTTGCACAGTTCGGCATTCGTCGGCATCGTGTAAAATGGCTAAACACGTGAGTACAAAGTGAGTATACAAGCCGTAACACCAACAGTAGCAGCAGCAGTTGCTAGACTAAGAAATTCTAAGGAAGTGTCAAAAATGAAGCAACCAACCTGTGAAACCAAGGAAGTTCGCTTAGATGCGTGCTTGTGAATGCAACTGCTGCTGCTACAACAGTGATGCTTCCGCTGGGACGGCTTTTATGACAGAGAAACGGGCCGCGTAGAAGCAGCTTGGGGGCGGCTTCAGCGCAATCTGCGCCAAGGCCAGATGAGTAGTCCTTTTCGCGCAGGCACGTGTACGATGCACGGATGAGAACCCAGGTAGTCGCCACGGCTATCTGTGAAACCAAGGAAGTTCGCTTAGATGCGTGCTTGTGAATGCAACTGCTGCTGCTACAACCTACTGCTGCTGCTGCTACAACCTACTGGCACGTGTACGATGCACGGATGAGAACCCAGGTAGTCGCCACGGCTATCTGTGAAACCAAGGAAGTTCGCTTAGATGCGTGCTTGTGAATGCAACTGCTGCTGCTACAAGCAGAGATGAAACGACCCAGCAGTCACCGTCAGGCGAAGGGCGCATGCGATCACATCACACCAGGTGCGAGGCCTGTCGTCGCTTGCTTAGGAGTTATCGGGCAAGGGACCATAGTACAGTCCTGCCACTCGCCTTCCGCCAGCTCGGCTTTCTCTGCTCGTAGCCCGGACGTGTAAGAAAACAGGCACTTTTTCGGCAACCCTTGTGGATGAGTGTAGATGCCCTGCTCTGCTTACCTAAAAGATCTGCTTGTCTCAAAACTTTGTTCTTATTCTTTCTACTTAGTGTTAACGAGATATTTCTTTACTAGTACAAATACTAGAGCATGCCATAAAAATAACTGTGAGCTCTACATATCAGCAAACAAGTGCTTCGCACGGTGTTACAGGTAATGTAGATGAGTACAATGATGAGGCCAACTTAGCCCAAACCAAATTTTAAGACAGGATGAGTGCCATTCCTTACATGTGGTAATAAGAAATAGGCAGGTAAAAAAAAAATCACCGATTTTGTCTGGCATTGGCATTTCAGTAGTGCTGAGTGGAGCCACACAAGATCTAAACAGTGAAAAGAATTCATAAAAATTGCAGATTAGTGATGTCAGCTGACGAGTATTCTCTGAAATATATCGGATAATGCGCAGCTGAAAGAAGCGTGATGCTGCATAAACAATACACAAAGGTCTTAGTTCCAAGGTAGTGTAGCGTGAACATAGTCATTCCCTCTTAATTCAATTGTTTTAACGAAGCTGAAAAACATGACTCAAAACCGCGGCCTTATGGACGAAGTATTCTCTTACTAGATGCCAGTGAAGCTGCTGTAGTGACAACAGGAATACCTTTGCCAGAATATGAAATTGGATGGACAGAGGCTAAATAGTAGAGCACAGACCGTACACTGTCACACTGTAATCAATGCTCTGGCCTATTAATGTGCTTTTTTAAGTGCATGTTCTTGGCTAAATTTAGTTTTTAGAACACTATCCAGCTGAGCAAACACTGTGACGTTGAGAACAGCAGAAGGTAACCGACTTTTGCCGCACTGACTCCTGTGAGTGTCAACAGCTGACAGAGAACTCATGCTTATTCTGAACCGAATGCAAGTAGCTTCCCATTACATTAAAACTATTTTTTTGAGAATCGCAACAAACGAAGCCTTACTGTACTGCTGGAGCCCAGGCAACCAAGATGCAGTATGGGATGTGGTATCGGATGCAGTGGTCGCGCTGAATCTTGAGTACAAAATTACACAAACATAGTCATAGCCTGTCATGCAGGTTGAAGAGGCCCACTGGAACGGACCACACAAGATTTTTTTATGTGCAGTGCTCACAGACTGAAACACAATTCAGGACTACCCAATACAGTAACTTTCATTTCCGTGGTTTTCAGTTCACATAATAGCCTATAATAACATTGTGCTTGGACAAGTTGAGCACACAAAAAGACACGAAAAGAAGGAAGAGGTGTACACATATGCAGGCACAACAAGCCTGGATTCGCCCCCCCCCTCGTCGTATTAGCATTGTGACAGATTTGTTGCAACATGACAAAGTTTCCCCAACAAATTGCGTGTACCAGTCATTATAATAAAGCTTTTGATGTCTCATTTTAATTAATGAGTACTGCGCCATAATCTAGATGCTCGAAGATTTCAGACTTATTCCTATACAAACACGGCTGTCGTGGCCAGTATTAGAGACTGTGTCCCTGAGTTTTATAGTAAAACAGGGTACCCCCTAAACTACCAAGGTGAATTGTATGTGTGATCGACTCAGTAAAATAAAAGTGAATCAAGAACAAAAGAACAACAAATGGCACAATATATTTAGCTTACCTTTTGCTCCTATACTGGCCAATGAGTAGTTAGACCCAGGAGCTTTGGCCCCAACCTCCACTTCCAAAGATCTGGCATAAATAATCCTGCTCTATGAAACAATAATTACAGTACTGTCAATGTCAACTTCCATATTTACAGTGCAAGGTTACACTACATAGAAGGCACAAATGACCCCCAGAGTCCGTGTGGCAGATTCTGTGGTGTCATATTGTGCTCTAAATATGGAAGCTAGAAACCAGCTTGCAAAACCTACTATGTTGTAGAACTGTTTACCATGATACTGTGAGAAAATAACTTGTACATTTGTCAATAAAAATGCTGAGACAAACGTCCAACCCTTAATTTATTTTTATATTCGTCACCATGTCGAATCCATCACTTTTCTCTACTAAGCTTTGTGCGTTTGGCAACATTTCTGTTGCCTAATGAATTTGACAGCGGAACAGTCCTTTCAGATTAATTTCTTACTCAGTTTCCTGTTCGATAGAAATTCCTTGCTAGATAAGCTGATCGATAAGGCTGAAAATACTCACATGGGCAACTCTTAAAATGTGCTGTTGCAATAGTGGGAAAATAATAGTATTGACCTCCAATTCAGCAGCTGCTGGGCTCACTTATCAGTGATACCACAAACAGGACATTTTTTTTCAGTGATACACAGGGCCCCCCCGACCTGGCAATCAGTAGCCCGTAAGTTCTCATCTTTAAAGATCGATAGACACATAGGGTTTAACATCCCAAAACCACCATATGATTATAAGAGACGCCGTAGTGGAGGGCTCCGGAAATTTCGACCACCTGGGGTTCTTTAACGTGCACCCAAATCTGAGAAAACGGGCCCACAACATTTCCGCCTCCATCTAAAATGCAGCCACCGCAGCCGGGATTCGAACCCGCGACCTGCTGGTCAGCAGACGAGTACCTTAGCCACTAGACCACCGCGGTGGGGCCATCTTGAAAGATCGCACTATGAGGCCTCTAGAAGTCGCTGGGTGCACACTACCCACCACAGCTTCGTAGAATTGTTGGGCATCTGAATGTCTCTAAAGGAGGGAAGGGTACAATTCCGCTGATGTGTGCCTGCAGCTAGTACTCATCAGTATATACCAGATTTTTAGGCAATAAAAATTGTATTTAAGGCACGAAAAATAGGCAGACATAACACAGTTCTATGTCACCAAAATCGTAAATGTAAGCACAATAAGCTTTGACAAAAATTCAAATATTTGTAGAGAGACATGCACCACGTCTGTGTACGACAGGAAAGCAAAAAGAATCACATAGTTCATGATGACACAAAGGCACCAATGGTTTAACTTAGCTATGCAAAGTTGTCCTTTTTCACACACGGATTGTAGAACACAGCCTCTTTTTTTTATTGGCAACCATGGTGGGCTAAGCGGCCGCCGTGAAATAAACACGCTATGGGGTATCTTTTTGGCATGGCTTATTAGGGCAGCACAGGAGCAAGTAGCCAGACTAGAGCAAAAACAGAAGGGTGTTTTAGCCTCGTATTGGCAAGGTCTAATCGCGCAGAGTCCGTTTCTTTTCTGCCTGTGAACACATTCATGGGGACCTCACCAGGTTTGAGCATTTCGAGCTGGAAAATGTAAGGCATGCACTGAGTTCTCATGATCACGTGTGCCAACATCTGCAATATTACGTGCCCCGGGAAGAGACGAAATGTTAAACTGAATACTGCTTGCCCTTTTTCTTACAGGCACACCCCCTAATATGAAGGAGGTAACGCAGGCTCGTAGCCAGGACAGTGGCCTAAAGGCCCAGCCCTCTAGCCCCCCTTCTCCCCCTCCCGAAAGTTTCGAAAGAAACATGTATTTTACCAAGGCATCTGAATTTTGAATCAATCAAAAATGCTTGTGTTACAAAGCTCTCCATTAGGCATGCAGCAACTTACAGTGTCTAACTAAAATTTCTGACGTGATCTGATGAAGCACCCTTGAAAAAAGTAAATTACAAACCAAAGAAAAGCCACGTTCAAGATGAATAGTCACATTCGAAAACTTTCTAGTATCATGTAAAACTCGCTTTATGAACCGAGAAATAAAAAAATAAGCAACACATTGTTGTAGGAAAACTTGGTCTCCTTTCTTTGACCCAACCTTATTGCTGGTAGGTTTGTTCCCATGTCGTAGCACGTTTAACCGTTTCGCTGAAAGCATTATTTTTGGATCCTTTAGCTGCGGGGCAAAAAACTGCACACTCGCTCGCATGCTGTGGCACCATCCAGCGTTACGTAGCGCAAGCTTCAGCCCAGAGCAATGCTGGTATTACTGGTAGGGAGTCCTTATAAAAGCTTCGAGCTCTCAGTCCTGCTGATCTTGGAAGTTGAGGAGGCCTGCAAACGGGTGGCCGTGGTCTTCTAGTACGGGCGTGGGCGCTGCCAGCAACTGCTGCTTACGCCGTTTATGGGGTATCTGATTGGGTTCTCAGGAACTAAATAAACTTTAATTGACTTTAACCTTACTGACATCTACAATACAAAAGTGTACTATCGAATGAGATATAGATATGGAAAAATAAACTGGATGTTAAAGCAACGTCCCGCCTGTATCCAGCAAAGTTGTTCTCTCGATCATTTTTTTTCAAATCTGAAGGTATCACAACAAAAATGATTAGACGTGAAACAGTACCGCCGAAATCTTGTGTACATTCCTTAAATGGCTTCATGATATGTTGGCTTTCAACTAAAAAAATTGACAAATACAGTGAGTGAATGCATAGTATATAATTGCAAGGCAACTTCCACGCACTACAATAATACCTCCTGTTGATTCACAGCAGGTGGTTCATTCACAACAAAAATGATTACACGTGAAACAGTACCACCGAAATCTTGTGTACGTTCCTTAGATGGCTTCATGATATGTTGGCTTTCAATTAAAAAAAATTGACAAATACAGTGAGTGAATGCATAGTATATAATTGCAAGGCAACTTCCACGCACTACAATAATACCTCCTGTTGATTCACAGCAGGTGGTTCATTTATTGACAACGAACAGGGTCCTAGGCCACGGAAAAAAAAGAAAAAGAAAGCAGCAGGAACTCTTGCTTCCTTTTTACTTCACGTACGTACCTGACCCAAATAAGCTCCACCACTGAATTCTTGTAGTTATTAACTACTTCAATGTAATGGAATATATGGTGGTGGTGGTGGTGGTTAGAGGTAGGAAGAGACGCCTATATGTAACAGCGTCTACACTGTAAATGACAAGTGGGCGAGTTGGTTTATTAGGCTTTTAGTGATATGTTAAAGGGCAGCGTCAGAATTATGAATACCAATTAAGAAGAATGTCAGCCAGTGCTTCCGCGTCCTTGATATTCGTTTTTGGGGCTGCCTTTTTACATCGTTTTGAATGCACTGTTTGGTGCCATTCTGGCCCATATCTCCGCGCAACATGTCCATTTGAAAGGGCAGTGCAACTCTTCAACTACGTTATTCAGACAACGCTTACAAGGGATGAAAAACATGCGTAAAAACAGCAGCGGCAAACAAATTGAATCATCGCTCAACTCCATTTGTGTGACGACGTTTTAATGCCTCTTTCCTTTGCGGAGGTCATTGCTCGGTCTAATGTGGTACTTGGAGCCTGCAGAAAAGTAATACTTTAGAAATGATATCATAAAAAACAAAGAAAAAGCGAAACGGAAAATAATTTAGCCACAAATGAGACCCACAGATATGTCCAAATGGCGATATCCGGCTGGGTTGTAGAATTTACTTTGATTTCATATGTATGGTTATTCATCGGCCAAATATTCGTACTCTTTCGTACCACATGATCCACGCTAAATTCAACGAACAACACGAAATGAAATTAAGGGTAACAGTGTGAAAATCGTCAAAAGCTCCATTCATCAAAAGAGACGCTGTAAAACAAGAGCTTGCTTATCCGCATTAAATTAAACGGTGAAAATTTTGTAAATGATTCATTCTTTCACCGTTATAGAGTGAGCGCTAAAGTGAGCTAACAGTGCAGAGCACACAAAAAATATTGGCTTTTTGTCTGCATCCACTCGTGCAGAGGTGCTCTATATCACTTTTGAAGTACCACATAAAACAGTGACAAGTACAGCACAGTACGAGACGGAGTTGTCTTTTGCTCAACAAATTTTGTAAACTTCGCTGTTTGATTGGCACGGCACCAGGCCTCAACCATTCAATGAATACTCCAACTCATTTATTCATCCATATCACCGAAGTCCACTTGATCCCGTTATGTAGTTCTTTCTCTCCACGCCAAGTAATTAATACGCGCTGTTCCGATTAAGAGCACAGGTTTCTGCGCGGTAATGTAGTTTTGTGTCATGCTGCTACGCCAAGTTGTTTCGCCTTTATTCTAAGCTTTCGCGGTGAAGTTAGTTGGTGAGGTGGTGATCGCAATGTTGCGAAAGCCATTACGACATTACAGGCAGGGCAAGGTTCCTTTTGGCGTTGCATAAATCATTTGCCAGACTTTGGGGTAGTTGTTGTCAGACTACCGCTGAATTTGTCAGAAAAATGTTCTGTAGTTGTGTCTTCTCTGTAAGAATTTGGTGCCATCCGCGGTGCATTTCGCGAGTGCATGAGCGACGCTGGCCGTCGTAGCGCGCGGTCGACGCGACACGATCAGCTGAGAGAAAAAATGTCAGCATATCAACGGAGTGAATGATGGAGAGTGGGGCGAAGCATTCGTCGGTCCATGCGTCTGTCTGTGTGACCGTCCATACGTCTGTTCGTGCGCCCGTCCCTGCGCTCGTTCATGCATCCGCCCCTGCGTCCGTTCATGCGTCCATCCATGCATCTGTCTGTGTCTCCGTTCGTCCATCTATTCAACACTCCAAGTCCCACCATCTCGCATCTTTTTATCATATATTCCCCATATAGAAGCACCACCATTCAGTGGACATTCCAAGGACTAAACGAGAGGTGGCACACGCACACTTTCTTACGGCTTGCGCTTCGGGTCTACTTCCCACCTTCAACCCCCTTGAGTTCATGGTATATACTAGTTCACTGTATTCATGGCACTGCGGTCCAATGCTCGCTAAATCTTTATAAAACCAAGGAGGTTACGCCCAGCGAGTATAACGTAGCAACCTTTTTTCTGTCAGATAGTGCTCAATGTACATGCCAGTGGCTGCTAATGTGAAATGAGAGACAGGAGGATTCTGCTTTTAATTTCTTACGGCTTGCGCTTCGTATCTGCTTCCCCCCTTTAACCACCTCGAATTCATTCATGGTATATACTAGTTCATTGTATTCATGGCCCTGCGGCTCAACGCTCGCTAAACCTTTCTAAAACTAAGGAGGTTACACCCAGCGAGTATAATGTAGCAACCCTTTCTTGTCCGATAGTGCTCAATGTACATGTCAATGGCTGCTACTGGGAATCGCAGCGTGCGCGTTGACTAAAAGCCGAATGCTCATGTCTTTCGTTCCCCATTATCAGCCATTGGCATGTACATTGAGCACTATTTTTTATTGTTAAACAACGCACAGAAGAAATCTCTCACTGGCACCACCTTGGAGGTCAAGTGTTATACCTATTTCGGGTATGTGCCACTGGTGGTTACGTACTACGAAAAACGCACAAGGCACGCCATAAGGAGCTTCGCTCCTAAAAAAAAGTAAGGAGAGGGGCAGCGCATCACCTCCTGCGACTCTATTCAGTTTTCCCCGTCATCCGTATTAGTGAGACATCATATCTTAATCGCACAGCTGCGCACACAGCAAGAGAACGCGCCTCGACTTCTGCTAGGCATGACCCATTCCTTTAATTAAAACAACCTCTTAATTGCACAGCAGTGCCGTGCTCGACTTCTGCTAGGCACGGCTCATTCCGTTAATTAAATTGGCCTCTTAATTGCACAGCAGCGCCGCGCTTGACTTCTGCTAGGCGTGGTTCATTCCGTAAATAAAACGAATTCTGTAATGCGCGGTTCATTCCGTTAATTAAAAGGCAGCGTCCCCTACGCCACGTGGCGCAGCAGCCAGCCCCACACAGAAGTGGCTCCTGCGCCGCAAGGAAGTGACGTCACTTTAAAAATTATTACCTAAAGCTAGTTAGGTGTGTATATTATTCGTGTGTAATGCGTTAAACCTACAAAATTTTTACTAAGCAGGTGTTTAACGAGCCAATTAGACTACGTTTGTTATTTAAATACATATTACAAGTATATTAAATACAGGGGGCGCCATGGGCGCTGCGGCTGCGAAAGGTAAACACTGCGAGATGGCAGCCGCCTGCGATGTGTTAGGTGGTGAAAACTCCGATAAAATCGGGGCCATGGCCAAGGCCACTCCCAAGGAGGACTGCAGTGTCGTCGCTGCTTCATGTGATTGCTGGATGCTTAGTTGAACCTGGTGGTTGGAGCTAGCGCGGCCGTCCACCGTGCCGCAGCTTCATCTGAGTGTGTGCGCCATAAAGTTTTTCAGTATGATGTGCGGATTACAGTTGTTGGACGTAGTGCATTTTCTAGATTACAATGCCAAGCGTGGTGTTGTCAAAGGTGAAAGTGTTCTTGCCGCCGAGTTTTGCTTGTCGCGAAGGACAAGGTCGACGATGAAATAAATGCTTTCGCACAGTTCACGCTTGACTGACCGGACGCACATGCATGAAACCCCAGTGCGTCGGCGAAGTGTTCATACGATGGATAGAAACAACTTTATTGTAATGTTCTTACGAAGCGTGTAATCTCCAAAGGCCAGAGCTACTGCATCGCCGTCTGTTTTGTCAAGTGCGAACGCGTACGGCCGTTCTCATTCGTTGCTACGTGAATGCTCCCGTGCTGTCACAGGCCGCGCGTGTTATTGAGCCAGGCAGACAAGCTGTTTAGTTAGATGGGCTAACACCATCGGCACTTGCCCTTGGGCTTCGTTCATCAAGTGCTGATTGCCTATAACATTGCGGTGACAATCAGTATTTTGAAAGAAAGCGGCCTGCCGGTTACCTCGTCAGGTGATGGTACACTGAGCGACATAAAAAAAAGTTGCCCGAGACTACGTTGCAGTGCACCTTTCTGTCATCAAAACTTTGATAAACCGTGGAAATCAACATTCCTGACACCTGTGCCAAAGAAACCAATGCAGCCAGCTGCATTCGAGTTTTTTGTGTCTTTTTGCGTCTCGCCGATTAAGAGCACTAATTCGCAAAACACTTTATCATAATAAATATAGTCAATCCTGCAAGAGTCATCGAAGATCCAATATTAAAAGGCCTGTGGACGGGACCACCACCAGCAGCAAGTCAGGCTGATGAGGAGGCGCAAATGTTAAAAGAATACATGCGTGAAGAAAAAAAAGAGAAAGTATCGATAACTGCAATGGGACTTCAACCACCGACCTCACCAGTTGATGTGTTGCTTTAACCAACTACGCCACAGCTGCCGATCAGTTTGAGATGGCAAACAAGCCGGTCTTGTATTGTTGTCGTGCTAAACCTAACTAACATTTTTGTTCACTTTTTTGTTTGAACGTAATTTTAACGGCATTTATCATAATGTCTAGACGTACCGCTAGACACTCCCGACTATTCAAACAAAGCGCCTAACCGGAAAATGCATGACGTCCCTTCCGTGTGGCGCAGCAGCCGTTTCTGTGTGGGGGTGGCTCGTGCGTTGCGCGGCGCAGCAGTCTCTGCCCAATTAAAACGGCCTCTTAATTGCATGGGAGCGCCGCGCTCGACTTCTGCTAGGCGCGGTTCATTCCGTAAATAAAACGAATTCTGTAATGCGCGGTTCATTCCGTTAATTAAAACGGCCTCTTAATTGCATGGCAGCGCCGCATTCGACTTCTGCTGGACGCGGTTCATTCCGTTAATTAAAGTGGCCTCTTAATTGCGCAGCAGCGCCATGCTCGACTACTGCTAGGCGCGGTTCATTCCGTTAATTAAAACGGCCAGCGTCACTCGTTCGCGAAATGCACCGCGGATGGCACTAAATTCTCACGAAGAAACCACAACTACAGAAAAAAAATTTTGCAGTCAAATTTAGCGGCAGTCTGGCAACACTGACCCTCCCAATCTGGCAACAATTTATGCAACGCCAAAAGCACGGAGGAAGGAAAGGTAAGGAGAGGCCCTGACGTCACTCGTTGTGAAGCCGCGATGAAGCCGGAAGTCGGCCATATTGACTAGGCAAATTCTCCTCTCTTATTTATATATGAATGCGAAGCAGAAGGCGCGACTCCCTCTCCGGCTCGGAAAGCACGTGGGCTGCGCAGCGCGTGTGTCGTGACAATCCGAAACTAAGGGAACTGGGATCATCACTCTGAGCCAGCGGGACACTTTCAGCGAAATCGCTTCGTCCGAGTAAGGGCCAAACCACATAAGCGCGAAAATGCACGCGACAGCAACGAGCGACGCTATGAGCGACGAAACAGGGCGTTCGCGCGGCGTGTCGCGTGCTCGTTTTCGCGCAATCGCTCGGTTCTCCAGATTTGGAAACCGTCGCTCATCGCCCGGGAGTGCTGGGCTCAAGCAGCCAATAGAAAAAAACCGGAAAAGGATATACATTAGTGACGTATTGCCGGTTGTTTTCACGTGCTTTTCAGTGCTCTGTCACAACAACATGGCCAACGGCGATGAGCGCAACGCGTAAAATGAGCGCCTCATTCATGTAATCGAACAGGAACGTCCGCTATGAGATCTACGCGACCGAAATCACAAGTCCCGCGCCGTCACTGACGCGGCTTGGCGGCACGTTGCAACAGTGATGGGATCCACTGGTGAGTTGTGTTTTGCAATCTGCGTACAAGCGACGTTCGCGCCAAAACTGCTGCATGGCCATTGTGTGCGGGCATGGTGTACAACTTTCCTTGATTTATGCGCAGTTGCTGAAGTGAAGGCGAGGTGGAAGAACCTTCGAGACACCTTTAGGCGTGTCCTTAAGGAGCGGACACGTGCACTGAAGAGTGGGGCGCCTGCCGACGATGAATTAGACGAGTCCACTAAATGGCATTTTTAGTAGGCTCCTGTTTCTTAAGAAGACAATGGAAGGGAGGCCGTAAGTTTGTAATCGACCTTTTTTTACGCCAAACGCTCATTCTGATTAGTTTACTCTAAACAAAGGCGTGAATGAAGATAAATACAATATTTAGAGAAGTCGCCGCTCAAAAGCTGGTGTTGCATGTTGAAAATTGTGCTGAGAGGCATACTATGTATTACCTTATAGGACAAGTGGGAACGTGGAACCCCCGCCTTTCAGGGAGACTGCACCTGATGTGCTGGCACCAGAGTGCATTCTTGAAGACGTGTGTGATGAGCGAGAGCTTCCTGGAAATCAGGGGACTGCCACCACACAAACAGCGAGGCGGTATGAAAGTTCGGGTTTACCACCACCACCAAAAAAAAAACCGAAGCGTTCCAAATATGATGAGGAAATTGAAGGACTCTCAAAATTGATCACAGAAAAGCCCGATGAACATGAACGCTTCGGTGCATTTCTGGCTGAAAAGATGAGACGTGTGCCTCCGCACCTCGTAGATGTTATGCAATTACAGTTACTGGAGACTGTCACCCAGTTTCTGAACCCAGTAACTGTAGTACAGCCAGTTGATTAGGTTTTTTTCTGTTGCTCACTTATTTTGTAACGGTAGCATTTTTCTCAACTGAGGTGCACGAAAAAAATCGGAGCACAAAAGCAAGACACCTAGACAGTGTACAGAGTGTGTGCTGTGTCTATTGATTGATTGATTTGTGATGTTTCACGTCCCAAAACCACCATATGAATATGAGAGACGCCGTAGTGGAGGGCTCCGGAAATTTCGACCACCTGGGGTTCTTTAACGTGCACCCAAATCTGAGCACACGGGCCTACAACATTTCCGCCTCCATAGTGTGCTGTGTCTAGGTGTCTTCCTTTTGTGCTGCAATTTTTTCATGCACCTGAGTCAAGAATTTTACCAACTCACCCAGCACTTCATGCTTGTCAAGTAAATAGTAGCATTTGGGGTTTAAAATCCCAAAACCACGATATGATTATGGAAGGACGCTGCAGCGGAGGGCTCTGAAAATTTCAACCGCCTGGTGTTCTTTCAAGTACACGAACATCGCACAGTATGCAAACCATCTTGAGAATGCAACTACGCAGGACACGAGAAGGAACGGATGAACACTCTCACGATGGTTTGTACGTCAAGTGTTCTCGTCTGTTCCTTCTCACGTGTCTTGTACAGCTCAGCTCTCACGATGGTTTGTACTTCAAGACATCAACTTGCTCAACAGTCAACTGTTGCAATGCTCATATATTGTGCCGTGCGCTACCTCACCTATATTCCTTAGTTTCATAGTCGGTCGGTTGTCATTAAGAGTACAAATTCATTTTCTCCCATTCTGTGATAACATCGGTGGCGTGGTAACATGTTGGCGCAATGTTCCATATTCTGTGTAATAATGCACCACGACAGGTTCTACTGCTGCGCAATGTGTAACATATCACTAGTCATTGTATGAGTTTATGTGGTCATATTGTCAGCACTGTGATATTGCAGATACTAGTGGCATGCATAATACGTGCACCTTAACACATCTGCAAATTGATTTTGTTTGTTCAAGACATTCAACAAGTATCTGAATTTTTTTCATGCTGTTATGAGTCACTAATGTGTTCATTTGAAGAAACTTTTAGGGGTGTGGTATAACGTACGAGTTTAGACGTGTATACACATTTCTTACATGAGTTGTAAACTGAGCAATGTGTTTGTTGTAGATGTGTGAATTTATTTCTATTTTACACTGCCAGAGTGCGAGTTGTACATTGTGATAATAATTATTAGTCAATTTATATTCCTATTTTATTCCTATGCGCTGCTGCGCCATGTTGACCACACCACATTCACTAGTCGTTTTATTTTATTTCTATGTGCTGCTGTGCATTGTTGACCATACCGTATTTCCTTGCCATTGTTTTTCAAGGAAAAGTGCAATAAAGTTTTGTCCTGAAACTGTGTACTTTAAACGCACCTCAAAAAGCTTGCACGAGCTATGTGTGCCTACAGCTTGTCCCACTGTCACCACAGTCCAATGCAAAACACTAAATATATTTAAGAGGGGTTCTGAAGAAGGAGCTCATTACTGCAGGGCCTCTCTGCCAAAGCATCAAGAAGGGTAGCCTTAAAAAGGGCTGTTTGTGTCGAATTTCTTGGCGGTCGGGGCACAGGAATGAGTTGTTAATTCAAGGGTTATGCGGGGCAACTCCGGGCAGCTTCCATTGCCAAGGCACTTGGCCTTCTTCACTGAAATACTTCACGACCTCTTGCCGAACTGCGCTGGCCACTTTAGAGCGGTTGCGGGCCTTTGGCTTTTCGAGTCCAAACAATGTTGTGCTTCCCGGTCCTTGTCTCCAAGCACCACCACTCACATTTCGAAAGATGTCTTGAAACTCCGCGTAGCCAGGAGGGCAGTACGTTGAAGCAGCGTTTGATGACAAGAAGTTGTGCAGCACGCATGTTGCTTTCACAACATTCTCCGGCTCCAAGTTTTTTTGCCTCTCGTAGATCCGCCAGCGAGAGACAAGAATGCCGAAGGCGTTTTCCACACAGCGCCTGTAAAAAAAACACACTTTTCTGTTGTAGCGTACCCTAGAGCAGGAAACTTACAGTAATTGCAAGCAGTACACATCTACCATAACCTGCCTATTCAAGGTGCAATGATACGTTATTAAAATTATTAGCACATTTTTTTATATCGGAAAGTTTTTGCTTTGTTAAAGTACTAATCCCTGATAAATAGGAAATCATCGCTTCAGACAAGCATGCGCTGAGGGTGGTGCTCTTCAGTACTTGCACTTCATATACTTAAGCAGAACTAAGGCTAGATTTCAGATTGATGCTGAACTGATTACCAAGAGTCTTCCTGGCTGCAGCAACCTTTGCACGAGGAAATGGCATATGAAACCACCTAAAATACATTTGTTTGCCACACGTTAGTTGATCTACCCTGAAGGCGTGAGAGTAAGAGGAAAGGACATAATTGAGCTTAGAGGACAGGACAGAGTTCTTTAGCGCTGGGTACAGACCTTGCACGACTAAAGCGGTACTTGTAGATCACCTCCGCAGGTACACTCCGGCTCCCCGGTAGTGGCCTCATGAAGTCTGGGCGCAACTGGAAGGCCTCATCGCCAACAAACACCTGAGGACAAACTCTTCCTGACCTTGGGAGCATGGCTGCTCGAGGTAGGCTGAGCTCGCCCTCATGCAGTCGCTCGCCAATGGGAGAATCTTGAAAAATTCCCCCAACGCTGAACCTTCCAGGTGTACCCACATTCACCAACCTGAACAGGTATTGGCTATCGACGACAGCCATCAATACAATGGAATGGGTTCCCTGAAAGCAATCAAACAACTGTCACAAAAGTACTTGCCATCAAAACTACTTATATTGCATAACACTTAGGTGCATTACTGATAGGTACAGAAAAATAAGGTGAAAACTTTGGTCTGTAAACTGCCTAGCATGCATTAGGCACCAAATCGCAATAATCTTGTACTGCGGTCTGGGATACTTCTATTGATAAAGGAGATGACCCTTTAGCAGCAAACATTCCACTTGCATTGATGCAATTTTCTGCTGCATACCTTGTAATTGAAGTACAAACTCCCACCATTGCGGGGGCATTTAATTTGAATATGCTTGCCGTCGACCGCTCCAACGCAATTTGGGAACTGCCAACGGTTGCAGAACCCAGCAGCAATTTCCCGCCACTCTTCTTCTGTTGGTGTCTGAAAAAGCAGCAATTTCAAGTTATACATTATGTTGTTACAAACCTAACCAGGTGAATGCACTCCTGCCTTTTTAACATTATGGGCCCACCCTTTCCTGTGCATGGGATAAGGTATTACATCACTTAGTGGCATGAACTCCGTAGCATGATATGTGCTTTAATTCACTCAACCATATCAAAGTTATGTCATTACACTTTGAATGAGACATAGCACCCAGATGCATACAGATGCTCGACGCTGTATGCATACCTTCATGTATTCAGGAGCCAAGACTTCCCACAGCACGGTGCAGGTTTCGTGAATGATCTTCCGCACCGTCTCGGTGCCCACACGGAATGCCATGGCTGCGTCCCTCACCAGCATATCCGACGACAGGTACCTGTAATACAAATCAATGTAAATGCGGGGAAGTGTGTCACGACAACCCAGGCACGCGCTGCACAATACTTTCAAGTATAACAAGCGCACATCACCAACATTCACTTCCTGGAAAATGAAAAGCTGTGCAGGCACGTATACGCAGTCAAAGGGGTCCTACCTCAAGGTCAGCGCGAGGCGCTCCCCAGAAGAAATGGGTTCCCTCGAGGGGCATTGGTCCTTCGTGAGCTTCTCCTTGACCAAGCTGTGCAGCACGTCAAAAGTAGCCGGCGACATCCGATAAAACGTGTAGAGCAGTGACTCGTCACCGTTCTTCATTTTTTCCATCTGCAAAATACAGCAAACATGCATTCAATTCCACAATTATGACGCGGTTGTCTCGAAGCACTTACCGCTGTGAAAAACTCGCTTTCACCCGCTCGATTTACCCATGTCGGCCGGACCCAGTCCTTTTTCAAGAAAGCTCGCCGTCTCTTAAGGATGATGAGCAGCTTCAGAGCAGCTATCTTCCTTTGCCTTTCCATTTCCAGACGTCAGAAACGAATGAAATTGACGGACGCAAGCAAAACAACGCAGACAAAGACTACACAGGTAGTTTGCTTCGCCGATGCGCCAAACATCCACTGCACGTGACCCTGCCCAAGTCACGTGGGCGCAACAAAAAATAACGCAATGTTTATTACGCATGTGCATATAAAAAGTGCTGCAAGGCAATAATAAACACTTTTCGTTCCATTACACAACAATATATCTTATTTTTAAATTGAAAATTGCTCGCTACGCGGTTTTCTTGGTGCGAGTTGACGGCCTCATGCCAGCAACAGTGGAATTCGCTCGCCGAAGCCGTCGCGTGAATGAGGTTTGCCTGCGCTAGCAACTGATCGCGCGAAGACGATTTACGTCGCGTCGCTCGTCGCTGTCGCGTGCATTTTCGCGCTTATGTGGTTTGGGCTTAATAACAGGGAGTAACAGCTCGCCGACAACGAAGCAACCACGAGAGAACGCGCGCTTGATGCACTGACAACTGCGAGTGCTTTCACGTCATTAATTCAGCAACTGTACAGACAACACGATCGGTCGGGCGCCTTCTACGGTTCCATTCCGCCACGCGGCCGACGCAGCGTCCTGCCACTGTGTCCGTGTTCCGCGTGAAACTCACCGGCGTCTGCATTCTGCGACCGTGGTGACTTTGAGCACGGTGCTAGTGACAGTTGAACGTGGTTGCTGTTACGTTGAGATTACATGCAATGCTGGTGGAGAGTGTACCAAGGGGAATAGAAAAGGTGTTTTAATACGCACATGCAAGTTGTTACTGTACACACACAACACGAAACTACGTATGTGCACATGATCCTCACGGCGTCTTGCTGAGCTCAACAGCGTCGTCCGTTGTCACAAGTAGGAGCACTGCTCAACCGTCACTGACCTTCAAGGCGTTCGTCGTCATTCAGCTTCGTCATGGTGCCCAACGCAATTTCGCTGAACACTAACTGCTTCATCCGCGTCATCCGCCGCACGACACATGGATATGCACTTGTTCTACGCACTGTTGAAACCCCGTGATGGCCAAAGGGATTTGTAAATGTTGCTAAGAGTAATGTAACAGCCAGGAGAACACTGCGTAACCAATAACGCGGCGCAGAGCACAGATATTGTCCGCCACGGCTCAGCACGAGACCTTGGGAGGCACACATTCCGCCGCCAGCCACGGCCGCTCACTGCTAGACCAGCTCCACTGCGCAACACGTAACCATAGCAACGCCGCCATTGTGCCTAGTGAATATGGCCGCCAAGATGTCATTTCCGCCACATTTTTTTACGCCCTGCGCCGGCTGGGCATGCCCTCTCCTCATCTTTCCTTCCTCCGTGGCCAAAAGGAACCTTGCCACCGGCAGTACCTGCAGCCTGGATTGAGCGCCCAGGTTCCGAGGCAAACTCGGAAATATGTGTCGAGAAGAACCACACTCTCTGCTGCTGCTAGTTAGGTATGTATGTATATTATCTGAAGTCTTTGTATCATGAGGTGAAATCGGAGTCGCAATTAAAAGCGGTTTGCAAGCAGCTTAGTTTTAATGGCGCATCGGCATGTTGCAAAGCATCACTTGGCACCTGAGAAAACATTTATGACCCGTCTCCATAAACGATGTGTGAATTCTCGCCGCGCCCGGCACCGCACAAAATATGCATATTATGCCAGCAAGGCAAAGCCCTGGAGTGGCACGGCGAGTTGGATTGCATCAGTAGGGTCCATTGTCACGACTGCCGTCAGCTTTCTCGTACATAATTTCACCCAGTTGTCGTCGGCCTAGTGCATGGTTCCAACATTGTTGGCGCACATGCACCCAGGGGGATAGGCCAAGGAGAACAAGGAGACGAATCTTACAGGCATGTGTCTCAAAGTACAAAACCAGAGGTGGCCCTGGCTATGAGTTCGGCCTCCTCCCGAAATTGTGATGGCTAGGGGTGTTTTACCGAAAATGCATAATTACCACAATTCTCACTCTCTCTATATATACGCACGCACGCGCACACTTACACATGCACACACGTTACCTTGTCTTTATCTGCATTCTTTGATGTTCTTTTGTAAATAAACAGTGCATGATGATAATTGGCCTTTATTTTCTCCATCTTGTTTCAGAGTGCACCATCGAACCCGCACAGCTTTTCCACCGACGGCGCCTCCGTTGTGAATACCCGAGACCACAAGCCCGATGATTCAAGCCAAGTTAGCTGTAGCACGTCAGAAGTACGTACACGGGAAGATTTATCTGCAGATGGCATGTGTTTTGAAGTGGAAGATGCAGAGGATATGAGCCAAGGTGCTGGTGAGCAAGATGTCTTTTGTACTGAAGATACGCCAAGCTCCAATGATAATGAGGGTGGTTTTCCTGTGGAGTTGAGTGGTAATGGTGATCCTGTTGAAGAACCAGATGAAATCGACATTGGTGATGAAAGCAAGGGACAGCTGCATGGTGCTGATGGAAGTAAAAGTGAAGATGCTGAGGATGATGATTTTGCTAACTTTTTCAAAAACTAGGCCAGGAAACCCTCCCTTTTCAGGCAACAACCAAAGCACAAGCTTTCGTGCTTGTACTTACATATATATTTAGTGCAGGCCTCACATGGTCCCAAGTGCAAGGACTTCTGACTCTCCTCAATGCTCTCTTTGGGATAAAAGTTGGGCCCTCTACTACCTACTCGCTGAGGAAGCTGTGGGGAAGCAGAAAAGAAGCGTTAAAGGTGCACTTATTCTGCCAAAACTGCCATGAGTACCTCGGCTTATTCTGTGGTGCAAAAACCAAGTCCAGTGTGATTTGTGCCACATGTCATGCAGAAAAAAAGCTTCGAGACCTGATGAGCTCTGGGAGCTTTTTTTTAATGTTCAACCTGATAAGCAGTTGCTTGAGCTTCTCAAACAAGTTGGTGGTGCTTTTCATGATAATTTTCTGAAATTGTCATCCAGATCCCAGGTGCCAGGAGTGTTTACGGACATAACAGATGGAAGTCTGTACCGTAGCATAAGAAAACAAATTAAAATGGGGCGGAGTGACATCACACTGTCGTTCAACTGCGATGGGGCACCTGTGTATGACTTCAGCAAAAGCACAATCTGGCCAATTCAAGTGGTTATCAACGAAGTGCCTGTTTTGATTTGGTGGCGAATTGTGTTGGTTACAGGGCTGTGGTTTGCAAGAGAACATCCACCCATGGATGTCTTCATGGCACAGTTTGTCCCGAAATCAACAGCATTGGAACACTAGTGTGGTCGCATGCTGGAAAAACCATCAGATCGGTGGTACATGCAGTCGCCTGTTGTGTAGATTCCCCAGCAAGGGCGGCCATCCTAAACTGCAAACAGTTCAATGAATACTTTAGGTGTAGCTGGTGCTTGCAGCAAGGCCAAACAGGTGGTCGAAATTTCCGGAGCCCTCCTCTACGGCGTCTCTCATAATCATATGGTGGTTTTGGGACGTTAAACCCCACATATCAATCAAATCAATCAAGGCCGAATGAATAATGGTAAGTGTTCGACTGTATGACACATTTTAAAAGCTTGTAAAAGTGAGTCACCTTTTTCAATTGCATTGATGGTGCGCCAAAAAATATGTATGATACGGTTGTATTTCTCAAGATACTCTAAATGATGGCTATCACATTTAATAGAGTTTTCTTATACCAATGCATGTAAAACCATCAGCATAAATTTCAAAAATTTTCATCTTTTGGGCATTTGATTAGCTCTATGATTACTATAGAAAATTGTTATCCCACCTATGTTACATGTCGTGACAACGAGTGGCGAGATAAAAGTACACAGATCGACGTGATACTGAACGGTTTAGCCTTTTATAGCAGTGGTTCAGTGTGGGAAACCATGAGGCGACATCACGATACAAAAATCGTAAGCTAACAATATCGGGTTACAATGAACATAAAACTAGTTTGGGCAATTGTGTTAGTCTATTTAGTTCCCACAAAAAACATACACATGGCCAAGCAACAAAAGTGTATTGCTTTTTGGGGTGTGATCTTAAATATGCACTAAAAATAAACACTAAACCAGTTAAAATGAACTAATTGCTTTTTAAAAACTGTTTTTCATGTATTCAGGGTAGATTTATTATTTTAAAAATTAGATAAATGTCAGTTTTATTTTTGGCATTTAGTGAAAACCACAGAGATGCGTCAGTGTCATTAGTGTTTCAATACTGTTTTTCTAATGCAGCTGCATTGCCTCAGAGCTTGCTGCTTCAATCTTTTAAGAACACGGTAAACCTCATGTAAACATAACTGTCGATCTGTGAAGAAACTACGCGGGCAGCCGTTCATTATTTCAGCTTCTTTTTTTGCAGTCGTTGCCTGCGTGCATTTATTCTTTTTCTATAGACTATATTTACTGGTAAAGAAGTTTATTTCTCGTTACCAAGTGCCAAAAATTGTGACAGCGTAGTGGGACAGTGAAAGAACTTTCTTGCAGCATCATCATCACTTTTTTAATCTTTTTTCTGGCTAGCATCCGTTAAAGTTGTTTGGAAAAGCAGTAAGGTGTAGAGTAAGAAATTATTTTTGCACTAGCGTAACATATCTGGTGGCTCAGAATGTAATCCATCTTGTAATTAATGGATTAAAATGAATCTGACTTATAATTAACCTGCAAGGGAATATATTTGAAAATTAGAAGTGAAATATCGCACTAAAGGCTGAGTACACGATTGTGCTGAGTACATGATTAGTTGGTGAGAGTTGAGGAGCCAATACAAACATACTAAAAAAAACAGATCTCCTTTTGTATTTCAAAGTAAATATCTTAACTTAAAGGGTCTCACAACTGGCCTGAAGTTGCAATTAGATCCTTGTGGGATTGCAAAGACAGAATGCTACATTTGTAGTTTGAATAAAAATTCTATTTTTAAACTGCTTATCAAAGTCACATAATCAGTACATTGAGCTGGCCCGTGAAAAATTCTTGCTCCTGCTTGAAGGCAATCCAATTGCTGTTCTTGTTTTACTGTAAGACAGCTGATAGAAGTGGCATGGTCTTTGCAGCAACTAGTGCAACCGAAAATTTGTATTGAGCTGTGGCCCATGCACGCGCAGTGAACCACAACACATGAACACAAACTGTAGCCAAACAGGCTTGATAAACACAGCATTATGGTCGTACTCGTTGGTTTCCTTCAAGTACTGCTGTGTGGGTTGTATTGAACTTACTCGCCTACAACTGTTAGCAGCATGGGTGTATGTACGATTTCATCGACATTGCAGATTGAAAAATCTGTGTATCGAGCATCTATAGAGAGCATCTGCATAATGTGGTGAACACAAGAAAACTGCTTTATTAGTTGCAGAAGGAAACGCTTGGATACGCTGTTGCCAAGTCTCACTTTCTTGATTTCACACAGGGTTATTGTGTTCACTGCCTGCTGCAACAGTGATAAATGTTTCACTACATTTTTTGCGTTACCATTATATGATTTCAAACTCTAACTGCTAAGCTTTTTGTTGCAATCTAGACAGCAAGTGCCACAGAAATTGGTTGTCAGTCCTTTTAAACTTATAACTTGTAAGCCACTTTTTAGGGGCAAAAGTACAGAGCTACTACTGTGTTACATTGTTTGAAATGGTTCAGACCACATAACAAAAATCTTCATGCTTCTGGCAGCGTAGTGCTATGAATAAAAAATATTATGACAAAGATGTGCTATATTTTTCTTACTTGCATGATGAAATCATTATTATATACAGAATGGTAGCAAAACACACACACACACACCTGGATAACGACAGATTCAATTGGCCTTGTCAGGAGACATCTGAGTCTCTTTTTGTTTCTCCTCGTGGACATATTTCTCTAGTATAGATGTCTGAAATAAACAAATTGAAATTTAAAAAACAGGAAAAAAAGTTTGGTGACCATGACTTTTTTTAACTGTTGAAACCAGTCATTGCATTACGTAATAAGCATGACCTTTGATATCAGCTTTTATTGCTCTCAGGGAAGTCGTTATGGAGCAAGCGCATTTTTGTGTGCCTGCAAGAGCTTACTAGTACAAGAATCGGCATGATAAAGAGGGTAAACATTTTGCTCGCAGGTACCCTGAAGTATCCATTCTCCAACTTTGTGGTTGACAGGACACACAGTGGTGTGTTAAAAGCCATGGTGCAAGCAGTCCGCCAAAAGGAAGCAGTTTTCGGCATCAAGGGACCATCAACTGTTGTCAAGCTGCAAGGCTTTGACCTTGTGTGCAGCCTTCCTCCTGACTACATGCATTGAGTGTTGGAAGGCGTCACGAAGCAAGTAACCGAAATGTGGCTATCGGTTACCAATTCTTGTTATATTGGGAGGAACTTGAAGCTGATAGATTCAAGGTTGCGCTTGATAAAGCCACCCATCATCTTTTCAAGGTCTGGGCGATCCTCGTCTGATCGTGCATTTTGGAAGGCCGCAGAGTGGCATTGTTGGCTGTTATTTTAAAGTCTGCCTTGTGTTGCTGACATACTGCCAAGAGATTACCGCACACAGTTTACGCTTCTTGTTAAGGCTGTGTTTGCTTTGCTAAAGGACGTCGCTTTAGAAGCTGAAATTTGTTCTGCTGAAAAGTTTCTGCCATTATTTCTTCAACAAGTGGCCAAGCTCTATGGAGAAAATGCCATTTATTTATTTATTTATTTATTTATTTATTTATTTACAGTACCTACAGCGCCCGCGAGGGGCATTAGTGTAGGGGGGAGATAACGATTTCGAAATGCAGAAAGGCGACAGTCCATTAACACTGAGTTGAACATAACAGAAATACAGATACACAACAAAGCATCCAATGGTGACACGTAATAAACATTGACGTGTGTGAAGGTACAGCAGCAAGAAAAAAAATATATATATAAAATGCATACGTACACACACATACACACACACACACACACACACACACATATATATATATATATATATATATATATATATATATATATATATATATATATATATATATATATATATATATTATATATATATATACGGATAAAAGCAGGCGAAAAAAAAAGAGCTGAAGCGTAGATCGCTAGAGAGATGAAACGAAAGTGTAGGCAACTTTAATGTGTGCTCAGGCTACGATAAAATATGATGTTCCAGCGCAGTGGTGAATGTTTCCCTGGTCGCGGCTACAATTTCATGAGGTAGTTTGTTCCATCGCCTAATTGATCGCGGAAAAAATGAATATTTAAAAAGGTTCATTCTGGTAGCAAACTCGCGCACTTTAAGGGGTTGATCAGTACGAGCAGATATATCCGTAGGCTCCGATATGTAGTTTTCTTTGTGAATACCCGTTAAACCATGGAATATTTTGTGAAACAGAGATAAACGTAAGAATTTGCGCCTGTCTTCTAGAGGAGGCCATCCTAAAGTACTCCTGATTTCGAAAGATCTTTTAGAAAAGTTGTACTCACCCGTGACGAAATGGGCCGTTCTCAGCTGCACGCGTTCTAGAGCGTCGATGTTCACCTCAGTAAAAGGGTCCCACATGCTGCACGCGTATTCCAAAAGTGGGCGTACATTCGACATATACAGGATTTCTTTCAGGCTGGCCGGTGCTTGTTTAAATTTACATCTTAAGAAGATCAATGTGTTGCTGGCCTTTGTTACGATGTAATTTATGTGGGTATTCCAAGTCAAATTGCTGGAAAAAATGACTCCTAAGTACTTATATTCTGTTACAAGGAACAGCTGTGTTGTATTCATGACATAGCTTGCCTTCAGCGGGTGTCTTTTGTTTGTGAATCTTAAGAGGTTGCATTTAGACAGGTTGAGTGTGATGTTCTAAGTCGCACACCAAGACATGATTTTGCTCAGATCATTCTGTAGCAGTTGACTATCTGATTCACTTGAAATTTCACGGTAAATATAGCAATCATCTGCATATAACTTCACACGGCAAGACAAGTGTTCAGTAATGTCATTGATAAATATAAGAAAAAGCAGGGGCCCTAAGACGGACCCCTGTGGCACTCCAGATAATACAGAGACATCAGAAGAGTGGACACCATGAAGTATCACGCGTTGGTTTGTATCTGACAGGTACGCTTCCAACCACTTCAGGAGGGTGTTCGGCAAGTTGAGGTAGGACAACTTTAGTAGTATCAGGGTGTGAGATATGGTATCGAAAGCTTTCCGAAATTCTAAAAAGATGCAGTCAACTTGCAAACCGAGTTAATAAATGCTGCAATGTCATGGCAAAATTCTACAAGCTGAATGTCGCAAAAAAAGCCAGCCCTGAAGCCATGTTGCGTTGGAATAATGAAGCTATTTTCTTGAAGGTGTGCCATTAAATTTGTATAAACAACATGTTTTAATGTTTTACAAGCAACACTTGTGAGTGAAATTGGCCTGTAGGTGCACGTTCTTGTTTTTGAAGCACTTTTGTGAATTGGAATAACATTTACAGTTTTCCAGTCCGAAGGTAGAGCACCAACTTGAAGAGATATCTTAAATAACAGTATTAAGAAAGGGGTGACAGACAATACACAGTTTTTTAGGACAAAATTTGAAATAAAGTCAGGACCGGTAGCCGAGTGGATGTTCATCTTCCGTAGTAATAATGCGATATTATCTTCAGACAGCTAAATTTCCCTCATGTGAGTAAGCTCTCTGACGTCATGTGATTTCAAAAGTGCGGCTTTTGAGCATGAAAACATGGAGTGAAAATAAGCATTGAAGGCCTCTGCTTTTGCCAAAATATCTGCGCCGTAGGCTTTTTCATCTATGACGTCAGGGATAGCGTCACCAGAGGTCTTTTTGCTCTTGACATATTTCCACATTTCTTTTGGATTAGTTTTCACTTTGTGTCCTAGAGTGAAAGGAAACTTTTTATGTGCATTGCACATCAATCTCGCTATCGTTTTGCTCATTACCTTCATCTTTGCGAACAATGTAGGATTCGGCGAGTCGCAGTGCTTACGAAAGGCTTTATTTTTTCTGTTCAACATCGTACGAATCTCTTCAGTAATCCATGGTTTATCGTTTCGACGCTGAGAAGTAATGACATGCGAGGGAATGAAGGTTTGTGTCAAGGACAGTATTTTAGTCTTAAATAGATCCCACAATGCACTTATGTCTAGACACGAACATTGAGCCCTAAACTCTGGGAAAAAATTGTCTAGTTCACATGATATTGTTGCGTAATCGCCTCTTTCATAAAAAAAGACCTTGCGAGGCTGCGCAGAACGACAATTCTTGGTGGCACAGGACATCTTAGCGACGACCACATCGTGATCACTAATACCAGGAATCAAGGTAATCGAAGACTCGAGATCAAGCACATTGAAAAAAAAATAAATCAAGTACATTTGCACTACTAACCATAATTCGCGTTGGTTTTTGCACAAACTGTAGTAACGAATGTGCATTTATCATTTCGCGGAAGGTCGTGTACAGGAGGGATGAATTGACTAACACTGGTGTAAGCTGCTGCCATATCACATCTCGTAAATTAAACCACCTGCTAAAACTATATATGTAGTTTGTAGTGTCAGCAGCACATTGCTTAAATTGAAAAGGGGCTGGGGGAGCTCTCGTGCTGGGTGACCTGCAGAAGGAAACGAATGCCACAGACGAGCCGTTGTTCAAGAGTACTTTGCAGCAAACAATTTCGGTTGAGCCAGCTTCAACGTCAACGAGGAAGCTAGATATAGTATTGTGAATCAAAATGAAAACACCTCCCCCATGCGTGTTTCTGTCCTTCCTGTAGACTGTGTAGCAGGTTGGAAAGATTTCATTGTAATTATTGTGTCGTCTAACCAAGATTCAGAACCAAGTACTACATGTGGATTTGTCGTTTCATTGGGGGCGGCGAGTTCTATAATTTTATTTTTTACGCTACGACAATTTACCACAACACACACGATGTCATCCGGGCTGGATGGCTGTCTAGAAGTTACGAGGGCCTTTTTTAGTTGCTATGTCTTGGTTTTAGTCACGCTGTCTGTTTCAGCATTATGGACAAAAGTTTCCTTGCCAATCTTTAGTTTGTTATACGATAGTCTGAAGTGCCCTCCCTTACTCTTCGCAAATTGAATTAATTTCCGCCTCTCTTGTCGAAGTTTGTTGCTATAGTCTTCGCTAATAGCAAAGATTGTACCTTTCAACCTCGAAGTAGCTGATAAAACACGCTGCTTTTCCTTAAACGACAGAAACCGAACTATAATAGGCCTGTTTTTAGTTGCCGCGAAGCAACCGAGCCTGTAGGCCCTCTCAACCGCATCAGCCGAAATAGCGACTTTTATCTTTTCCTCGCAAAAGGTGATCACCTTAGTCTCCGAATCTTGCCAGATTTCACCAGCTGCATCTTGAAAGCCAAAAAAGATAAGGTTGTTTCTTCGAGATCTATTTTCCATATCATCTTCCAATTCTTGCAGCTTCGAAAACGTGGCAGCAAGATTGATGGTCTCCGCAGTTAACTGCATCACCTTGTCTTTTAATGGAAGCACCGATAGCAATTTGTCCTCAAAGACGTTCAATTCGTCCTCTATCTGCGAAAACCTTTGCTCGAGTGCTTCTTGCCGTGACGCTACGGAACGAAGTTCCCCAAGAATTTCCGTCTGCTTTTGCAGTACCGTGGGAATTGCCATGACAGTGGTGAACATTTGTTCTTCTTGCTCAGAAGTCAAAGGGCCTGGGTTTTGTTCTACATCACCTGCAAGCTGCAGTAGTTTTCGCAGATAACGTACACATAACAAACACTTGATTCGCACAAAAGTAATGCTGCGCGTGCAAAAGTTCAAGGCGGAGTTGGAATCTGGCGCCAATTTTTGAAATGGTTTACCGTTAACAGGGCGATAGAAAAAACCAACCTGAAGAACTACGAGGCGTAAGTGACCATCAGCCATGTCGGCGCCAGATCCCAAGGTGGTATGCAGGGGCGGTAGCTTATGTAGTGTGACGTTGAGTTCCGATGTGCCAGGTTGCCAGTAAGCGTAGCGACAGTCGAAGAGCGACGGTAGCGCCGTCATATCCAAAGGAAGGTGCGCTTCAGTGAAAAAGTGCAGGGCAGGGCATACATCCCAGGCGGCACCGTCTGCGTGGTCGAAAAGCCGTCCCGCTCCGGATACGTGGAAAGTCGACACCATCTGCAAAACCTGAAGAAGTACGAGGCGTAAGTGACCAGCAGCCATGTCGGCGCCAGATTTCCATGACGTTCAACGTACACCACTTATTGCACCTTCCGAAAGCAACCCGAATGTTTGGCCCTTTATGGAGTACGTCGACATTCCCTTTTGAAGACGGAATTGGCAGGGCACTGCAGCTAGTTTCTTCAGCTAAGTATGTGCCAGTTCAAATCGCTGAATGGTGCATAATGCATTAAGCCTGCCGGACTGTCTCTATGCAGATAGAGCTTTCGCTTAGTCTGATATCTGCCAAGAAAGATTTGGAAAGTAGTCACAGGAGATGCTCTCAAAAATGTGCCCTTGGACTGGCACAGGCATGCGTTCATATGCCAGAGAACTTGAAAGAGCTTTTCTTTTCCCAACTTGGTTATATCCCTCATGTGTCGAAGTATTCGAAAGCGCAACTTGGCACCATGATCATTCAAAGCTCGGAGTAGAGTGCACCCAGCAAGACTTGCTCTTGCTAGGTGAAGATGTCTGACGGGTGCTACTGTTTAGTTTTAGGGATATATGTTACAACTACAGGCAATATGTATTTCCACTGCCAGCAGCTTCTAACCGAACCAAGTTCATTTGATGTTCCACATATACTGGAGTGCCAACTTTCCACCTCCTTTTGTTAATAATTTTTGTATTGTTCTGGAGATGTAGGTTTGCAGTGTGTTTTTCTTACTGTGTACAGGCAGTCATACGTATGTGAATTGCCTAACAGGCTGAAAAAAAACTAGTGGACATTGTGAAGTCCACTAGTTGATTGTGTAAACAGTGTGATTGTGATGTAATTACCATATTTATGCAAACGTATATTAGACACCTTAGTTTTATTGGCAATTATTATTGTGAATAGCTTGTTGACAATAGAGAGTAAGCTGATTGGCCTGTGATTTTTCAAGAAGAAAGGGATGTGAGCAGGATACAATGTGCGAGCATAAGATAACTGCTGGTCATGGACCTTTCCAGAAATTGACGCGTGCCCTCCTATGGCGGCTAAACCATTATGGGCAACCGGAGCGTTGGCGGAGTGTCGTCTGCTCACGGATGCGTTGGCTCACCCCGTTTCCCACATTGCGCGGGCATACGAACGCAGCGTTGCGGGAATGTCGCGCATCATAACCCTGCTTCAATCTGCACTCACAGAAGGAGCACCACCCAGAGCAACATATATGCAGTCAGGAAACACTAGTATCCTTGACTTAATAATGACTTGGGAAATCGCTCACGTACCCGCGAGAAAGCCCATTGAATTGGAAAATTTTCTCGGCTTTCGCGGCGAGTCCCTTGCGCTTCTGTGATCGTATTTCCGCGTAGCGGAACCTTTTGTCATTAGTTTTATTGTCGGTATGACCGTGCAGCTTCACTATTAGTACTTTATGTCGGGGACTGTCACTCGTGATGTGCTTCCCCATGATACCTAGTGCAATATCATGCACTTCGTGAATAATAATGTCGAAACTCCACCGTTAAAAATGAGTTCGAGCCCCACTATGCTGTGTGTATCTGAATACTAATTGCCTGTTTTAAATTCTGCGTTTGAGAAAGTTTGCACTTGAGACGCTGAGGGCAGTAAAAAAACAGCTAACAGTACGTCCATAGAGCAACAGTATTTGCTTTCAAACAGCATAAAACATGCTGTCTCAGCATAGTTCCTGTTTCCACGACTGTGAGTTGGAAATTAACTTAAGAAGTTTGGACCTGACTTCGCGAAAGGTCATGACTAGTTAACACTTGGAAGAAATATACAACGGAATGAGCGTCAGTGTGTATGATTCACACAATATACTATTTTATTGTTCTAGCTCCCGTGATCTCTTGTTTCATAACAGTTTATGATTATGTAATTTAGTAATTTGTCGTTTGTATAGATCTGCCTCTCCGAGCTGCCGAAAATATACAACCATTCCTGTCACCTTTGCCAAAAGGGCCAAGGACAAAACATCTGAAGAACTCGCTTCAGGCGTATTCAGAAGAAAAAGTTGCGCAGCGTGAACATTCTTAGGGTGCTAATAGGACTCACTATCTGGGCACATATGGTTTAAGCCAGAAAGATTTGCTGTGAAAGGCTGTTAATGGTCAGAATGACTTTAAAAGCATTGACGAAAGCCTCATTCAGTGTGGTAAAGGTATAGACGGCCACAGTAGCGTTTCCATATGCTGACAATGTGAAAAAAAAAACTGACGGCGAGTGTAGCTTTTGTATGGATAATCATGAAACTACAGCTTGCGCTGTTTGCCTTGACACAGGAAAAATGAAAGAGAGAGAGAGAGAGTGATGTGTGAAGCAAAAATAGCTGAGGCCTCTAGATTTATGGCAAATAAAAAGCAGATGCAATTGAACGTAAGCATGCAGTAAACAGCAAAATAAACACTACGTAACAGCGGAAAAAAAACTCGCAGGGTTTCTTGTGCATTCACGCAAAGCGACCTGAAGGCGACCGCTGTCTGTTTCTTTTTGTTAAGTCAATTTATTGGTCCTCCACATCCCCCCCCCCTTCTGCAAATGTTTTCTGCACCTGAAGTGGCCTTGCGCTGATTTATGACTGGAGGCATTCCAAACTTTCAGCGCCTCACCTAGTTCTGCTCGGCCTCCATGATTGGTGGGTCGATCACACGATAACAAAGCAGTGCAAAGCGACGATGTCGTCTCTTGACGTGATCATAGGACCGTCAGGATGACCTTACACATTCTGGTGATCCGTGATGTCACGATGGCGTCGTGTGGAGACGTCATCACACGATTATTGCATCAGTCCTGTTGACACCGACGCTGTGGGCACCAAAGCCACCAACGGTCAGGGTTTGTTTTCAGGCGAAAACCTTAGATGCCTCATAGAACGTGAAACTCGACTGTTTGCGTCTCGCGTTCGCGACGTCCAGTGATCGAAAAAAAACACTTCACGATGACAATATATATGACGTCAGACATTGTCGAAAATTTTGACTTCATCAGAACATCACGTGACTTAACATGCTCACGTCATCGCATGACATCCGAGCTTGGTGCAATGTCGTCTCATCATGTAGGCAATGCAATATCAGTTTTTGCACTGCCTCCGTTTTTGGAGGCTGTGCAAACCTCGTTAGGTATAGCAAGTTTTGAAAGAGTGGTGTGAATCGTGGCAAGCTGGGGCATCGGCAGGGGGGTGCGAAAGGGGCACTGGCCCCCTTCAAGTCAACCGGCACCTGCCCACTCCCAAGCTACACCAGTGCTCTCCCCCAGCCACGATGCAACATGGGTTCGCACCCACAGCAAAACCCTGCCAGTCATAGACTGGTAGGATAGGTTTAGTACACTGACTTAGAAGAAAAAAATAAGATGGTCTTCTCTATCAAATCACCTTAGGCAGATGAACAGGAGACACTGTGAGTTTATAATGTGGTATCTAAGCCTCTCGCCTAAATAAATTCGCGTAGTTAATTAGAGCGTAAACGGTAAGTGTAAAATTCCTGCCCCGTAATAACAGTGAGGACACAGATAACAAAGGTCCGAATCAGCTGCAGCACCACAAACATTGAAGCTATGAAGTTGCAACAAGCAATGAACGAATATTATAAGTGTTGGGGTTTAACGCCCCAAAACCACCATGCGATTATGAGAGACGCCATAGTGAAGGGCTCCAGAAATTTAAGCACACAGGCCTGAAGCATTTTCGCCCCAATCGAAAATGAGGCCACCGCGGCGGGTATTCAACCCCCCGACCTGCGGGCTAGCAGCCGAGTGCCTTAGCCACTAGAGCACCGTGGTGGGTAAGCAATGAATGAAACGCCCAGTGCCACGTATTATCGCCACGTAATACGTAAAACGTCACATATTATCGCATCCCAGAACTGAACAAGTGTGTCCGCCGCTTCCTTATTCGGCATGTTCAGTGATGATTACGGTTATTTGCGACGAACAACATAGTCTAGTATACGTGAGTAAACGTCAGAGCAATCAGAAGAAGCATTTCTTCACAAAAGCAGCTCCTTATTCCAGCCAAAACCACTCACGGCATGTGATGAAAGCAGGCGAAAGCGGAAAAGCATGTCCGCTCTTCCCCTGGTGGATCGGCCCCAGCGCCGATCCACCAGGGGAAGGCGCGGTGCTGCGATTTCTGGAGAGGTCCATTAAAGTTAGCTTTCTGGATTTTAAAAGAAAGAATCCTTGAGGGGGAGACAAAACATCAGGTGGGCAGATGAGATTAGGAAGTTTGAAAGTATAATGTGGTAGCAGCAAGCACGTGACTGGGTTGACTGATAGAACATGGAAGAGGTCCTGCAGTGGTCATAGGTAGGCTTAGGATGATGAAGTTCGACACACACTGAAACAAATCAAGACACCTTGCACTTTCATAATGTGCGAAAAAATTAGAAAATGGACACAAACACCGACACACCAAAAGCGCTTGTGGAGCTTGCGGCTTAGGCATTTACTTGCTCCACTGAACACAAGCTTACTATCGTTTATTATCTGTAGATGAAGGGATTAATACCATGTATTGTAACAGGGGCCGAGTGAAATAACCTACCATGCAACATTGAGGACGACGCAGCGAGCAATGGAAAGAAAAATCGTAGATGTAACCTTAAGAGACAAGAAGAAAGCAGAGTTGATTAGGGAACAAACGGGAGCTAAGGATATAATAGTTGAAATGAAGAAAAGAAAGTGGGCATTGACTGGGCATGTAGCGCGTAGACAGGACAATCGCTGGTCATTACAGGTAATTAACTGGACTCCCAGAGCAGGCCAGAGGGATCGGGAGAGACTGAAGGTTAGGTGGGCAGATGAGATTAAGATGTTTGCGGGTATAAATTGGCAGCAGCAAGCACAGGACCGAGTTAACTGGCGTAACATGAGAGAGGCCTTTGTCCTGCAGTGGACGTAGTCAGGCTGATGATGATGATGATCACAATGCAATAGAACACGACTTTATTGAATTTTAAAAACCCATTTTCATGTGTCTCATCTCCTCACTGCAAACTTTTTACTGTTATTTTACGCACTTGTTTAGCTTATGTGATATCTAGGAGTTGTTTTGTTTTGTTTCTTGAAATTGTTTATTGATGCGTATGTGGCGCATCGTTGCCTTCTTGTTGTTGTGTCTACATAACTTGAATATGTTACATTTACCTTCTTGTTGTTTTGTCTACATAACTTGATTATGTTATATGTTACCCAAGTGTAGATACTCTGTAGTACTGGAATAAAAATTTTTTTTGCTCTTTTATAGATTTCTAAAAGCAGATGTGTAAAAGGAACGATGTGAATGCAATTGTAGTAGCTTTACAATATGGATTATTTTACAAAGTGTGCCTGTGTATAAAAAACTGATATTTTCAGAAGGCAAGATACAAGAAAAACTCAAAAGGAAGCCTTTAGCTGAAACAAAAGGTGGTGGTAGTCCAGTTGACCTAGCTGCTGATTTCAAGCCAACTGTGTTCAGCCGCTGTGTAAATTTAGCACTATGTTAAAAAGACAGTTGGTTTACTTTTTTTTAACAGGACACAATATAGGCTAAACGATTTGATTTATATTGATAAATGTACTCTGAGAACTAATTTCGCAAGTTTCTTCATCATGAGTTCATTATTAGAGGATGAAATCAAGGTTCAAATTAATTTTTAAACATTCCACCCAAATCTTTGCTTGTGTTATTGGTAACTTCAGAATGTATTTTTTGAATTTTCATGATAGTGGTTCGATGAAATTTTCTGAAACTTCGTATGTTAGGTCTGTGGCCAGAATAAATTTACTTCATTTTATCCATTTAGGAAGTACATGAAACTGCCATTTTCTGAATTATAGAATTTTCAGTTTACTTCTACGTAAAATTTTTTTCTTTTTAGTGTCCTTTCAACTACGTCATTTCACTATTTCTAGTTATGTTTACCTAGTTAAGGCAATTATTGTAGCTCAGTACAGATGCCCTCTAATTCATCTAAGAAACATTGTACAAAGCCTTGTGTGCAAAGCACACGTTACTTAAATGTAGCACACAACTATTTTGTGAAACAATGCAACACTGTTTAGTGTTGATGCTGTGCACTTTTTTTAGTAGATGACTGGTGAGACAATGGTGGGCCACTTATTGTTAACGCTATAATAAAATGCATGCCAATGGTTGGAACTGCACAATGCGATCCATTTTGAAAGCTAGCCACACTCGTAATGCTAGCTTTTCTTTTATTATATGTAATGATTGCTGAAACAATGCTGCTATGCTTCATTGTGAAAACTATTATAAGCTATTTGCCCTCGATGTGGAATTAAAAGTAGTGTTGAGCACAGCTAAGTGAAAAGCAGAGGCAGCTATTTGGATGAATTTGTGAGACGTATATTTGACTTCTTCAACTGCTCAATCAGACGAACCGTACAGCGCCACACAATGGTTATTTGGCATATATTTTTCTAGAAGTGGAAACAGATAAAACAGCTGAAACAGAGGCAAATGTTGGTGCAGTTGAATAAGCTGCTAATTCTGGCTAATGTTTGTGTTCACTAGCTGTGTAAAAAATAGCACCAGTTAAGTAGGCAGTCACTTTTTTCTTTATTTGTCAACTACTTTTTTTGACTCTCTCAGCCGTGCTGATTCTTGAGACCACATTAATTGCATTTTATGGGAAATTCTGTCCAAGCAAATGTTCTTCAAGAGCACTATAGAAATGGTTGTGAAAATTTAGATGTGTCTATACCAGTGCCCAGCATGCTTACATTCACTGCAAAAACTAAAATCACATTAGTGCACTGGTCTTCAAATAATGCAGTATGTGCATCGATTCTTAAGATCTGGTGTAAAAACACCTATGAATTATCTTTATACCAAGAAATAAGTATTGTGCTGTCATGGTAGGTGATACACTACAGGGAATATAAAACACTGGCAGAAGAGACTATACACACCGCAAATTTAATTTCATTGAGTAAAATCATAACAGACACCAGGAATATATCACAGAATGATTATGAAGGTGCCACTATTCACATCAACAGTTCACACAGTACACCTGCACAATCTTTGTGTCTGAAATTTCTCATATAAGAGGTTCTTCATTGTCTCTAAACAGTTCAGTATATAGCTAAACACAGCAACAATGACAGGTAATGCAATGGGCCGAAGAGCAGTCTCTGTGCATTGTTCCTTCCATCTCTCCTCAAGCAATTGACCGCTCCTTCAAATCACATTTGCTACATGTAACATGTTTGCAGCATAAATTATGGAGAAGCTGAACAATATTGCCCAATGAATTTGTTCACTAGGATATTATTTTAAAATGTTTTGTCTTGTAGTGAAGGTCATAGATATGTGTTGCACGGTTGGCATATAGCTCTCAGAAACAACACATGAAGGCATGAAATATTTTTGGGGCCAGGTGAATGCCGAACAAAATCTTAGTGAAGCACATTGTTGGAGTATAAGTGCACATTAGAGTCCAATATTGCACCCTGTCGTCAAGCATTTCGGGGTTGCGTTTATTTTTAACTTCAATGGTGACCTCACAGCCGCACCATGTGAATTAAAGCCACTGCTTGCAGCATCGATTTGTACACGAGCTCAGTGTGCCAGCGTTGCATTTAGTGCAGACCTGCATGTTTGGTATCTAATGGCTCTGGTAATTAAGCATAGAAATCATCTAGTAGTAGAATATTCTGGGGAGTGCAGTATATACTGAGTCGTGTCGCCAAATGCATAAGGATCGGTGTTGCTAAAGAATTTTCACTACACGGAAAGGGTTTGATGGTGAGTTTCATGAGCGAATGTTGAAGCTATGTGAACAGGGGAATTATAAATACAAGCGACGTGCAGAGGTGCAGTTGATTTCAGTGTTAACGCTTTTGAAACACATGTATACTCAACGTACACAACATGCCGCTATCTGCAAATTTGCACCCCGTTGTGCACTTTCGTTCCCTTCCGAATGGTTGTACATTCAGTTACCAATTACTTAGCCATTTCGCATATTGCACGTGCGCGATGTATACTGCGTGTGTCGACACAATTCCATACGCAGGTTTTCGTTTAGTTAGTCGCGTACAGAATTAGAATACCCTACGCAGAGCTTGCGGGTGCCACATTAGCATTTGCCACTTGGCAGCTAGGAGCCTGTAAGACGTTAGCGTACGAGGCATGCGCAATGCAATCGCAAAGCTTCGCGTACGCTATAACAAAAAAGTGCCATGCCGTCTGCCTAAACATTTTTGACGTGCGAAAATTTACTCAGCTTTACAGGGGACAAACACAGGCGTGCATGCACATGAATCGCATCGCGGCCATGGGGCGCGCGTATGGATTAATCGATAGATAAAAACGAGCAGTTGTTCCGTGTAGGAATAGAGCCGACGAGCAAAGCTTCTTAGAAATGGGACGACTATACGCGCGATGATGTTGCTGGCTTTCATGAGGCTGTAGGACATGGGATACCATTTTTGGAACCAGTACATTTCTGCAGCTCCACTCGATCGCGATACACGCGGCTGAAGCATGAATATTGTAGTCCACTATATGTTTCAACTTACGGCGCATGCTGTTTCATTTTGCATGACTTGCTGTGCCCGCGTGATCGGACACGGCCGGCAGCACACCCTTGCTCTCAATCCGAAGCTAATCGCAAAGGCGCACATGCCAAAGCGAGCCCTCAACGCAACCCTTTCTTCGTGCTAGCTTTCTCCGTATTACGAACGCATACGATGGGAGATGAAACGGCAGCGTCGCAAGTTCTTGCACCGGCCTTCGCGATACTCCTCAGAGCAAGCGAGCGAGCTGCGAAGCTGACCTAGAAACGCTAGAGGGAGCGCGGTGATGCAGGCGGGTATGAAGCATCGACAGCGTCGGCGGGGTGCGGGCCTACAATGCTTCGCTCCCTAGAAATTTAGTTAAAAACGATGGAGGAGAGCCGGGTCTTATCCCGATCCCCATGCAGGGCGCTCTTTCGTTTGAACAAGTGGGGATATATACTGCTCACGGCATCACGATTCATGGGCCGCGGCATTGCCCGAAGCGGACGGTGACGATCCATCTTTCTGATGGCGCAATAAAAGTCATGTCTTGGGGTGATTTCCGCCTTGAGTTCCTTGGGTATGGGAGGAGAAGGGCAGCTAGTCACCGTGGCGTATTTGATATAATTTTCTAGTTGCATATAGTATCTTTTTCAAGCTGAGTGTCTGTTGTTGGGGCTCTGAAGAAATTTGTTGGCTTGCTCAGAGCGGGCCAACAAAGAGTTTTGTGGCTTTGTTGGCTAAGAGGCAAAGCCTCATAAAATTTTGGGGGGCATCGAAGACACTTATTGGCAAACCCACAAAATGTTCTGTGGCTGTGTTGGCTTAGAGGCACACCCTCAAAGAGTTCATAACCTTTATTGGCGGACTCTCAAAGAGCCTTGTGGGACATCGAAAACGTTTGTTGGCGTTATAAGCAGGCCCAAAAAAGTCTTGTGGGGCACACAAGAATATCTTGGCTTTTTGAAGTAAACCAACAGAATTTTGTAGGACCTTCAAAGTCCAACAAGCAAACCTTGTTGGGATTTTCGACTGGGACCTATTGCTGAGAAACACAGTGACTTACCTGTGCGTGCAAGAGCCTACGTTCAGTTCGCCAAGAGACTGTGAAATAGAGGAGGGAGAAAAATTATCGAAAGCTTTTGTCAGGAACAATGCGAGGATAGCTCTGGTGATGTGTGGGAAAGTAGGATTTAGCACATCCTTCTTAAGCTGCAGCATGACATCCTGAGTGGAGGGTCCTGCTCGGACGCCTTGCATGGTGGACAGAATGAGTTTTTCTTGTTCCATGTAGTGGTTAAGGCGATTGAGAATTACAAGTTTCATCACTTTTCCTGTAAATCAGGAAGAATAGATCGGTTTCAAATAATTAAGGTCTAATGGCTTATTATGTTTGGATATGAAAGTCACCTTAGCTTATTTCCATTCCTGGAGCAGCGCGCCCCGCTGCCACTATTGATTCATGTTCTCGGTAAGAGCTGTCACTGACTTGGAGTCTAAACTTTGGAGCGCTTTGTTCGTAATTACATTTGGTCCTGGAGCAGATGTGGTGCGAAGTTTGCTTAGTGCAGCCCAAACTTCCGCCTCTGCAATCTGTGCATCTATGTCTACATTGGCAGCTTCATTTTAGGTAGGTAGCGATTCTCGCCTTGAGCCAGGAAAATACGTATTTTTAATGCAGTTTCAACGTCTTTCCCTTGTTTCTCAACTTCAAACAACAGTTTCGTAATTCACTTTCATTACTTTCAGATCGCGAGGAGCATGGGTCTAACATATGGCGAAGCAAGAACGAGGAGTTTTTCATATGTAGAGTGCCTTCAATTTGGTTACATATCTGGTTGTATTGCTGCGGTGAAAGCTCGGCCGCGTGTTCAGTTACAAGCTGGAGCGTTTGTGCCATTTTTCGCTTTGGTTTGCGATTATATGTTTGCTTGAGCCATCATTTCCCCAAGCTCTGGTAGGCCTCCCTTAGGAGGAGTAGCCTGCTGTCTACTGGAAACCGCATATCTGCTGCCGAGGCTACTTTTTCGCTAAGATCTACATCCTGTTTAGGCTAAGACGCACAGTCTTTGTAGTCCTGAATTTCTTTTTTCGGGTTTCGGTCTCGCATTTCGCGACATTTGTTCTAGTCGACAACAGTGTCACGTGTGTTCAGAAAAGATGCGGACCTAACCTTATCACTTTCCTTATCCGCTTTTTGTGTGTGTGGCACTTCATCCGCTTTTTGTGTGTTGGAGTGTATCCGCAAGCCATCTTGATGCCCGGATGTCCTGCAAGATACCGGATTAATAAGGGATCGTCACACCCACCGGCGGGGATTCGGTCAGCCACCGTTCGGGCACGCTGGCTTGTGCTTTTCTTTTCGCTGTCGCCGAGCAGTGTTTCTTTTGTTTGCTTTCGGGCGCAAGTCAGCCCCGATAAAGTACCCTAACTTTTATTGCCACCAGGGTCTGCCTTTCTGCTTGTCTGTGCACCGGCCAGCTCAACGTCACCTACGTGACATTTGGTGTAAGTGGTGATGTTTAGTACACCCCCTTCGAACCGTGATCCAAGCCCAAGTACTTCTGGAGCGGCAGAAACGGACGAGGTCACCAGAGAAGACAAGACAGACCCAGTCCGCGGTAGCCGCCGCCTAAAAGGGCTACCAGCTGAATTGGTACCGCTTCAACCCACCAGTCTTCGCCTGAACCACCGGTCAACGTCACCGATGGAGGCCACCAGCGCACCTACTCCGGTCGTCATCAGCAGTCTCGCCAACCACCGTTGTTTCGTGGCTCCGCTTGCGAGGATGTACAAGACTGGCTGAAGCGTTACGAGCGGGTCGCAGCCTTGAACAAGTGGTCCGACGAAGATAAACTTCGAAACGTTTTCTTCGCACTCGAAGATTCCGCTAGCACCTGGTACGAGAACCAGGAACCTCACTTGACAACGTGGAATACCTCAGGAGGCAGGCATCGAAAATATTCGGAAGTATCCTCCACAAAGAGCGGGCTGACGCCTTACTCCAAACTCGCCAGCAGCACACTATCGAGGCCGTAACCATCTTTGCTGAGGAAATGCAAAATCTATTCCGGCACGCTGATGCGAACATGACTGAAGACAAGAACCTTCAGTATCTTATGAGGTCCGTCAAGGAGCAACTTTTAGTGGTTCTAATTCGCAACCCCCCGAAGACCGTCGCAGATAGGGTTAGCGAGGCCGCCGCCATCGAGAGGACACTCGAGCTACGCGCAAAGCCGTACGACCGCAACTACCACGCTGCACCGCCAGACAGCATTGATCGCCGTAGTGCCACCGCTGAGTCGCTTCGAGACACCATTCGTGCCATCGTTCGCGATGAGCTGCGCAGTCTGCTACCGGGTGCACAACCAGTAACCTCATCACTCGCTGACGTCGTGCGGGACGAGGTGCAGCAAGCGCTCGCGACACTTGGTACTACCGAAACGTCCTCGCCCACACCGCCACCTATCCAGGAGCCAGGAGTTCACACCTACGCCGCCACTTTGAAAGCCCATTCAAGACCAACCGGCTGGCGACGAGAAACCTACGCGCATGCAAGCTGGTACCCCACAGCCACGCGCGCGGCAGCCCCCCCCCCCCCCGTTCAGCTACGTACCCGCCAACGGCACCACGTAAGACTGACGTCTGGAGAACCCCAGATCAACGACCGCTTTGTTTCCACTGCGGTGAGGCCGATCACCTTCTGATGGGCCTTCGCGGATACGACATCAACGCCCCGCCACCCCTTCTCGGCCAGCGACACCGAGATATTGAGGCATACCTACGAGAAGCCAAAGACTCCGCCACCCATCGCTTCAGGTCTCCGTCTCCCACCTCTCACCGCTCGCCATCGCCCTATAGCGGGAACTCGAAAGGCAGATCACCCAGTCCCCATAGAGGAAACTAACGCCAGCGACGTCAGGAGGTAACGCCGCTCTCGAGCGAAGTCCGGAAAACCCTCCAGAGACCCCAACGCAACCAAACGACTCGACGCAAACCGCCGCTCCGACAAATCCGACACTACGACGATCCGACTGGACTCCGCAGAGCTTCCTTGAGATGCTTCCACCCGGCGCAGCCGTGACCGCGCGAAACGACATACTGCACAGTCGGTGACCAATCGAAATCGAAGCCGGACATCAAACGCCGATTTGCAGGTCACCCTCGATGGACGTCTAGTGGCCTACTACTCCGTCGTTAGCAGGCGATTTGTTAATCGACTTAAGAAAGTGAAAACCATGTGGGACGGCCCGCAAATACGCACAGCAGGAGGCCACCTGATCACGCCTACCGGACGATGCACAGCACGACTGGCTGTTGATGGTCACAGCTACACTGTGAGCTTCATCATTATACCGAAATGCTCTCGCGACGTGATCCTGGGGATGGAATTTCTGTACGAAAATGGCGCAGTAATCAACCTCCAGGTAAAAACCGTAACACTGACAACACAGTCCACAGCAGTACAGAAAAATCGTCACCGCGCCCCATTCACCATCCTCGACTACCAAGTAAGCATCCCGCCAAATACAAGCGTCATGGCACTCGTGGAAACCGATGTGTTATCAAGTGATGATGTGATCATGGAAGCGAACGTGTAGCTGCTTCTTGACCGCCCCGTCTGCGTCGCGCGTGGGGTCGTCCAGCTACGTCAGGGCAGAGCAGCTGTGCTAGTCACCAATTTCAGCGTGGAACACAGGCACCTCAACAAGGGCACAACGGTCGCTTTCTTGGAAGACTTAGCTGATGTGAGCGATGCACTAGCGCTCTCTGACTCATCCCAAGAAGCGCCATCGATAGCTACCAATGAGGCAAACTTCGACATCAACCCTGACCTGCCACAAGAAAAGCGAGAGAAGCTACGTCGCATCCTCTTGGATTACAGCTAATGTTTTGCAATGTCAGAAAAGATCCGACAAACGCCGTTAACGAAGCATCGCATAAACAGACGAATCGGCGCGTCTTAATCGCCGAAGTCCCTACCGCGTCTTAGCGCGGGAACGCGACCTAGTCAAGGGACAAGTGGAAGAAATGCTCCGCGACGACATTATACAGCCCTCGAAGAGCCCGTGGTCTTCACCCGTAGTGCTGGTGAAAAAGAAGGACGGTACCTTACGGTTCTGCATCGATTATCGCCGCCTAAACAGCGTCACCAAGAAAGACGTCTACCCGCTTCCAAGGATTGACGATACTTTGCACTGACTCTGCGGCGCCAGGTATTTTTCGTCGATGGACATCAGGAGCGCCTACTGGCAGATAGAGATGGACGAGAGGGACCGTGAAAAGACCGCCTTCATCTCGCCGGATGGACTTTACGAGTTTAAGGTCATGCCGTTCGGCCTATGCTCCGCACCGGCGACATTTCAGCGTGTCATTGACACGGTACTGGCCGGGCTGAAATGGCAGACATGCCTCGTCTACCTCGACGACGTCATCGTTTTTGCACCCACCTTCGACGAACATCTTCACAGGCTGCAGACCGTACTAGAGGCGATCAAGGCGTCGGGACTCGCTCTGAAACCGCAGAAATGCCATTTTGCGTACGAAGAGCTCCTTTTTCTCGGACACGTGGTCAGTCGCGAAGGAGTCCGCCCCGATCCCAGCAAGACGGCAGCCATTGAAAATTTCCCCACACCAGCTGACGAGAAAGTTGTCTGTAGATTCTTGGGCCTCTGCGCGTATTACAGGCGTTCTGTGCGAGACTTCTCACGGATCGCCGAGCCCCTCACACGCCTTACGAAGGCCGACGTGCAGTTCTCGTGGCAGAAGCCTCAGGCGGAAGCTTTTCGGGAACTTCAGAGACGCTTGAATTCACTGCCAATACTGGGTCACTTCGACGAAAGCACCGACACCGAGGTCCACACAGATGCAAGCGGCGTCGGACTTGGCGCAGTATTGATCCAGAAGAAGCACGACCTCGAGTGAGTCATTGCCTACGCAAGTCGGTCCCTGTCGAAAGCGGAGTTGAACTATTCAACGACAGAGAAGGAATGCCTCACTGTCGTTTGGGCAGTCTCGAAGTTTCAACCATACCTTTACTGGAGGCCCTTCAAGGTTGTTACTGACCGCCACGCCCTGTGCTGGCTTGCCAGCCTAAGGGACCCTTCAGGTCATCTTGCTCGTTGGAGCCTGCGGCTGCAGGAGCGTACAACACCACACCACAAGCACCGCACCACAACCCGCACCACGACCGCACCACAACCTTTGCGTAAAACACCGCACCACAAGAGACAACGCAGATGACACCTTTCGAACTTGTCTTCGCCCGCCCAGCCAGTACCTTGCTGGATGCAATGTTGCCCCACGTCGACGACGGGAGCGCCAATGGAGACGTGGCCAATTTCCTTCAGCTTGCCGAGGAAGCCCGCCAGCTCGCCCGAATGCGTATCAAAGAGTAGCAACACACGGACAGCCGAATCTACAACCTACGACGGCGCGACCAGCAGTACGCACCCGGTGACCGCGTTATGATGTAGACACCGATTCGCCACCGGGGCCTCAGTGAGAAACTCCTACGCCGGTATTTAGGACCGTACAAGATCACGCGACAACTCGGGCCCCTTGTCTATGAAGTTGTACCTGATGGAGTGACAAGATCACAGCAGCGACACTCGCGACCTGAAGCAGTCCACGTCGTGCGTCTCAAGAAGTTTTTTCAACGATAGACTAAGAGATATTTTCATAACTCCGATCTTAGTAGGTGCTAGCAATTTCCATTTTTTTTGTAACTAGTGTGTTCCTTTAGCATCGGAACGATCCTCTGTCTCCCGGAGGAGCAGTGCCACGTGTGTTTAGAAAAGATGCGGACCTAACCCAATCACTTTATTTATCCGCTTTTTGTGTGTGTGGCACTTCATCCGCTTTTTGTGTGTTGAAGTGTATCCGCAAGCCATCTTGATGCCCGGATGTGCTGCAAGGTAACAGACTGACAAGGGATCGTCACACCCACCGGCGGAGATTCGGTCAGCCACAGTTCGCGCACGCTGGCTTGTGCTTTTCTTTTCGCTGTCGCCGAGCAGTGTTTCTTTAGTTTGCTTTCGGGCGCCCCAGGTGGTCTAAATTTCCGGAGCCCTCCACTACGGCATCTCTCATAAGTATATAGTGGTTTTGGGACGTTAAACCTCACAAATCAATCAAATCAATCGCTTTCGGGCGCAAGTCAGCCCCAATAAAGTACCCTGAGTTTTATTGCCACCGGGGTCTGCCTTTCTGCTCGTCTGTGCACCGGCCAGCTCAACGTCACCTACGTGACAATAGATTTTAAATGAAACTGCGGATGAAAATTGGTATAAAACAGTGGAATTGTTAAGATGTAATGTCACCTACGACTTTTAGCTCTCCTCGACGTTTCGACACTGGTATCTATACCGAACTTGGTATGGCATAACATGAATGTATGAAGAACGTATTTGAATAGTCAAAACATGAAAATGATGACATGTGTGTCATAAATGTCAGGATTTACAATGCATGGTCCTGCAGCTCTTCCGGTGGTTTCGTTCACATGGCATGTTGCAAAACTGGTATGGTATGACATTATTGCATGGCGAACACAAGCGGTGAACCCTAACATGAAAGTTATGACATGCCTGTCATGTAACAACATGACTACATACCACGCTCATGACGCGCTCACGGCCGTTTCGCTAGCGTCACGCATACCAAATTTGGTATTACGTTACGTGAACAGATGACGAAGGTATGATAGTGGTGGAAACATGATAAACATTAGATGCGTGTCATGTAACAACATGACTACATGCTACGCTCATGATGCGCTCGCGGCAGTTTCGCCAGCTTCACATGTACCAAACTCGGTATTATGTGACGCGAACGGACGACATAGGTAGATGAAACATCCAAACATGATAATCACGAGATGCGTGTCATGTAACAACATGACTACATGCCACACTCATGATGCGTTCGCGGCCCTTTCACTAGCTTCACATATGCCGAATTCGGTATTACGTGACGCCAATAGATGACGAAGGTATGTGACTGGTGCCAACATGATAATCATGAGATGCGTGTCATGTGAGAACATGACTGCATGCCGCAGTCAAGGTGCCAGTACATTTAGACGTGACGTGTTGCGCGTGCTCGCCGGCATTCATTTCGTCACGTCACGCCGGCGTTGCCACGCTATGCACTGGTCCTGCCATATACTCGCAGGCGCACACCGCGCTGCATTGCTTTGACCAATGCGCGTTTCAGCACGTCCGGCGTCCCTCCGTCATGAAAATAGGTGTTGTCTGGGTAATGCATCGGCGCGAAAGGCAGCAAAAAAAATTGCCCGCAGCTTCCCTCGGGGGAACACTGAGGAGGATGCGGAGCATATAATTGGTTAACGGGGTGTTAAAGTGCGACTTACTTGGGTCGATGGCTAAATTGGTTAACGTGGTTGTGACATGGGGTGTTAAATTGCGACTTACTTGGGTCGATGGCTAAATTGGTTAACGTGGTTGTAGGAGGGGGTGTTAAATGAGTGAACACGTACACACGTATGCGAAAGGGCGGCGCTGGTCGAAGGGACGTCGATCATTGTGTTTGTGGATTCGTTGGAATTCATTTCACCGCGACCTTGGACGTCGACGCGCCGTACAAAGCAACCGACGAGCTGCAACTGAGCGAGAGAGCGCCGACCTTGAGTATGTATACAGCGCGACGGCGCATGCACTGTCAGCTGTCGAATGTTCTCGAAGGAGAAGCGCGCGCGCGGCACAGATGGCGACGGCGCGACGGCGCATGCGCTGTCAGCTGTCGAATGTTCTCGAAGGAGAAGCGCGCGTGGCACAGATAGTGGGCGACGGCGCGACGGCGCATGCGCGCGCGTCAGCTGTCGAATGTTCGAGAAGCGGTGCGGACGGCGCGGACGGCGCACTACAAGGCGCGAGTATAAGATGCTTCCGCATCTAAAAGAGGGAGACGCATTGTTGTCTGGGCGATGCATCGGCGCGACATGCAGCAAAGAGAGGGAGACGCAGTGGGGTCTGGATAATGCATTGGCACGAAATGCAGCCTGTCGCATTTCGCACTGGTTGCCTTGGGGCCGCACCAACGGACGCTGGTCGCGCCAGGCGTCAGACTATAGAGAGCTCGCGTTTTCCTAACGTAGCGTCGCTGTGCCCAGCGTGCGCTTGCGTCAACGCTACATCGGAGTGTATTGGGCTCTTCATGAAGCGCTCGCTACCGTTTTACCAGCTCCACATATACCAAATTTGGTGTTACGTGACGCCAATGGATGCCGAAATATATGACAGGTGCAAACATGATAATCTTGACACGCATGTCATGTAGGAACATGACAACATACCACGCTCATAGCGTGGTCGCGGCCCTTTCGCTAGCTCCACATTTACTAAATTTGGTATCATGGTATGCGAATAGAACACGAAGGTAAACGACACATACAAAAATGATAATCATGACACAGAAGTCATGTACAGCATCATTTGCTTTCACCTCGTAACGTGGTGCTGTTTTTAAAGGGATATACCAACATTTCCTATTTGTGCTTCGCATATCAACGATTCCCACTATACGTGAGATCTGCCAATATTTAGTGAAAGTAAGGTCGGCGGAGGTATCTCTGCTCACATTGTTGCCAATGCGTGTTGCTAGCATGCAATCAGTGACTAGGGTGCACCTGTTTCGCTGAATGTATAGCAAAACGCTGTTGCCCTTCCGAGTGTTTCTCTTGTAACCCCAGTTGATGTGCGGGGCATTAAAATCACCAGTTAACAACTATGGGAGGAAAGCTTTCTATTTGGATGGCCCTATTGATTGCTTCAAAAAATAGCGGTGAGGCAGGAGAAGAATAAATATTTAAAATAAAATGTGTCTTGTCCTGTACGACGCGGGCGAAGCTCAAAAGCACACCATCACTGTAAAGATCGCAGAGATCGTGCGCCATAAACGAGACATTCCTGTGCATAAATGCCGTGGCCCACGGGGAGCTAAGATGTACAGCCTGATAGCTGAGAAGTTTGCAAACTTTCAAAGGTTTCCTGTACGCAGATGCCATCAGGGGCTCGTGTAGACCGCTGTATATAAAGTGAGAGGCTGTCTCTCTTGTTTCTTGATCCACGGCAATTCCATTGCCATATTCAGAGTGAAGAGGGTGAGAATGAGGCAAGAGTGCAGGAGGGGGTTATGGCTGCGAAGGAGCTGGAGAGGGTTGAGATGGGGTGCGAGATTCGAGCCGAGCCACTAACACGTCTAGAATACTTTCTATCTTAGCAAAGCGTTCAGCGATTTGCGTAAAGCCTAGATCAACCTTTTGTTGGAGTTTCCGGTGTTCTTCCAGAATTTTTCGACTGGTGTACTTAAAATCATCTTCCGATGGCTCGGGCTGCTCTGTCCCTTTCTATTTTGCAGGATGTGGGGAGGAATTTATAATATTTGTCCCTGACTCGGCAGCCATTACAGGTATATATGATAGATGAGGAGATGGATAGGGGTAGAGAAGACGCAGGTGGGGCAACTCTAAGCGTAATTAAACGTTCAGACACCAGAGTCAACTACTGCTATAGCTCTTGATTCTCTCGCATTAGACGTTCGATAGTCTCCCGAGTTTTAGAATTTCCCTCAGCGTCATAGAGCGTACAACAGGCGCAGGAGGTTCGCTTTGCCCAGCTCACATTTTTGGGTTTGGTGCCGAAGTGGCGGCTTTGTGAAGCACTTCGTTCAGGGCTTTTGTTGTTGCTGCTACAGTTTTGTCCTGGACTCTTGCTTCTGCTGCTACGATTTCAATCGTCGATGCTTGGAAAGAACTCCTTCTCGAACTGCAACTCAGGCCGCTTTTGCTGGTGCTCTTGTTGCGGCCTCTGTCGTAGGCGAGAAGGATGGCTGGAGCCGCGCAGGAAGCTCTGCTTGCTTACCCTGTCGCCCATCTTGTAAGCGTCCCCACAGATGACGCACTGCGGAGTGCAGGGGTATACTCCTCTGGGAGTTTCTGTCCGCAGCTTGAGCAAGTGAGGCGATTTGGCAAAGGGCATACATCTCGTCGGGGGCCAACTTTTCTGCTATATAGGCACGTTTCCACCTTTGGTCGAAAGTTGAAAGCGTCATAAAGGATGCCAAACACTTTCACTGAGGGAGGAAGCTCCCCAGCCATGAAATGAATGGGCACTGAGCTTGAGGTACGCCCCATGTTCCTTGCTTGTACTATTGGTATGAGAGGATTCGCCCGGCGTAATTCTTGCAGCAAGTCCTGAGGTGATTCACCATTCCAAGCGTGTAGATGATACCTGCCCATGTCCCGTCCGGGGAACTACGTGCGCATGAAATGCCAGTTTATCTTGCGATAGCAATTATATGGACTCTCTCGGGTGGGTTTTGCCGCTGCCGTCAGCGTCAATGTCATGCACCGTATGTGTACGTATCTATATATGTAAAAACAAAAAAGAAACACAAATTAAGAAAAAAATTTGGCCCCGGATCTGCATGGTACATTGCAAAGGCTGTTGAAAGACGACAGTCTTGCGTCTGGAGAGAGTGATCAAAACATTTATTTGATGTTCTGCGCATGAAAATTGGTGAATGTTATTCTGGAGGCGCTGCGTTAGAGTGCCTCGAGCGTGCAGCAGAGGCGAACGAGCGCATCGAGGCACGTTAGCCACGAGCGCAATCTGGCAATTATCTTCGAAAAACGAAGAAAGGCCTGCGTGCCTGTGGAGAAAGATGAGTGCCATTATCCGAGGCGATAAGATGTAGAACGGAAAGCTATGGGCAGGTGCCACCACCGCGTCGTTTTAGCAAAGCGTTGGTAGCAGTTGCCTTTTCGAGCACTGCGTCGCACTGTCAGCGCAGCGTGTTTAATGCTACGGTCCTTAGAATCACTCGTGTGTGTCTTCTCTACTATAAAGGCACCTATACAAAACATTGACGTGTTGTTATGGTACCTCAGATATCCGCAATGATTGCTTTTTAATTGATAATCGCGCAAGTATGAACGCTAGACCCTGAGCAATATTGGTGGGTGCTGCGGATGGGATTGGCCGTTTGAAGTATCGTTAAGGGTGGACAACAAACAAATGTACAGACAGACAGACCAAAATATTTTCGTCGAAGGTCCCCAAGAAAGAATCGTCTTTAAAAAAAACACTCCGGCGTGCAGAATTGATTGTGCGACCTCTAAGTAGTGAAAGTGAGGTGTTAACCACTGAAACACCGCGGAGAACGCTGTTCTCCGTTTCAAACGACAGGCTATTTATATCTACCACTTACCGCTGCTGTGTTTTTGGCATTCCCAGAAAGATGGCGCAATGAGCGCACGTCACCACATCGCGCAGCGGCACCCGCTCTAATCGTGTAGTTTACCCGGCATAGAGAAGGGGAGCTATGCTCCTCGCGCGCCCTTATCTCACAGTGGCGAGGAGGGGAGGATCGTACCAACGCCGACTAACTTTCAAGGCCGAAAGGCTGCCGCAGTGACGTCAAAGGGTGGGGGCCCAGTTACGCCGCGAACGCGGCGGAAATCCTGTGTTTCGTTCATGTTTTAGGAGAACCAACGCTCCCGCTCTCGCAGCTGCTGCGGCTAGATTGGGCCGAACAAAAGATGTGGAAAAAAAGTCTTACTGAGCATGCTCAGTTGGGCAACTGGACCCCCAACCTCTGACGTCACTGCGACAGCCTTTCGGCCTTGAAACTTAGTCGGCGTTCATCGTATACCTTGGCTGGCCTCGAGCTTTACGTGGAACGATTCTGATGCAGATACCGGGCAAAGGTCACTGAAATCATTGCAGACTCCGCTCCCTAAAAGCGCGCGCTTTTCAGACTCAACAAAGCAACAAATGGGCCGCTTCTTCGCGTGAATCCGTACCTGTGAGTACGTTTCGTGCACAATTCGTGCGCGAGAAACGCGGGGCACGTTTCCATCTGCTTTCCATTCTGCGCGAGACCTTTCAAATTGTTGTTATCGCGTTCATTGCTTCACCTTTGCGGCAAAGCTGTGACTTTTTTACCACGTAGCGTGAATTCTCGTATTTTTGCATAGTTGGCAACTCGGTCGGCGCAAGAAGTGAACGCGATGAAGATATGCTTGGCCAGGTTAGCGCACACAAGATCTTCGTCGGCAATCACAGAGTGCAGTCCGCTGTTGGCGACTACAGCCACTCGTAACTCTCCATATCGTTGTACTGGGCCAGATCTAAGACACACTCGGACGAAAGGCGATATTGAAGTCATCGACTGTCAACCATGACAGTCGTTTTAAGCGAGAACGCACCACAGCTGTGTCGTCGAACTTTCAGGAGACGCTGGGCGCTGATTCTGTTTTGCGTGCTGGCGTTCGGTCAGCTAACGCCGCTTTACTTGACTGCGTCCCTTCAGTTTGTTTTGACTGCTATCGAGGTGAGCGTTTTCGGACATTTATGACTACACTCCATTATTATGGATTGAATCGTGGCAGGTAGATCCATGTCACTCCTTGTACGCCATTGCGTTGCCGAATGAACTTGTGCACGCACGTCGAAGCGCGAGCCCGACGCCGGTGCCGGTGGCGTTAGGGCTAACGAGGCGGTCTTCCTCCGATCAGCAAGAGTTGAAGCTTGCAAAGCTTCTCAAGAACGAAGAGGTTGGAGGCACTCACCAAAAGCGTCGGTAACTTTCTAAGTTCAAAAGAGACCACTGTTGGCGCCAAGAAAGCAGCCTTGGTTCAAGAAAAACTTTCTAGAATACGGAGCTCATGCGAGGCACGCAGGCCTTACCTCGACCCCTAGCGGAAGTCTTGTAAGTGGAACACACCATGACTTCACTATAGTTTCTGTTGGGGGCACTCGTCCTGAACTCATGTTAGAGCATGCCGAGCGGGTTCATACCCATGCCACACGAGAGGACGTTGGTTCGTTGCACGTCTGCAGAATGTCGTTACCCCACGCCATCACATGATTGCTGGCAGAGTGCAAGTGGCAGAAGCCACAACGTCTTATCCGGACCCTCACTCGGTGATGTTTGTGAATAAACAGACCCAGTACTATGATATCATCGTGTTCTGGGATGTGTCCGCTTCGTGAGAACAGTTCAATTTTGGTAGTGCACTTGGCCGAGGGGCGTATGTGCACAAACTCCGATTTCGTCGGAAAGCACTAGAGGCCGCAGCGGCGGCCGTAGGCGTCCACGATCTCCGCCACATGCTGCAGGTTGGCTTATATGTCTCCTACCGAGCTGTGTTTAGCCCATATCCCTATCACAAAAACCAGTGACACTGACCCAGTGCCATACCAGATTACTGGACCAGTGTGGCGCTGACACTGGAACAGTGCCACGCTGCACGAAGCGCTGGGGCTACACACTGGGACACCTATTATGGGCCGAAATCTGGCTTTTAAATTGTTTTTAAAACTTTTAGTCATGCACACCATAATTAAGGCTGAAACACGCGCACAGTGAAAAAAGAAAAAAAAGAAAAAAGAAAAAGATGAAAAATAAAGTGAGTGAGTCGGAGTGGAACCTACTATCTCAACACATCACACGTTTTAAGCTTGACACGCTGCTCACTACTCCACACCTGAAAGACGAGAATCAGAGTGTTTTTTTTTTCATCTAAAAAGAAATTGAGCTATCCGCTATTTTGCTTTTGTCGTTTACATACGCAGTGCTTCGTCTCTTCATGCTCGCTCTAAACAGGAGATTGTGATAAAGTGCTTATTTGGGCCGGTTGGTACATGGTCAACGAAGTGAAAAAAACAGCGCGTAACACAGGACAGAGAAGAGACGGACGAAGCGCTGTTGGCTTCGTCCGTCTCTTCGTCCGTCAGCGCTTCGTCCGTCAGCGCTTCGTCCGTCTCTTCTCTGTCCTGTGTTACGCGCTGTTTTTTTCACTTAGGAGATTGTGAACTTAGTTTTCGCGGGTTGCCTTGAATCACATCCATCTGAAACATTCTGCCGCAAAGCTTGTTAGCGTAGCTGCAGATGTGTCAAGGCAATTGTAGTGACTCGCTATGCGGCTAGTAATACCTACGTATAAAACAGCGTTCATCTGGACTGCTCACTGAGCACTCACTATAGATTTTGTCCGTTGATAGTTTGAAAGTATTTTCTGTCCTCCTCGTTTACGTTACGAATACGAGAGCCGCAGGACATCACTCTAACCGAAACGACTATTAGGGCCGTGCTTCTTGTGCAACGGTTGCTGTGAAAATCATAGATATTCAGTTAGAAATAGTGTAATATTCGTTAAAGTGCAGTTTAGATCAAAACTCACCCATGAGTGGTCATATTTTCACCTTCGACTGCACAAATGAGAAGCTAAAAACACCGCGTTTGGGCGTAGCAGCGGATAACTGCTGCCGGGTGTCACACAAGTCCCGTTAAATAGGGAGGCGATCGCCGGGCTAATTCCAAGAGCCGAAGTTTCGGCCCCCCGAACCGCACCACGAAAGCGTGGACAATTTTAGAAGTGGTCCTTATTGGCGCGCTAGCAGACGCCGGTTGTGGCCCAAAGAACAAGTCAGAGCCGAGAGTTGATAAACAAACAAATTATATTCTCAATAATGGCAGATCGAAAACAATACACAAAAATGCACACTCCACAATAGTTGCATACAATATGTCACCAATCAAACCAATCAATCAACGTACTACACAATACAATCAGCCACACTTGAAACAACGGACACGGACAACAATACGCACTACAATGCAGTCGCATGCATTGAACAACCAAGACACTTAAAAACTAAAGAGATAGAAAACCTATTCAGTCCAAAGTTCTTGGAACCAAAGTCTAGATGATACTCTTCCGAGAATCACTCACTCAAAGTCCAGCGTTGTTGTCGTTCCGCAGCCCTCGAAGTTTCTCTTCCAGGAAACCTCGCGTCTTCAATTGGCCACTCTTCAAACTTCAACTTCTTCGCCGGAACACGTCGGCTTCACACCCGCAGCTGTTGCCACGCGTCTTCGCTCGATAGCGGTAAACACACGCTCTTGCCTGTAGCTCGAGCCTTCACCCCAGGTGGAAATCCTCTTCATCTCCGGCTTCGTCCCTACGGACCAAAACCTTCGCCGAATACACGGCGGAATCCCTACGCGCTCTGGCGCTCACTTCCGTCTACTCCTGCTTTCTCGTCTCGGCCGCTCGATTAAATACCTTCCGCGCCACCTTCCAGAGAGTTCTCGTCATTTCGTCGGCGCGATACGCAGCGAAGGCTGGGGAGAGGCGCGAGACGGTTCGCCTGCCCTCCCCGGAGGATGATTCAACTCGGTCTGACCACGCCCCGTTCCTTCTAGAAAACTCGCGGGCTTGCTGGGCCGCCGATGTGGGGTGAGGAGGTTCGTCTGCGAAGCCACGCTTCGCGGGGAGAGCGCGCGCCCGGGGAGCCTTGGATGTTTGTTTTCTTTTTTTTTCTTTTGACCTCGCGGCGTTTCTCCCGCCCGTTGTCGCAAGAATTTGGCGGCGCGCCCGTTTTTAGCGCTCGTTCTGTGACACCGGGAACGTGCGGCTTCTTACGGTTCGAGCTGCAACGACTCACTGCTAGAGTAGGTTGGTTTTGATTATCAAGCTGATATTACTGTCATCCTTTGTTTCCACTTATCAGTTCTATCGATGCCGTTTATGAAATACATTGACGAAATTCGATCAAACTTCAAGGAAGGCACACCCACGCCAGGGTGGAGGGGATTCATGGGTGGGCTGGAGCCTTTTTTTTCCAAAATTCTCGCATGCCCCCCCCCCTTCGCTACCGCCCTCCAGGAGCAAACATAGTTAAAACATGACGCATCAGTTCTGTGCCTCCCTGCCCCCCTGCAAGAACACAATCGACGTTGATCCACCCAGAAAAATTGTGGCAGTGCCCTTAACCCACGCGCTCGACATGTGAATGCTTCAGCGTACTCGCATTCATTGCCTAACTAAAAGCTACATATGTGTAGCACATAGATGATAGAACCATGATGTTTGGTGAATTTACATCGACATCTCGTTATCCGATATGAAGTCTTACAGAAAGTGCCCTGATCGCACCTAGTTTCTTTTAAAGCGCCGCTAACGTTGTCAGTGTGCGGTGGAGACTGTGCAACATGACCAGTGTCTCCCGCCGAGCTTCAAGACACTGGGCTTCGCTGTACAAAGTGAACCTGTGCGTTTCAGCGCTTTGGGTGACGCTGGCCACGCTGTACACTGTGTTCCAGTGCCTTGCAGCACCCTGTAGTACACTGCGACACACTGTACAGCGTTTCCAGTGTCAACCTGCAGCGCGCTGAAACGCACTGGAGGTTACTGGAAACGCTGTTTTTTTCGATAGGGATGGTAATATCGTCAGCATACAGCACGTGCGTTGTGCCTTCAACATTATCCAGCTGAGTCGGGCGTTTCATCATAGCCAGATTAAACAACAGGGGTGAGAGGACCACACCTTGTGGGGTGCCTCTCGTACCTAATTGATAGGGGCCGTATTCTTCATCTTGTATTCGGATGCATGTCTCAGTCAGAGAGGAATTGTCGAATGTATTGAAACATGTGTCCACAGTTGGTTTGAAAAAGGTGCTTCAGTACTATATCATGCGCGACGTTGTCAAAGGCCCTTCAAATCTAGAGCGAGTACTGCCTTGTCATTAGGAGTGTATTCTAGAGGATTTAGAATTTCGCGGTTTAATTGAAGCATGACATCCAGTGCGGACTGGTGCGGGCAGAACCCGAACAATGTGTCTGCAAATATGTGTTGGTTTTCCGAAATTCGGACAAGTATCTCGCACCGTAGTCCCCCTCAGTTTCCCGCACAAGACGTGAGAGAGATGGGGCGAAGGTTGTCCGTGTTTATGGCTTTGTCGGCTTTCGGAATGAAAGTGATCAGGGCGGCCTTCCATTCGATTGGAAGGGGTGTCCCACCAAGCCATATATAGTTTATGTACCCGAGAAGTGCGTCGTAGGCCGGGTCGGGAAGATTGGCAAGTAATTTCACTGTTACTTTGTCTCTCCCCTGTGCCGTTCCCCGCTTCTTTTTAGTCGGGGCCGCCTTCAGGTCTAGGAGCTGGAATGGTTGATCCAGCTCCGCGTTCTCGGAGCCTGCATACGAGTACGCTGGCCCGTGGGGGTCATGTCGGACCCACAGGTTTTGATCGCATAGTTTGCATGCCGATTTGGAGGTGTCTCCGTCGAAGGCATGGATTGCCCGTTGGATATGTTTTCGTGTCTCGGCTCTGGTTTGGGTCGGATCGATCAAGTCGCGAAAGAGACGCCAAGTGTTTCGGCTGGGCATTTGTCTAGCAGCCGTGTTGCATCAGTCTACCCAATTTTAGTTGGCGAGCTGGGCCGCGTACTCTGCCGCTGCAATCGGCCGATTGTGTTTTTGGCGGCGGCATCTGTGGACGAGGCTGTGCCGCGCCTCCCAAAGGTGAAGGAGGTGATTGTCCACCTTTGGCGTAGCCTCCTAGAGTTGATCTTGAGTTTCCATCGAACAAAGGCGTGTAACCAATTTTTGTGACCATTTGTGGTAACCTGTTTCGTGAATAGGGGCCAGATTAGTGCAGGTTTTCCGAAACTTTGTCCAGTCGGGTATGCGGGCTTAGACATAGGGTCGTGTCATTGGTTTGGTTGGGGCGGTGGTGTTCAGTGCGCAGCGATCACTGCCGAGGGTTTCCTCTGCGTTGGCCCCGTCTGCAAGTCTAATGTTTTTGGTGAAGGTAAGGTCCAGACACGTGTACCGAGTCACGGAGTTACCTACCCGCGTTGGATGTGCAGGGTCGGTGTAAGAGTAAAGCCCAGCGTGAACACAAGTTCCGCTAGCTTGCGCCCCACTTCTCATCTCGCATGGTGCTCTGTGAGCGTTGAAATCACTCACGATCACCATAAGATTCCTTCCGGCAGCCTTCAGGGCGTGAATGAATCATTCACCATGAAATAGTTCAGGATACTTCCGGCAATACAAGATAGTTGTATGAGACTTCTTGTTTTCAATACAAAAACCAATGACCTTCTGTGGCAGAACACATGTTTTTCTGGCACAAGTCCTGGGTTAGGTTCACAGTTGACGAAAAGATCATTGTAATTCTTTACATCTCTTTCGGATGTTCGCTCACTGACAACACAAATTTTGCAGCCACAAGAATAACCAACGTTGTCGACGGCGACGCAGGCTGAAGCTGTCACCTTAATATAGATATGGCGAAGCCCCTTTCCTGTCCGAACTTGCGCAGCAACGTCGTTCTCATCCTTTTATCACATTTCTGTTGCTGGATAATTTATGGGTAGAGCTGCGTAAGCACAGACGTTGTTGTTGCATAGTTTAGAAAGTATTGGTTACCATGCGTTTGCGAATTGTACCGTGTGTGAGTGCTTTAATACCTTTCACCACTACTAACGCACAGCTGAATAAGACACTATGTAACTAAAACAATTACGTGTTGTCCCGGCTTTACGGCAGGTTCGTCACCTTACGCTCCGACAAGGCTTGCTGCATGGGTTGCTTGTACACGCGCAGCTCGGCTAAGTGAAAAATGAAGAGCCTTACGTCGTTCAGTCTTCACGCATGAATGCAGCGCACAGGTTAAGGCATGTACCCCAAAACTCATTAAAGTGCCTTTAGGCATTTCTAATGTATTGCTTTTATGATGAATTATTCTCTACCGTTTAAAAATAAAATGAATAAATGAACAACCAATGCTGCTTCGAGAACGTCTGAGCACTTCAAGTACACCTTTGATATTCGTGCTGAGATTCATAGCTCAGCATACATGCGCTCAGTTTTTATTAATACTGTTGGTCTCGTAAAAACTAATATTAAAGCATGCATTGAAGAAGAAACAAAAGATTGAATACATCAGTAATAAAAGAACTGTCATTTCTTGGGCGGATTCATGGGACTATTTGATGGGCGGTTGAAAGCTTCCGCGAAAAGGAGCGAGTTCTTGGCCGGCACGTTACACTCGTCACCTCCCGTCTGCGGTCGCTTCGAGCACTGCGAATAGCAGAATGCCAGAAAAAAGATGTGCTTGTCAGTGAATATTTCGAGGTGAAGAATCCGGAAGTCATCCAAGGCGAGGTAGTCCAGCGTTACCGCCGAAGTAAAGCTCGCGTAAGCAACTTCCAGACCTGCCACTACGGGAAACACTCTCAATGGACGCCACTTTGTGCTGTTCGTCATAGCGTGGACATCGCAGTTGGATTTCTCGGCATGCACTGTGGCTACAGTGAGCTTCAGCCATACACCACGCACACGAGTGACGTCCACCGTAACACCTGTTTCGTCTAACGTTTTGAACATTTGTTGACCCGCTATTGAGCCCAGTGCGCCGTATTTTATGGCCAGCGTGGCGTTATAGTAAAAGAGTGGCGGGTTTAGGTCGCCGATAGCGATTGTCATCGAGTTGGGGAAGTATGAATAAAACCCGGCCGTAACTGGAAATGTGTGGACGTTGTACACAACCTGAAAACGTTCATGGTTCCGTAGGCGCTGGTAAATTTTTGAACACACCAGCAGATTTGTCATGAAATTCTTGCCGTTCATGTCCGGAAACACGCTGTGCAGTGCCTCGCGATCCCTTTTGACAAAGAAGTCGTTGTGCGGCATTACGATGCGTTTCATATTATCCAGCTTTGAAAATGCCATGCGCTTGCTGTCTTCGTCCACCCATGAAAGGTCATTGATCAGACTCTTGATGTTCCCCTTCATGCTTCGCAGAAAGCCGAAGGCATGGTCCCGGCTCTCGATGTGGCCGTAGTGGTCGGTCATCATTTTTGACACAACGGAGAGGCCCAGAAGGGATTAGACGTACCTCACGCAGCCGTGCTCCTTCATTGTTTGCAGTTCAGAGTTCGAGCCCCGGAATCTCAACAATGGTCTACCGACGACCACCAAAGGTGCGTCTGAATGAATATCCACGACAACCCGATGACAAACTCTACGCGAGTGAATTTCTTCAGCAATCTTTCTGTAGTGTCTAGTATCTTGATGTCTTTGACGATCACTGTGCTGTTGCCGGTCCCGTTGAATGGTTTCTCGTGCTTAGCGAGGAGATTCAACCAGAAGCCTGCGGGCACCGTCGGTGTTCGACCATCGAGGTCACTTGCACTGAACCATTCTTGTTGAGGAGCGTCGTATAGGAAGTCAATCTTGACTTCCACAATGGTATTTTGAATTTCAACCAACTCGGCCTTTTTGATTTTGACTTGGGAGTTGCTGATACCAAGTATTTTGTAGTAATTGCTCAAGTAGATGTCGTACTGACCGGTGTGCGCGGGCTACGCATGTCCTGCTCCCAAGCGGCATCCAGACGACCTCGCAAGATGAGAAGTGTTGCAGATTCTCGAACGACGGTGTTGGTTATGTCGAAAAGGAAGCTCATCTGCCAGTTAGTCCCAAGTCAACCGTGATGTCTAGCGGGTGCTTCGAGACTGGCGTACTGTGCTCGGGTCAGGTCAGGCTGAGGGATTTGCGGAACTCGGTGAAGAGCCTCAGGTTCTCTGTGAGATCTGTGGCGGCTCGGTTGCAACTCTCGAAGAACTGTGCTGCTTTCCCGACGTGCGACTTGTCCTCTCTGACCTTCCTGATTGCCACATTCAAGGCTGCGGCTCTCATCCGGTCTTCAGTGGACACCTGACGACTGAGATCGTCCCCCGTGCCACAGACGTACGCGTGGAAGTCGTGGCACGGGTCGGCCGCCTTGTTGATGGCTGCGCTCAGTTCTTCGTCGAAGGCGATGCAGTCGTCGGTAACGCACGTCGCCACTTTCTTGCGCTGCATGTTAGTTTCATAAAAGTAGGCCAACAGAACAGCGCCAATGACCACCAGCAGCAGCAGCAGCAGCGTGGCTGCAGTGATCACCACAATGATTTGGTGTTTTCTGATGGTTCTCGCTGCCTCCGCGGTCGTAGGGTCAACAACCTGCGAATATAAGTGGTTTAGTTGGGTCCATTATTAGGCTTGCTGTTTTACGGTAAAAATAAACAAGGGGTCACAACTTCTAAGGCTTGTTTGCAGGAAGTGGTAGTTGCCATTGACCAGACAACTTTTATGATAATATGCCCACCATGAGGGTCGGCTGGTATGCTCTATTACAAATAATTGTAGTGCAAGATTATAACCGCAGACTGCTGAGCATGTTGGCAGTGAGCGTCAATGAAAAGAAAAGGAAGACATGGACGTGAATGATGAGGATCAGGCTGAACAATCGAATTTCTGCTATCGAAACTATTTTAGCATGACTGCATCGGTCTATTTGGTCTTGAATAATAGCACTCGTGTTGTACTTCAGATTTCATTGATAGCATCAATATACTTCAGGCGCCGATTGAAACATTCGATTCCATTCGACCATTGTTAAGTAATTTTGCGTATGAAGAATATTTGCACAAAAAGGCAAATGCTGTTGACAAATAGCAAAAGCACAATGCAGAAAAAACCTTATGGGCGAATTAACAGAAATCCAGGAGTAATACTCGGGCCATCAGTTTTGGAGCAACAATGTGTGAACTTTCGGTTGAGAAATCGTTCATGCTGTCAGAAGTCAGGGTATCCCACTTCAGGGCTGTTTAATGCACTTACACCAAGAAAGGCACGGATGGTGAATAGACTAAGACATGCTAGCTCACATGCTGCGTTACGCTAGAAAGAAGAAAACCGCATAACCTTGAGCAACATTGGTGGGCGCTGCGGATGGGGTCAGTTGTTTCAAGTACCCGATGCCGTTAAGAGTGGACAAACAGACAACGACAGACAGACAGACAGACAGACAGACAGATTAAAATTTTTGCGTCGAAGGTCCCCAAGAAAAATTATCGTCTTCAAAAGTTTGTTCTAAGCTCGCCGTCATGGCTGTGGTTGGCTTGAAAAATCCCGCGTTTAAAGACAGATATACCTAAGGAGGAGGATTGAAAGAGGAAGGACGGGGAGGTTGGACAGATATATCTAATGACTTGGACGGGGGGATGACCACCGCTGTAGATCAACATGACAGAGAATCGGACGCGTAATCTACAGCTTGCACGTTCGGTCCTTGCCAACAACACGTTGCCTCTTCTTCCACAATACTTCCTTCGCATTCAACTCGTAATTACAACAATTAACATACGATACATATCCAATATAGGCGACAATATTGGCTAACTGTTGTGAATAGTGGAGTTAAAAATGATGATGTCGCTCTAATGCGCACTTGTTGAGCGGTTTCTTAGACGTTCAATGCCTCGGCATACCATTTGCATTTTGTTCAAAAGCATATTTATTAGTATTGATAGTTTGAGTGCGGGAAAATAGTTAAAACACGCGTGCAAAGGGATTTGCCCTGGCACCCACGTAGAATGATTTCCCTTTTGGTTTGCATTAATGGACAGTAACAAGTGTTGTGTGCAGCTGTGTGCTTGCATTAAATAGGCTGATGCAGTTATTTGTGTTGAAGTACTTTCATATCAGTCAAAATTTATAAGGATATTGTCTCGTCAGTCTGCCTCGACGGATCAGTGCCTAAGGTGCTCGGCTGCTGACCCGAAGGTCGCGGGTTTGATTCCAGTCGTGGTGGTCCCATTTATGTAAAGCGAAATCGTAACCTGGTGTTTTGTGCGATATCACTCCATGCACGCTAAATAACCCCAGATGATGGAAGTTTTCCAAGTCCTCCTGTATGGTTGCTTTCATAATCATATATCGGTTTTCTACCTAAAACTCCTATATATATATATATATATATATATATATATATATATATATAAATATATATATGTTATTTAACAATAATATCAAACCCGTCAGGAATTTTTACAGGAGTGAGTTGGAAAGTGTCAACAAACATTCTATATTCACATACTTATACAATTGTATGGGTACAAAAAATCATGGTATAAAATGATAATACTTATGAACCTACATTATTAACGAGGCACACGTCTCAGTCACATGTGCACACACTGAAAAAAACACAAAAAGAAAGAAAAGGGCAAGAACGCAACATACAAAGTTGGTACCGCCTTCCGCCTTTTTGAACCACAAATGTACTAGCAGGGAGGACAAGGATCAGTACAATCCTGATAGCGTCGCCATCATGTAGCTGATAGAACGGCTTGGCCGGCAAGTTCGTAAAATTTGTTGAAAGTGGGCTGCACAACCACCGTCTGGGGTAAAGCATTCCACTCTCGCACTGCCCGCGGGAAAAACGCAGAACTAAAGTTATTGTTGGTGCATAAATATTCTTGCAGTGTAAGGTGATGCTTGTGACGGTTTTCTCTAGAAGTGTTGAAAGAAATGTAGGTGTTCGAATCTACTTTAAGTTTGTTGTGTAGGATTAGGTACATAAATTTGAGTCGGGATAGCATCGCACGACTGGCTAGCATGTGAAGGCCAATATCTGTCAGCATTTGCGTAAGCGAGTTGGTGCGCGTATATCTGTTACAGATAAAACGCGCGGCTTTGCGCTGGATGGCTTCAATAGTGGCTATGCGTTTTTGGGTAGACGGGAAAGATGCCACGCTCGCATATTCTAAGATAGGGCGTATAATCGTCGCATAGGCCAAGAGCTTGGCCTCTCTTGTCGAGTATCGCAAAGCCTGCTTTTAAAAACATTAGCTTCCGCATCGCTTTGTCAGTCACGTGATCTACATGCGCCGACCATCCGAGATCTGACGATATGACGACGCCCAAGTACTTGTACTGAGTGACTGTTTTAAGGATGATGTCATCATAGCCATACGGGAAAGTAAGTTTGAATTTCTTTTTTGTTACTGTCGTTGCAACTGTTTTATCGAAGTTGATGACCATTTGCCACCTCTCGTACCATTGTGCTAACGAGGCGAAATCATTGTTCAAACTTATTTGATCTTGCTGGCTTTGTATTTCTTTATACAGGACGCAGTCATCTGCAAATAACCTAATTTTAGATTGAACCCTACAAGTTATGTCGTTTATAAACAAAAGAAGCAGGATAGCAGCCAGAACTGAACCCTGAGGTACTCCAGAAAGCTCCGGCATAACTTCAGACGTGCTGGCACCTAACTGGACAAATTGGCGGCGGTCAGTTATACAGCACTTAATCCAGCGGAAGATTGGTCCATCCCCTAGAATATGTCTGAGTTTTTGAAGAAGCTTGGCATGGCAGACATGGTCAAATGCCTTTGAAAAGTCTAGTAGAATTATGCATATTTGTGCCTGATCGTTTATTCTTTTAGCGAGATCATGCAGGATTTCTACAAGTTGGGTAACGGTAGAGAAACCAGCCCTGAAGCCATGTTGATGGGGATGAAGAACATTGTTTTCCTCGACGAAACTGGGTAATAGATTTTAGTATAATAAGCTCTAAAATTTTGCAGCAAGTACATGTGAGAGAAATAGGCTTATAATTAGACGGAGAAGAAGGATTACCAGATTTGTAGACAGGCACTATTTTTGCCATTTTCCATTCGGCTGGCAAGCATTGTTCTGAAACTGACTTGTTGTAGAGAAGACATGAGTATTTGCTTACGGGTTCGGTGTAGCGTTTCAGGAAGCAGTTCGGGATTCCGTCTGGGCCGGTGGACTTCTTATTGTCTAACTTCAATAGGAGTAAAATCACGCCTTCTTCGGTTATGACTCGTGCACTTAGCGTCTCGTTTCTCTTTATATTTTCTGGCCTGTAGGCATGCTCAATGCCATTGTCAGGAGCATATACGGAATCGAAAAAAACGTTAAACGTTTCTGCTTGTTGCTTTTCTTCCTTGGGTGACAGTGGTTTTGCACTGCTTTCTTTACATCTAACATATCGCCAGAATTTTTGGGGTGAATGTTGGATAATGTTGCTAAGCGTTGTACTGCAGTAGTGCTGCCTTGATTACTTTGTTTCTTCTTTTAGCAGCCTGTATATTGAATTTATTTTTTGGTAGAAATCCGGGTCCAGGAGGACCCTAATACATTTCCTCTGTCATCTCATTCTTCGTTTTCCCCGCAGGGGCGCCTGCGCAAGTAGGCGTTTGGTGTGTAGCGACACCACAGACCCGAGCTAACGGGGGAGTTGTTACTCCCTCCCACGCATAGCCGTGCATGGCTTTGCCGTGTCCGGGGAAAAGGGGATCCTGGGGGTTGAGCCGACGCTGGGTGATTGGACCTTTAAGGCCCCCTGGCAGAGGCAACACACCTCTTTGGCGCCGGCTTCACGTAGACGGCACCCCTGGGCTGACCCACCCAGGGGAAATCGGCAGTCGTCTTTTCCTATCTCTCTCTTCCTACATCTTCGTCTTTATCTCTTACTATTTATCTGTCCTGTCTTCTACTCTCTTCTGTTTACTTCCAAATTTCCTGGCGGCAAGGGTTAACCTTGTGTAGTTACCCAACCTTGGGTAGTTATATCTGGTTATAGCGGCGATGTATGACTGGCGCCTTCAAGTGTTCTACCTTGTAGCGTCCCCCTGTTGGGCTCGGTGGTGGGTGGTCACCATCGCCGCCGAACATGAAATGCACCACATGGCAAAATCTTTCCCCCCTTACAATGATTGGTCCCTGAAAAGAAACCGCACCGATGAAAGCTCCAAACGAACCGGAAGCGATTGTGACCACTTCCCACGCTATTTAGTCATACACTCTCTAGCAGATAACGTCTCAGTTGCAGGACTGTCGGTTTTCCTGATAGCTGAAACCCTTGCTAACCTAATAGGCAAAAAGTACGACGCAAAGAAACTGTCATCCGGTGATCTTCTTGTTGAAGTAAGCCAGAAACAGCACGCAAATACTCTCCTTAAACAGAAGCAGTTCGCCCACCTGGACGTGTCTATCACCCACCATCGCAGCCTTAACACTGTTCAAGGCGTCATTTCACAACGTGATCTGATGCGAGAAACTGAAGCTGACCTCCTTGAAGGCTTTCGAGAGCAAGGCGTAGTAGCCATCCGTCGGATAACCATCAGGCGAAACAATGAAGAAGTGGTGACGCCTCATATAGTACTAACATTCAACCGCTCCACCCTGCCAGAATCCGTGAAAGCTGCGTTCCTTCACTGCGAAGCCCGCCCTTACATACCCAACCCTAGAAGGTGCTACAAATTCCAGAAATATGGACATGGGTCGAATACCTGTCGCGGAAAACAAACATGTGCAAAATGTGGTGATCATGAGCACCCAACAGAGAGCTGTACTTCCACGCAAACAGAGTACCCTAACTGTCACGGGCCACACGCATCGTACTCGCGGACATGTGAAATTTTCAAAAAGGAAAAGGAAATTATCCAGATAAAAGTAATGGAAAACATCACATTCTCTGAAGCCCGGAAGAAGGTGCCACTCTTCTCCGGAAGAACTTACGCTAACGCAGCACACCGGGGGGCCGGGCGGCGTCTAGTGACGGTGGGCACGCAATACACCTTTGCTGATGCGTGCACATCTTTGCTTCCCACCAAGCAGCCACAGCCTGCGCCAACCTTTCACGTCCCAGAGGTCGAACTTCATCAGATCCCAGGGACCACAAAGACAACTGAGACACCTGTCTCTTCTGACCAACCTCCATTAGCTTCTGAGGGTCTACCAGAGGCAATGGAAGTGACACCAGGATCCTCAGCGTCTAAGATGCTGACGAAATCTCCCCAAAAGAGGCGCGGCTCCATAGATCGCCTCAGAGGGAAAAGACACCCGCCAGTGAAGCCTCCTAATATAAGCAGCGAAGTATGAATGAGTCACGCTCTTTTTCTCATACATAAAAATGGCTGCCGAAAATATCATCCAATGGAACTGCCGAGGCTTACTTAAGAACTTAGACGACATCTATGAAATATTCGCACAACACCAACCAAACATACTTTGCTTACAGGAAACACACCTAAAACCTACACACACTAGCTTTTTGAAAAGATATGTGGTATACCGAAAGGACAGACAGGGCACTACCCATTCATCTGGTGGTGTCGCTATCGTGGTGCAAAAAGCAGTTCCGTCTCAAAGCCTCACTCTGGTTACCGGCTTAGAAGCAGTGGCAATACGAACCCTAATTTTTTGGACGAGTAACAACCGTGTGTTCACTATACATCCCTCCAGACTACCAACTCTCTACTAAAGAATTTGAAGCACTCATCGATCAGCTTCCGCATCAATTTCTGTTGGTTGGAGATTTTAACGCACACCACCCTTTACGGGGATGTAGAAGAACGGATTCTCGAGGCTCCTTAATTGAAAACTTTCTGTTGTCCTCCGGCTCCTGTATATTTAATAAAAAAGAGCCAACATATTTTAATGCAGCGCACAACTCATACACAGCAATAGATCTTGCTATCGGATCTCCTTCACTCTTGGCAACCACTAAGTGGGCTGTAATTCATAACCTTTATGGAAGTGATCATTTTCCTGTTTGTCTAAAATACAAAGGAAATACGAGTACAATGACTGTGAATGTAACCAGGTTCCGAGAGGAGGGTGCGAACTGGACGAAATTCCGAAAACTCTCAAAACTATCGCGCTCATCAATTGAAACCCTAAGCATCGATGAATCTGAAGCGTTGGTCACATTGCACATTATACAGGCCACACAGCAATCCATCCCACATACATCTAACAATACACAGAACAAAAGATGACCTTGGTAGAACTCCGAGTGCAAAAATGCTCGTGACAATCAAAACAAAGAATGGTCAAAATTCCGCATGTATCCTACAGTCGGAAACTTGGTGAATTTTAAGCGTGCAAAAGCAAACGGTAGACGTGTCCGACGAGAATCTAAACGACAGAGCTGGCAATCCTTCCTCTCATCGGTGAACTCTTACACTGACACGCATAAGGTGTATAACAGAGTAAGAGCACTTCCAAGGGTACAGCACTCATCCGTTGCCCCTTGTTAGTACTGCTGGTGATACACTGGAACACCAGGCAGATGCCTTAGGCCAACACTTCGAGTATATTTTCAGCTCTTCACATTATACAGACTCCTTTAGGCGATACAAACTTGCCGAGGAACGTAAACCTATTCGTGATGACAGGCCATCGGCAGGAGGGTACAATGCCCCCTTTACTATAGGTGAACTAAAGGCAGCACTGGCAAAGTGCGGCAGCTCAGCAGCAGGCTCGGACAGGATTACTTACGGCATGCTGAAACATTTACACGAAGAAACGCTTGACGCCATTCTCATTCTTTTCAACAATGTATGGTCCTCTGGGCGTCTGCGTATGACCTGGAAAAAGGCAGTTATCATACCCATCCTTAAACAAGGACAAGAAGCCACACTTGCTGCTAGTTACAGGCCAATAGCGCTCACCAGCTGTTTGGGCAAGGTGTTCGAAAAAATGATGAATCGCCGCCTTATGTATTACCTTGAATATAATGGCCTCCTTGATCGTCATCAAGCTGGATTCAGGTCTGGCCTGTCGACAACTGACCAACTGGTAGCATTTGAATCCTATGTCAGAGATGCCTTCATTCATAAACAACACTGCCAACTGTATTTTTTGACTTGGAAAAGGCTTACGACACGAGATGGCGTTATGGCATTCTCCGTGACCTGCGATCTTTTGGAGTGTCAGGAAATATGCTGAATACTATTGAAAGCTACCTTTCTGACCGTACATTTGTGGTTCATGTTGGTAATGCCTTATCGAAGTGGTTTACGCAAGAAAATGGCGTCCCCCAGGGCGGTGTTCTTAGCTGCACATATTCATCGTAAAAATGAACTCCATAAACACCATACTGCCTAAAACAATCTCCTACTCTGTATATGTGGATGACATTCAGATCAGCTTCAAATCATGCAACATAGCCACGTGTGAACGTCAGATTCAGTTGGCATTAAACAAGCTGTCAAGCTGGGCAGACAAAAATGGCTTTAGGTTAACTGTGACAAGACTGTTTGCGTACTCTTCTCAAAACTACGTGGCATAAGGCCACCCTCAACATTTCAATCAATGGACAAACCATACCTATTAAAAAAGATCACAAATTTTTAGGTGTTGTGGTTGATGAAAAGCTCAGCTTTGATACACATATCAAACAGCTACGACTTAAGTGCCTGAAAGTCTTAAACCTGCTCAAGATTCTCTCGCATCAGTCATGGGGCACAGACCGTGACTGTCTACTCGACCTTCTCAAAAGTGTAGTACTATCACGTATTGATTACGGCTCGGTAGTTTACGAGTCAGCTTCACGATCTGCATTGAAGATGCTTGACCCAGTGCACCACCTTGGGCTTCGGCTGGCCAGCGGTGCTTTCCGAACCAGCCCGACAGCCAGCCTGTATGTTGAGACAGACCGGTGGTCACTAGAACGGCGACGTCAGCTTACAAGTGTCACGTATGCGACCAAGGTGCTTTCCCATGTCGACCACCCAGCTCGCGCGCTATTGCAGGTTACATCGAACGCCCTCCTGTTTTTGAGGCGACCATCAGCTACGCCATCGTATTCCCTCAGAGTGGCCTCACACCTTGGAAATATGCACATGCCGGTCTCCAATCTTCAACTAACCTCTCACAAGGACACTGTTGTGCCATGGTAAATGCACGCTATCGATTGTGATTTGTCATTCCTAGAGGTAGGAAAAAACGGCCACCCAGTCGCAATCGATCAACACTTCAAGTACCTGCAGGCCAGATACAGGTGTGCTCAATATTATACTGATGCCTCCAAGTCCTCCGCAGTCGCATATGCGGCACACGGTCCCGCTTTCTCTGAATCTAGAACAATGAACGAACATACCAGTATATTTACTGCAGAATGCTATGACATACTTATAGCTGTAATACACATTTTAAAGGAGAAAGAATCAGCCTCAATCATATACACAGATTCTCTCAGTGCTGTGACTGCGCTGTCCTCCACTAAGATACTCAAAAACCCAGTTACTAATACACTTCGAAAATGCATCATGTCAGCCCGCAAATCTAAGCTCAAAATCACGCTATGCTGGATTCCGGGACACTGCAACATTGCTGGAAATGAGATAGCGGACAAACTTGCGAAGTCAGCAGCACTCCGGCCGTCAGTTGACGTAGACACCATCCCGTACGAGGACCTGAGGCCACTCATCACATCCGGAATGCATAGACAATGGCAAGAAGAATGCAACGCAGCAAATGCAAATAAACTGCACTTAGTAAAGCCAAGAATAGGAAGATATGTGACTGAAACACGTAACAGGCACCAAGAGGTTGCACTGTGCAGACTCAGGATCGATCATACACATGCAACACACTCACACCTTTTAAACAACTCTCCAGCACCACATTGTGCAAAATGTGGTGATGAGCTGTCTGCCGTTCACGTTCTAATTACCTGTCCGTACCTCGAACCAGAAAGACTGTGTCACTTTCCAAAGCTGTACAAATGTCACATTCCACCTCATCCACAATTTTTTCTTGGAGACGATCCCTTGTTTCCCCCAAAAGTAGTGTTAAAGCTTTTAGCTAGTGTAGGCTTCCTACATTCCATAACATATTCTCACTAATCTCAGCCTCCTCTCAATCCTGAGGGAATCGCTGAGATTTTTTTATCATATGTCATGCAGCACGCACTCCTTGTCTTGACAGGGGCTGTTGACGACACGGCATGACTTTGTAAAACTCAAGAGCATAGCCCGTTGTAAACCCATCACACATAGTCACTACACCTAAGTTTAAGTCCTATACATTACTCTTTTATTCTTGCCACCCTGAGTAGACTTTTTATAATCAAATCGACCAAAAACCGTGTGTTTGGCGCTCTCTGGCCTGAGTTGCCCTTGCGCCACTAAAATCTACCACCACCATCATCATCATCATCATTCTTCGTTTTATGTGAATTACATCGCGCGTGATCCATGGGTTGTACTTGTTAGAGTTCTTTTGAATTTGTGGGATATATTGTCTCAAGCAGTGCATAACATGTGCTTTGAACAAGAGCCAAACCTTGTCTAAGCCAGCCGAGCCGTCTGAGACCAGTTCATGGAAGTTGTAGTACTCATGGGCTAGGTAGGTCATAATGGCATCGTCATCTGCTCTGTTAAAGGCGTACACGGACTTTCTACTACCACGTTAAGCAACTTTTTCTGGAAGTGTTAGCGTACACAAAACTATATCATGGTCAGATATTTCTTCAAAAACTTCGACAATGTATTTCCCTTTCAAAAAGAAATCACTCAAAAAAACGAGGTCTGAGATGGAGCTTGAAGTGCCATGCACACGAGTAGGCCCCCCGCCGTGGTGGTCTAGTGGCTAATGTACCCTGCTGCTGACCCGCAGGTTGCGGGTTCAAATCCCGGCTGCGGTGGCTGCATTTTCAATGGAGGCGGAAATGTTGCAGGCCCGTGTGCTCAGATTTGGGTGCACGTTAAGGAACCCCAGGTGGTCGAAATTTCCGGAGCCCTCCACTACGGCGTCTCTCATAATCTTATGGTGGTTTTGGGACGTTAAACCCCACATATCAATCATGCACACGAGTAGGCTGAGAAACAACTTGGGTAAGGTTGAAAGTGAACAGAAGACTTGGCAATATATTGTTTGTTACACTTGGTGCGCATAGAGAGTGCCAATTAATATCGGGGAGATTGAAATCTCCTCCCATTATTATGCCGCTCCCTGCCATGTGATCTTGCATATAATCTAGAAGCTGATCAAGATATGACGCTTCGGCTTGGGGGGGGGTGTATATACCGTACCAACACAGATTTTATTCTGGCCTAGCTGAACCCTACACCAGACCGCCTCTACACCTGAAATGTCTGGCATCACTGTGTAACCTATGCCCTGTTTTAGGAGCAAGGCGACACCACCGCCTCTATCTGGTCTATCTTTTCGGATAATAAAATAGCCCGGTGGAGCCACCTCACAGTTTCCAATATCATAGTGTAACCAAGTCTCAGTCACACAAATAATGTCGGGTCCGAGTAAAAGAAGGTTTGCTTCAAAGTGTTCGATTTTATTGGTAAGGCTGCGCGCATTAACGTTAAGCACAACTAGCGCCGAGGGTGGTTTCGAGGTCGCCCGGCTTGTTCGTTGTCCCTGCTTTCGTTTTTTGCGACTTCCACTATGTCGTTACTGTGATCATCCCAGGTGTACAGGCGATTATTAATTCTGACATTATCGTAAGACAAGAAAACTTTGTCTTTCTGGTCTCGGTGTTCCTTTGTTCTTTCCCAGAGCTTTCTTCTAATTTGTCTGATTACGGGCGAGAAATCCTCGCTAATTGAGTATTCCGTTCCTTTTAGCTTCTTGCGGTTTTTAAGTATATTGTCTTTATCCCGATAGTCAAGTAACTTTAAGATTACAGGTCTGTTTTTAGGACTGCCAGTAGCCTTCCGTCGCCCAAGACGGTGAATTCTTTCTATGCCAGCCGTTTTTATTCCAATTTTATCTTCAAAATTCCTTTTTCAACAGCGTCAAGTAAATCCTGGTGCGTTTCAGTTTCAAGTTCCTTGACACCATACACAACAAGGTTAGACCTACGGCCTCTGTTATCTAACTCGTCAATTTTTTTAGTCAAAGATGCAAATATATTTTTAAGTTTATCAACCCTTTCCATGCATTCAAGTACCTGTTTTTGCATTTTGCCTATTCTTTTCTAACTATTTATCTATAGCTGCAAGCTTTTGGTTGGTCACCATTTTTTTCGTTCTTTATCTCCTGGATATTCTTTGCAATTATTTTGAGCTGTTCTTCAAGCACAGTGTCACGAGGCCCAGGATTACTCTCGACGTCCCCCGCCAGCAACAGCAACAAAAGCAAGGAAGACGATAAATCACAGAACCATTCAAGCAAACGGTGTGGGCACGGCAGCAACACCAGGCATACATTACTGCTATGAAAGCATTTGCCTAATCACTTTCTCACCTTGACGGCAAAAAAGAAGGGGTTTTAGCGATGCATTTTGGCATTGCCGCCGTGCCCAGTGAAGGATCCCTCGCCAAGATAGTCTCTTAAGTAGCAGCACCGTGACGTCATGGTCTCGGACAATGTTGCGCTGTTCGCTGGGAAGTGACCGCCAACGCCATCCGGTGCCCGATGATAAGGCCAGTTATGTCCAGTGCTCGTGGGTAGGCGTTGAAAATACATTGATGAGTTGCCCGATGTCGGTCCAGCCGCATAACCTGGACGGCAAACAAGACTGGGTTTGAGCGATGCATTTTGGCATTGCCGCCGCGCCCACTATATATATATATATATATATATATATATATATATATATATATATATATATATATATGTATATATATGTATATGTATGTATATATATATATATATATATATATATATATATATATATATATATATATATATATATATATTTATATATATATATATATAAGGTAAAGAGGTGTATACCTCAGCGCTCGTTTTTCCGTGTTTTAACACAATATTAATGAGATCTAACAGACAGTAATGCCAAGAAATGTACAGGGGAAGTTATTAGAACCAATGGAATGTAAATAGGAAGAAAGAAAAGTGGATGAAAAAATAACCAGCCGTGAGCAGGAATCGAACCTACGACCTTCGAATAACGCGTTCGATTCTCTAACCACTGAGCTATCACAGCGGCCTTCTCTCCATCCACTTTTTTGGGTTTATATGTGAATTTAGAAGTAGGAGTGACAGTCAGCGCCATCTATAAGCCAAACGACGAGTGTGAAAACAATCTTATGCGCATGTTTGGCGTCACGTAGCACGTGAACTTATTATGAGTGGGCAGTTGATTCATTTTCCCTCTTATACAAGCTAAACACACCAAGTCTGCCAGTACGAGACCCTCGTTCAATGAAATAAGGGAAAGAAGTGTATACCTAAGGGCTCGTTTTTCCGTGTTTTAACACAATATTAATGAGATCTAACAGACAGTAATACCAAGGAATGTATAGGGGAAGTTATTAGAACCAATGGAATGTAAATAAGAAGAAATAAAAGTAGGTGAAAAAAAACAAGCAGCAGTGAGCAGGAATCGAACCTACGACCTTCAAATAATGCGTTCGATGCGCGATATATATATATATATATATATATATATATATATATATTGATTGATTTGTGGGGTTTAACGTCCCAAAACCACCATATGATTATGAGAGACGCTGTAGTGGAGGGCTCCGGAAATTTCGACCACCTGGGGTTCTTTAACGTGCATATATATATATATATATATATATATATATATATATATATATATATATATATATATATATATATATATATATATATATTGTACCAATAATAAGCTACGTTTCGAAAAAGTCGAGCCGCAGCGTGAACTACTCGCGCAAGGATAAAGGCGCAGTAGAGCTGGTATCGTAGATTCTCCTGCCCATACGATGGCATGCTACAGGTAATGGCAAGTTATATAAAGTGATACTAAGGAACGCTAAGTTACACGATGTATTTCGACGTTCGAGGTAATTTCAGTGCAGTCGCCTTTTGCTGTTTCGGACGTACCACTATATGGACAGGTGTAAGGGCGGGAACAGATGCTACGGCCTGCTGTCGTAGAGTTTGCTTCGCCTGTCGCTTGGTAGCGACTTCCACATCGAAACCTACAACATTCTCGGGCCTCTCAGGGCTTACTTATTGTACCCTGCCGCCATGCTCCGGCTTTACACAGAGAGAAGGATCGCGGGCGCAATTGGTCATGACGCCACGTCAGGCGGCGCGAAAATAGGCGCGACATAACAGCTGGCCGTGGTGTCCACGCAGAATGGCTATTGGTGAATCAGGCAGGTGCACAGTTGTGATAAGTGTTGCTAAGCAACGCGCGTTGACGTGATTGTGATATAGAGAACTTGCATTTATTAAGGTGATGCAGTTGTTTACATGGAAGTACTATAACATTTATGGTAATTTCCAAGCATACTGTCCCAATAGGTTTTTGATCGGTTTTTGGTGTCGTGCGCAGGTTCCTCCGCACGATGGGCGAACGTGCCCCGAATTAACGGTTCCATCGCGTAGCGTAGCAAAATGGAGAGGACGAGAGCGGCAGGGCGAGGGGTTACCAGGGTAGCAGGAGCGGTACAGCTGCACAACACTGAGATAAAAAAACATGGTGGATCCCACGTACAGTGGGAATGGCTGATATGCGAAGCACGAAATATGAAGCTTGATATTGTCGCGGGTTACAAATTACAGATGGTTTATTTAAAAACATGGACAGTGAAACTAGTAGAGACGCTCTCAAAAGAAAGCCGCTCAGATGGTGGTCTTCTTCACTTGCCTGCGCAGCGCCTCTAGAGCAAATTCGCGATCTTCGTTGTCGTCGCTATCTCGCCGCTAAATGCAGCTATGCACGCGGCATTACCCTCCCGCCAGAGTGAGCGTCGTCCTGATGCTTCACAGGTAGAGATGCGGCTAGCGGGTGTTTACATCACTTAGAGTGGTAAAGTTTCATGCTGACCACGTGCACTGTCTCATGCAGATGCTGGCGGCGTTTCGAACAGGAGGAGGCGTCGGGCACGACTTCGTACGTCACGTCGATAAGACGGCGCGGAATCTTGTAGGGTCCAAAGTATCGGCGTAAAAGTTTTTCCGAGAGGCCTCGCCATCGTACAGGAAACCAAACCCAGACTCTTATCTCCTGGTTGATAAGTGACGAGTCGATGGCGAAGGTTGTACCGTTGGGCGTCAAGTTGCTGCTGGTTGATTATTCTGACGCGGGCAAGCTACCTTGCCTCCTCGGCGCGCTCAATGAAGTCTGCGGCGTCTGTCTCTGAATCAATGCAATTGTAAGGCAGCATGGCGTCAAGCATTATAGTAACTTCTCTGCCATGAATTAGTGTGAACGGTGTCATTTTCGTTGTTTCCTAGCGCACCGCATTGTACGCGAATGTGATGTACACCAATATTCGGTCCCAATTCTTGTGTTCCACGTCGACGTACAAGCAAAGCATGTCAGCGATTGTCTTGTTAAGTTGTTCTGTAAGTCCATTAGTTTGTGTGTGGTAAGCTGTCGTCTTTCTATGCGCTATGCCACTGAGCGTAAGCACAGTGTGCAAAAGCTCCGCTGTAAACACGGTACCTTTGTCTGTTATGATGACAGCTGGAGCACCATGTCTCAAGACAATGTTCTCAATGAAGAACTGGGCCGCTTCAGCTGCAGTGCCACTCGCAATTGCCTTGGTCTCCACGCATCGGGTAAGGTAGTCCGTCGCCACTATAATCCATCAGTTGCCGTTGTCCAATGTTGGGATTGGGCCCAGCAGATCCACTCCGACTTGAGAAAACGGAGTTTCTGGCACGGGCACGGGATGTAATAGCCCAGTAGGTTCGACAGGTGGTACCTTGCGCCGCTGACAGTCAGTGCATGTTCGGACGTAATGTTTCACCTCTGCTGCGATTTTCAGCCAGTAATATTTTTCTTTGACGCGTGTCAGTGTTCTTGCGATACCGGGGTGGTCCGAAGTGGCTTCGTCGAGGCAGGGTTGTAAAATTTCGCTGCGGAGAGCTTCAGGAACTACTAGCAGATAACTTCTACCTGTTGATGAGAAATTCGTTCTGTACAGACTTCCATTCTGTAAAGAGAATGAAGATAAGTTCTTCGAAAACACTCTTGGTGCATTGGTGGCTTGTCCGTTCAAGAATTATATGAGCGAGTTGAGCTCCCGATCATCTTGTTGTTGCCGAGAATTGATAGCTGCATCAACAACTCCTAAAAAACCTGTGAATTCATCATCCTCTGTAGCCGCTGATTCAATCGGTGACCTTGTCAAACAGTCGGCGTCTAAGTGTTGCCTTCCGGACTTGTAAACTACGGCCACGTCGTACTCTTGAAGCCGTAAGCTCCATCGTGCTAAACGTCCAGATGCGTCTTTCATGTTGGTCAACCAACGAAGAGAGTGATTGTCGCTTACCACTTGGAAAGCGCGGCCATATAAGTACGGGTGAGACTTCGCAACTGCCCGAACGACAGCCAGACACTCCTTCTCAGTTGTTGAGTAGTTGGTCTCGGCGCGTGTCAACGTTCTCCTAGCGTAGGCAACTACTCTCTCCACACCATCTTGGCATTGTAAAAGAACAGCACCTAGGCCCACATTGCTGGCGTCTGTATGGATGGCTGTTGGTGCATGCATTCTCGTAGAAATGAGCAAGGACGGGTGGAGTTTGTAGACTCTGTCGCACATCGTTGAACGAAGCTTCTTGCTCTTCACCCCATACAAACGCAACGTCTTTCCTTGTAAGGCGGGTGAGTGGAGAGGCGATGTGTGCAAAGCCTGCTATAAATTGCCGGTAGACGGCGCAAAGACCCAGAAAACGCCTGACCGCTTTCTTGTCAACAGGCCTTGCGAACTTTGCGATGGCTGCAGTTTTATCTGGCTCAGGCTTCACACCTTCGTGACTGACCACGTGTCCAAGGAACTGGAGTTGTTTAAAGCCGAAGAGGCATTTTTCCGGTTTGAGTGTGAGTCCAGCGGACCATACGTATGGCTTGAAGGACTGACAGTAACCGCTTTAGATGTTCTTCAAACGTAGCCAAAAAAGAATCACGTCGTCGAGGTACACAAGTCAAGTTTTCCATTTCAGGCCGGACAGAATGGTATTCATTAGTCTCTGAAACGTGGCTGGGGCTGTGCATAGACCGAAAGGGAGGACTTTGAATTCATAAAGCCCGTTGGCGTCACGAAGGTGGTCTTTTCTCGGTCACGCTCAGCTACTTCTATTTGCCAGTATCCACCTTTAAGGTCCATTGACGAGCCCCGCCGCGGTGGTCTAGTGGCTAAGGTACTCGGCTGCTGATCCGCAGGTCGCGGGTTCAAATCCCGGCTGCGGCGGCTGCATTTCCGATGGAGGCGGAAATGTTGTAGGCCCGTGTGCTCAGATTTGGGTGCACATTGAAGAACCCAAGGTGGTCGAAATTTCCGGAGCTCTACACTACGGCGTCTGTCATAATCATATGGTGGTTTTGGGACGTTAAACCCCACATATCATATCAATCAAGGTCAATTGACGAGAAGTAGCGCGCATGCCGTTGCCTGTCCAACGAGTCATCGATCCGTAATAATGGATAAACGTCCTGTTTTGTAACGTGGTTCAGCTTGCGATAATCGATGCAGAAACGCAAGCTGCCATCTTTCTTTTTCACGAGTACCACTGGCCATGCCCAAGGACTCTTTGATGGTTGGATTACATCATCCTCTAGCATCTTCTTGACTTGCTGCTGGATTTCCTCACGTTCTTTCTGAGCGACGCAATATGGGTTCTTACGAATCGGTCTTGCTGTTTCTTCTGTAATGATGCGATGTTTAGTTAGATGTGTTCGACCCACTCGTGATGTCGATGAGAAGCAGTTCTTGAACTGGTTGAGCAGCTCCATAAGACGGCATCTTTTAGTCGGACTCGGACCGATATCGACTGGTGGTGTATGTGGAGGTGATTGGGCGGCGGCTTTCCCTTGCATAAGACAGTCATGAGATGAGTCGAGCTCTTCGAGGTACGCCGCAGCCGGGCCTTTACCGATGTCCCGGCGTTCATTCGTGAAGTTGGTCAGAGGCACCTCTGCGCGCCCATCCACTAAGCTGACGATGCCGCGAGTGATGGCGATGGCTTGGTGAAAAAAGGGCAGTGATGCGTTCGGCTATGGCACCTTCATTACAGTGCACAGCGCAACACACAGAAAAAAGATTACATGACAGTGGTGGCAGCAGACGTCGTCGTCGACCACACGTAACACGCTGGGATCTTGGTCTGGATCATGAGTCACAGGCTTGTCAGAGGCCAATGTACTCACACCGTCGTGTATGTTGGCCACAACACCGTACTCTCTTAAGAAGGCCATTCCCAGTATCATAGGTTTGCCGCACTGCGGTAGGATCAGAAATGTCGCTACAAAAGTCACATTCTCAATCGCGAGTCTTGCTGTACATTTTCCCGTGGGTATCAATACCTGGCCTCCAGCATTTCGGATATAAGGACCCGTCCATTCCGTCCTGACTTTCGTGAGTTCGTCTGCCAATCGTCATTATAGAAAAGTCTGCACCCGTGTCGACTAATGCCGTCACTTCAACGCCAACAATCGTCACAGTGAGGTCGGCAGTCACAGTTTTCTCGGCGGAGTCTTCATAGTCGTCTCTCACGTGTTTCGGCCGCAACAGGGAGATTTTTGGCAATTCGACGGCTTGCAACTTTCCCCCCATAGGTCACTGCTTTCGGTTTCCCCGCCGTGGGCTGAGAGACCGATCTCTGACGGTGTCAGCAAAGCTACGGCGGCTTGGTTAACCAAAACGAACCGGGGATGGTGAGCACGCCCGGAAGGTAGCAGAGCCTTCCCACCTGCCACCCTGGCTGTCGTCGATGAAGTACGGCTTTCATCCAACTGTCGGCGCGTAGTGGTGCACTACCACGGTATTCAGTTCAGCGATAAGGGCAAAAACGGTAAATGTGACCTGGCTCTCCACAGTTGTAGCAGAGTGGTTGGCAATTCGCAGTGTGCCATATGTCGGTCTTCTGCATATAGGGTCGCCTGCCGGAATCCTGCTGAGCCCAGGCTGCCACAGGATACGGTTCGAGGAACTGCGATGCTGGCATGGATGGGCGTTGTTCGGCGAACAGCATCTACATAGCTGTATCCGTTCGGCTGGTTGGATACTTCTGGAGCCAATGGACGACGCACAGCGTCTGCGTAGGTGCACGAGTTTGGATGGCACGGCGGAGCGGAATATTGCTGAGGAGAGGCAAATGCTTGTCGAAGTTTATGGGAAACGACTTCAGCGACGGCGGCTACCGTGGACTTCTGCTGCGGGGGCGCCCGTGACTGCATTGTGTACTTTGCGTTCTCCTTCGCGATCTCCTCACGCATCATCTGTCGGATCAGGTGGCGTAGAGAAAACTCGTCGTTTGCGGTAAGTGCGGCGGCGCCTGCAGCTGCGCCGGTGGCCTGGCGATCAGACTGTCGGTACCATTGCTGCAGCACACGCTCTATTGCGGTGGCCTCCCTGGTGAACTCATCCACTGTTGTTGGCGGATTGCGCACAAGACTAACAAATAGCTGCTCTTTGACGCCCCTCATGAGATGGCTAAGCTTTTGAGCCTCGGGCATGTTGGGGTCCGCGCGGTGGCACAGATGCACCATATCCTCAGCAAACATGGCGACGCTTTCATGCAGCTGTTGCGTGCGTCCTTCAAGAAGGCGTTGTACGTTTTCGCGTTGGTCCGCGTTACCAAAGGTGTCAAGAAACCGACGAAAAAAACTCCCATGTCGTCAATGTTGCCTCGTGGTTTATAAACCACGTCTCCGTGCCGTCTTCAAGGGCGCATTATATGTGGAAGAGCTTTCCATTGAGACTCCAGTAGTTCAATTTAGTTACCCATTCAAGCTGCCCAAGCCAATCTTGAACATATTCGTTCGGCCAGCCATGAAATGTTTCAGGAATGCGCATATTCTGGACCATCACCTGTGCAGGACTCCTTGAAAATGCTTTTTCTTGAGTAGGTGTGGCTGTCGGAAGTGTTGCTCTTTCTAAAAGGCCGAATTCTGGTTCAATACTTTGAAGGCAACGGCTTGAGCGGTGCACAGGCGTCTCTACGCGTGGCTGTCTCGTAGGGCTGGACTCAGGGCTTCTCACAGGGGTGCCGATCATGAGGTGGTAGTACCCAGCTTCTCTACCAGTGTCCTCCTCTACCACTGTCGCGGGTTACAATTTACAGAGAGTTTATTTAAACACGTACAGTGGAACTCGTGGAGACACTCTCAAAAGGAGGCTGCTAAGATTGTCGTCTTCTTCACTCGCCTGCGCTGCGCCCCTCGAGCAATTCCGCGATCTTTGTTGTCGTCGCTATCGCGCCGCTAAATGCAGCTATGCACGTGGCAATATGTAACTTTAAAATCAGCACAACAAAACGAGGCGGAAGTAAATGACACCGTACGTGGCTTTCATGTCATGATTAGCTCGTTTGCACTAGTCATTTACCTTCGTCATCTATTCACGTCACCTGATATCGAATTCAGTATATGTGCAGCGAGCGAAATGGCCGCGAGCCCGCTATGAGCGTAGCGTGGCGTAGCACGTAGCATGATATTCGTGTCGTGTTTTACACGACACGAATATCACGATTATCATACTTGGACGTGTCTTCACCGTCGTGGTCAAGAGGCTAAGGTACTCGGCTGCTGACCCACAGGTCGCGGAATCGAATGCCGGCTGCGGCGGCTGCATTTTCGATGGAGGCGGAAATGTTGTAGGTCCATGTGCTTAGATTTGGGTGCACGTTAAAGAACCCGAGAGAGAGAGAGGAAACTTTATTAGAACTTGGCCGGCAGCTTGGTCTTGGTGGCCTCAGATGGCGGCGCTGAGTCCCTGAACTCGGGCGGCATCTTCGGCCTGCCGGACAGCCCAGAGCTGGTCGTTGAGCTCCGAGCTTCTGAGCGCCGCCTCCCAGCGGCGGCGTCGCCGACGGAGAAGGTCCCCCGCGGCTCCCGCAGACGGGACGGCGGCGGGAACGAGTGAGCTCGAGGCTTCCTGTTGCCTGGTATTGGCAGCCGCCATTGGCGCATCGCGAACGGCGGCCGTTTCTCGACCATTGTTATCGGCGCATTCCCAGAGCATGTGGCGCAGCGTTGCTCTGCGCCCGCATGCTTTACATAGATCGGTAATGTGTAAGTGCGGGTAGCAGTGGCGTAAGACGACCGGGCTGGGGTAAGAGTGGGTTTGTAGTAAGCGATAGCTTACGGCATCGTGTCTGTTTAATTTGTCATGCGGTGGCAGGAACTTTCGCCTTTCCAGTCTGTAGTGTTGCGTAATATCTCGGAACGTGATGAGACGTTCACCCCACGACCATTGTGGTCTGTGTTGTCGCTGCGTGTCTGTCAAAGTGTCTCGATCCGGCAGATCAGAAGCCCCGTTCTCGGGAGCGGAGGCGGCGGCCACGGAATGTGCCGTGGCTCGGCAAGTGAGACCTCGAGCCGCGGCGTGGGCCGCCTCGTTGCCCGGAAGCGGGACATCGGTGTGTGCCGGGGTCCAAAGGAGGAAGACTGTTAAATTTTGTTGTGGCGATCGCGACGCTGAGTCACCATCACCGCACATCTTAAGGATGCGGGCCGCTTCCCGTGAGACGCGGCCGCGCGCGAAGCCGCGGATTGCTGCCTGCGAGTCGCTGATTACGATCGTAGCGTTCGGCACCGTGGCGACTGCTAGGGCTATCGCGGCTTCTTCGGCCGCCTCCGTATGTCCCGTGGTCACCGTGGCGCTCGCGAGGCATTTGCCCGCACGGTCAACGACCGCAGCGGCGTGTGCTTGTCTCCCGTCCCCATATCTCGCGGCATCTACGTACACAACTTCGTCGCTAGTGCCGTACTTCTTTTGAAGGTCACTAGCTCGCTGGTTACGGCGCCCGACGTGGTGCGTCAGGTGCATATTCTTAGGAAGCGGCGGAACAATTAGGCGGTCGCGAACCGAGGCAGGAACATCCGCTTTTTCTCCCTGCTGAGTGTGGTACCGGATGCCAAGTGACTCGAGGATGTGTCGACCCGTCTTAGACCCCGACAAGCGTTCGTTTTGCGAAACGACATGGGCCTCAATTAACTCATCGAGTGAGTTGTGCAGTCAAAGGTCTAGTAACCTTTCAGTGCTCGCATTCAGTGGAACTCCAATTGCTCTCTTGAAAACCTTTCGTGTTATACATTCGATCTTGTTTTTTTCTGAGCCTAGCAATTTGAGGTAGGGGCAACGTATGTTATACGGCTTATTGCGTACGCCTGCACTAGACGGATCGCGCAGTGTTCGCGCATACCAGTACGTCTGTTCGTGATACGACGTAAGAGTCGGATCGTGTCGTCTACCGAACGACGTAGTCTTCGCACCGTCTCACCATTATGGCCGTTTGCCTGCAGGTGTAACCCCAGAATTCTAATTTTGTCTACGTGTGGAATGGGAGTGCCATCTGCCAATAGAACGCTTATTTTGTAGCACTCCCTTTCCTCGTCGCGCGGGGTTTTGCGACCTCTACTTGTAGGTTTGTAGATTAGAAGTTCCGGCTTGGTTGCCGAGCATTCGAGGCCCGTTCCTCGCAAGTACTCCTGAACTTCGTCTACACCTGCCTGGAGCGTACGCTCGACGTGACCATCACAACCTCCGCCGGGAACCCAGAGGGTGATGTCATCCGCGTAGATACTGTGATACAATTCTTGTATGCCTAATCATTTCTCGGGTAGCCCCAATAGAACTAAATTAAAGAGTAATGGCGAAATTACGGAGCCTTGTGGCGTGCCCCTCGAGCCCATCTCAAATTCTTGCAGTTCCACATCTCCAACGACGACGCGTACGCGTCTGCCGGCAAGGAAGTCACGTATGTAATTATATGTTTTTTGTCCTAGTCCTAATGTTTGAACTCTGTTTAAAATTGCATCGTGTTTAACGCTGTCGAAGGCCTTTTTAATATCTAGGCCAAGGATCGCCTTGGTTGAGCTGGTAATGTCATCAACAATGTGGTGCTTCAGCTGAAGTAACGCGTCTTGTGCGGAGAGATTGCGGCGGAATCCTAGCATGGTGTGCGGAAATACATCGCGGACTTCGAGAAAGTCAGTCCCGCGTTTGAGGACTGCGTGCTCCAGAACTTTTCCTACACAAGACGTGAGCGAAATTGGCCTTAGATTATCAAGCGCAACCTGCTTGCCCGGTTTAGGAATCATGATAACTCGAGCTCTTTTCCACGCTTCAGGAAGGGAACCGCGTTGCCAGCACTCGTTGATATAAGTCACAAATCGGGAGATTGACTCGTCATCTACGTTGCGGAGAGCCTTGTTCGAAACCCGGTCCAGGCCGGGCGCCGATCGGGTGTTTAGTTCAAAAAGGACTGCCCGAATTTCCGCTTCGCTAAATTCGGCGTCTAGTTGCTCATTAGCAACGCCGTCATAATCTGGGTGTTGGACGCTCTCTGCCGACTTAAAGTAACGGTCACGTATTGCACCGAGCAGGTCATCGCCTTTATGATCGTTCACAAGTCTCCGAGTTTTATGGCCTTGAGCGGCACGAGTATCTTCCGGATCCAATAGGTGCCGGAAAAGGCGCCAAGCACTCGCCCCGCGCATCTGTCACTCGAGGCCGTTGCACAGGTCTTCCCATTGTGACCTACAGACTTGCAACGCATGTTCCTCAATTTCTCTGTCTAACCGTGCCATGCGTTTCCTCAACGCCCGGTTATGTCTTTGGCGTTTCCACCTCTTGAGTAGGGCTTGCTTTGCTTCCCACATGTGTAGGAGCCTGCTGTCGATTACTTCGAGCTTCGCTTCGGGCGGGATGTGCCACGTTACCGCGTCTACGTCCCGATTCAGCGTCGCGGTCCCCTCGTCTATATCCGTGATCGGCTCGTCGCCTCGCCCGCCTTCTGCTCTCTTTTTGCGGAACGCGTGCCACTGCACTAATTTGAGTTTACGGCCTGTGCTTTCAGAGTATGTTCTACGAACGCTCGGGCCCGTGTCTACCGTAATCTCTATCAGAGAGTGGTCACTTCCTAAGTCCACCTGCGTGTTTTGCCAAGACGCCGCGGTGACATTCGACACGAACGCGAGGTCCGGTAGCGTGTCTGCGCTCACGCTGTTACCCCAGGCGCGTCGGATCGGCGGGGTTCGCGATCAGTTCAAGCCGTTGGTCTTGCGAGTCTTCCCAAAGGTGTTTGCCCTTGAGCGTTTCACGCGTGTATCCCCAGGCCCCATGGGGCGCATTAAAATCACCCGTAACTAGCAGAGGTGCGCCGTTGGCGGCCGTGCTTGCTCTCTGGAGCAACTCCCCAAATCGGTGCTGTAGCGTGGGTTTACTGTAGACGTTAAGTACAAACAGGCCTCGGCCGCGCTTAGGAATTAATTCTACAAAAACATGCGGTATCCTTACGCACTCAAGTTCGCGCTGCGCCACCGTGATGTTACGTCTAACTAGCACGGCGGCGACCGGCGCCGGACGCGGCGGGGGCGATGGCAGCGACCGCGGTCGCGCCGACGACGAGAGCGGATCGCCCCGCTTTCGGCGACCCGCGGCCGCCCCCGGCGTCCCACCACGCGCCCAGCGCTGTGTAGCACGTTTTTCTTTCCGCCTGTTGTCCGCCGCGGCCGCATTTATGGCTTTGTAACCAGCTAGTTTTGCCGGATAATTTGTTTCCTACAAAAGGATAATGTCCGGTTTCGTCTCACGGCTTCGAATAAATTGCTCGAGATTTCCCCGCTTCCTCCTATATCCCCGGCAGTTCCACTGCCAGATCGTGTACTGTTGCTTGTGAGTGTTAGTGTGAGTGTGCGCGTGTCTAGCCATGGTGATGCTTGTGTTTAATTTAGCCCATCGCCGTCGAGGCGACTGGGGTGCGGCTGAATCTGCGGCTCGGCGTCTGGCAGCGCGTTCTGCTGCTGCTGACTCTGTTGCTGTCTAGCGTAGGGCCTTACTCACCGTTCTAATTGGTCTGCCCGCAGATGGCGGGAGTCGCGCTTCAATGTTTTCTATGCGCGCCGTGTGCGCGGTGAGCATTTGTGTCATTTGTTCAGAGAGCTTAGCTATCGCACTATTGAACATGTCATTCATCTGTGCCACCTGTTTAGCAAAACGTTCATCGAGGCTGGTCTCGATAGTATCGATTTGTTTCTGTAGCTTATCATAACAGCCAAATCGCTGTGTGGATTCGTGCCTGGCAGGATCTAGTGCTATCCTTTTCGCGGTACACGGGCGGTCTTCCCGTCCGCCTGCCCCCTCTCCCGAACTGCTCTCGTCATCCGTGTCCGTCCCCGCCGCCTCGGGTCTCGACGGAGTCGAAGACCGAGGCGTCGGTGGTGGCGGCGCCGTCGACTGTTGCTGCGGTTGTTGCATTCGTGGAGCCTCTCCTTTTAATATGGAATTTTCCACTCTAAGGGCGGCGTTCTCGCGTTTCAGCTCTGAAATTATCGATTGTAATGGTCCTAGGCGTTGTTCTAGCGCTCGCTCTACCGCTAGCTTGAGCTCGCTCCCACCGCCGCCACCGACGGCGGGACCGCCAGGACGTCCCGCCGAAACAACGCCGCCGGCGCGAAAGGCGGCTACATCCGCCCATCTCACCTGCTGCCATGTGCCCATGGGTCCTTGTTGTTGCGGCTGCCGCCACGTCTGATGCTGCTGACTTTGTTGGGTGCCTTGGTTGACAGCTGCGGCGCCCGGAACGGCGCCACCGCGCGTCTTCGACATGCTTCTCGGCCTTGGTGTCCGGCTGCGAGAGCGGGACCGGGATTTACCGCCGCCGCCTCTCGCGTCTCGGCTTGTCGAGCGTCCTCTTCGGGTGGCGTTGGATGAATGACTGTCAAACGCCGGATAATGATTGTAGTAACCTCCGTTGCCTTCGGTGCTAATGCCGCTGCTTGTAGATGCTGTCGGACGCTGCGGCCGCTTGATCTTCTTCACGCCGCTTTCGCTCTAGGCGGCGACGCTTGACTATGTAAGGAGTCTTGTATCTCGCCTTGCAGACGCGGTCACCCGTGAGATGATCTTTGCCACACAGTTGACACCGCGGCTCGCAGCGATGGTCAGACGGTGGGTTACTGCTTCCGCAGCCACGGCAAATCTTGTCGGCAGGGTTGGGACACACGTCGGAGCGATGGCCCAGCCTCCCGCACGCGTAGCACACGTCGATGTGCTTTCTGTAGAGGGAGCATCTCACAAGCATAGGTCCATAGTATACGTGTCTGGGAACACGGAAACCGTCGAACAATACGATGATGTTGTCCGTGGTGCCCATTCGCTTGGCATGCAGCACGCCGGGGTTGCGCTGCGTCACTAGGTTGTTAACGATGTCCGCGGGCTCTCGTCTTTGGAAATGTTCCTAATCAAGCCCTTGGAAGTGTTCTCCGGGGCGGCCTGATAGGCGTTCGCCTCGAACTCTCGGTTCCCGATGCAAAGCTTGCTGATGGCTCCGTAGCGTTTGGCTCTGTCCGCGGACGGAGTGCTGAGCACCACGACGTTCTGTTTAACGTTGAGGCAGATGCTGTCCTCTCTAGCCGCTTCTCTACCGATACCTGCCGCGTTACGAAGGCAGCAGTAAATGCGATCTATCTTGTATTCAGCCCCGTTGAATCCGCCGCGGGGGCGCACAATGATCCTGTAGTCATCGGGCGGTAGCTCTGGCATTCGGCTCGCCTTAGCGAGGTGCTGCAAGTAACGAGCACACTTCTTTTTATTCTGCGCCGCTGTGGCAGTATTCGGGGCGATCCCTGTAGTCGCCGCGGCAGCCGCCTGTTGCTGCGTCTCCGTCTTCTGGTCTTGCGCTGACTCGGACGCGCCGTCGGCCTGTTTCGTTCTCTTTACGCTGCACCATCCTGCTCCCTCGCCGAAATCTTCCGGCCGAATGTCCTCTCCATCTACCTCTACGACATCCATTTAGCCCTGGCAAAGGCCTTGTACGCTGCCGTCGGGGATCGGGAGCTCCGAGGAGGTCCGGCGACACGTTAGGCTTGCAGGCCCCACCGCCGCAGCGGCCGGCCTATGGCGTCGTGCGCAGAGACGCTGGACTTGGCGTTCTTGCTTTCGTGGTGGAATAAAAGGCGCCAATAAGTGGCTAAAAAGTGGTCCCACCTGGCAAAACTTGGTGTCAGGGAAGTCCTTGAAACTGCCGCCGATCGATGGTGAGAAGCGTTTTCCACGATAAATTCGACAATCCACCAAAAACATAGGAAAGTTGCGGGGCCGACGCGCATCACGTCCGCACTCCGTGGCCCCCTAGCGGTCTCCCCTAAAGAACCCGAGGTGGTCGAAATTTACGGCGCTCTTCACTACGGCGTCTCTCATAATCATGTGGTGGTTTAGGGACGTAAAACGCCACATATCAATCATGTTATATTTGGATGTGTCTCATACCTTCGCCGTCCATTCACGTCCCGTAATACCAAACTTGGTGTATGTGAAGCTAGCGAAACGGCGGCGAGCGCACGTTAGGTTGACTCGCGCCCATGCTGGGAATGGAATGCAGAACTATATTACAAATAGTTTTTTTCCGGTGAAGATGCTGGGCGCAGCGCGCTGCGCTAGTAAAATGCGAGCACTTTGACACTAGGTGCGGCCAGCGTCTGTCGGCGATGCCCGACGGCAACCATCTTTAAATGCGACGTGCTGCATTTCGCGCCAGCCACGGAGGAAGGAAAGGCTGTCTTTCCTTCCACCGTGGCGCCAGCCATATAGTTTCCTAAAATTAACTAGAGGGCACTCTGGCGCAGCGATCGTTCAGCGACCATGAGATTGATGGGTAGCACACACATTTGCCTAGTCTTCGTACTTGCGGGCGGCGAATCGTACTTGCGGCTTCGTTTGTTGCTGTGTTTCGCTTTTGTTTTGCAAGGAAGATTGACCCTTTTGAACTTCGTGAACCGATTCGGAAAGAAAGCCTAAAAAATATAAAATGGTGAAGCGCAACTGCTGAACATTTGCTAAAACTTGTTTCGTAAGAAAACAGCTCCAAGCCACACGAACACACACGGATCTAAAAAAAAGACAGAAGTACGAATATTAGATGAATGTGTGTACTACCCATCATTCCCATTTACCCTGAAGCGCCCTGCGTTGCAGCTCCCATAGACACTAGCGCCAGAGTTCTCTCTAGTGTATATTAGAAAACTGTATGGCACCAGCGACATCTACACAGCACCGCGTCTGCTTAGCTTCGTGACGGAAAGACACCGGGCGCGCTCAAACGCGCATGCGTCATAGCAACGCACCGTGGCGTGCACCTGCGAGTATATGTCAGGCAGATCGGCGCCTGGCGTGGCGTCGCCGGCGTGACGCGACAAAACGAACGCTGGCGCGCCCGCACGCCGGGTCACGTAGAAGTGTTTTGGCATCTTGAGTGAGGCACGTATTAATGTTCTTACATGACACGCATCTCTTGATTACCATGTATGCACCAGTTCCATACTTTCATCTATTCACGTGACGTAATACCAAATTTGACATATGTGAAGCTAGCGAAACGGCCGCTAGCGCATCATGAGTGTGTAATGTAGTCTCGTTGTCACACGACAAGCATGTCAGGATTATCATGTTTGGACGTGTCATTTACATATGTCATCCGTTCGCGACCCGTAACACCAGATTTGGTATATGTGAAGCTAGCGAAACGACTGCGAGCGTATCATGAGTGAGGCGCGTAGTCATGAATCATGCCTTACATGACATGCATGTGTTGATTTCCGCGTTAGAGTTTGTCACTTGTGTTCACCATGCAGTCATGTCATACCATGCCAATTTTGCAACATGTCATGTGAACGAAACAACCACCAGAGCAGCAATACCTTGAAATATAAATCATGACATTAATGATATACATGCCGTGATAGTCATGTTATGACCATTCAAATATGCTCGTAATACAGTCATGTTATGTCATAGCAAATTTAGTATTGATACCTATAACGAAACGGCCAGGAGAGCTAAAAGTCGTAGGCGGCTAGACAGATAGATAGATAGATAGATAGATATAGATAGATAGATAGATAGATAGATAGATAGATAGATAGATAGATAGATAGATAGATAGATAGATAGATAGATAGATAGATAGATAGATAGATAGATAGATAGATAGATAGATAGATAGATAGACACGCTCAAAGTCACCGAAGCTCGCTTAGAAATGCATCGTATTTATCAATTTTGGAGCGTTCTGCAGCGACGTCTTCGCTCCGTCACATGGAGAAGGCCGCCGTGAGCGGTATTGAGGCTCGTACCATTAGCGCGCAAGAAGCGTTCGTGCCAAAATGCACGCGTCCGGGTAACGCTACTTTATTGTGCTAGCGTTTCAGCATGGTCATAGCGTGGGCATTCAAACACGTGTCTGCGCTCGAATACTCCACATTACTCCACTCGCTTGTACAGCGGGCCCGACTCGTCGCAGGAGTCATCCTAGGAACGCCGGACTGGGTGTTCCTTCCGCGCCCTTCTTCTCCATGCTTTTGTGAACAAAGACGTCTCTCTTTCTCTCTCTCTGGTCGCTCGCTTCGACGGTCCTGTTCTCTCGCAGTGCAATACAAGAAGGGACATGGCGTTTGCTTAGCAATCTCCCGCCGCGAATAAATATCAAGCTGGCTCAGGTATGCTGCAAATATCTCTACAATGAGAAAAGTGAAAGAAAGCCCTGCAAGAAGATTACACGATAGCGGCTTTCTCCAGCTCTGCGGCGTTATAGCATCTGAAAAACCATAGCCACGCTTGATTTTTTTTCTGTGTTCACGTTGGATGAATTACGGCTGCCTAAAAGAGCCCCGTTGTTGATAATTGTTGCGGTTTGACATCCTTAAAGCACTTCGTGATTTTGAAGGATGCCGATTTTGAGAGTTTGACCGACCACCTGGAGTCCTTCAACGTGCAGCTAAATGAAAGCGCATGGGCCTCAAGCATTTGGGCCTCCATCGAAAAATCACAGCATATCCACGGAGTCAATGATGATGAGTGTGGCGAAGCGTCCTTCAGCGCGTTTCTGCTTCCGTCCGTTCGTTCGTTCTTGCTTCCGTCCGTCTGCTAGACCATCCATGCGTCCATCCATGCGTCCATCCGTCTGTCCGTGCGTTCCTCCGTTCACGCGTCCGTCCATCTGTCCATCCGTCTTCTAGACTGTCTTTTTATCCGTCCGTGTGTCCATCTAGTGAGCACCCCAAGTACCGCCATCTCCCATCTTGCATCCCAGTGGCTACGTACGACAACGATGGAGAATTAACAGGCCCACACCCTAATGAGCCCACACTCTAAAATGCGGCCGACGCCGCCGAGATTTGATGCCGTCACCTGTGGGTCAGCAGCCGAGTGCGTTAGCCACTAGACCATCTTGGCGGGTAGCTCCGCTTTTATAACCTACATGTTTTATCTGTAGTATACTGTTGCATCTTGGTCTGAGAAAAGTATTTCCTGAAGACACAGAGCATTCTTTTGCGCAAATAGTGACGCAAAATGAAGCAAGGAATGCTGTAGTAGAAACTTCTTACATCGTGGGCTGTACTTCATATTGGATCAGGGCTCTCCCGCCCGATTGTCGTGCAAGCACCACTGACGTGTTTCACAAGTAATTGAGCTCAAGTCTGAAATGAAACCTCTCAATGACAGACTGAATCATCACTCTATGTATAGTTGTAGCTAATCTATAGCAGTCAGTAATACATGCATATGAGTCTTACCTTGTCAGTGGTTATGTGTGTCCCGGACTGTCCTCGCTTTGAAAGCCTTGGTATTGTGTGTATGTACAGAGATCTCTCTGCCATCATTGACATCTGGAATGTGAGTGCATTGAGAAGCAATTACGCCAGTTTTTTTTTTTGTTTGCAAGAGTCAGCCACCACGCGTTTGCTACTTATGTGTACATAGAGGTTCATATATGAAATGACCATATATACTTTTGAGACGTTTATTGGCGGACACTTGTCGACGATGCTTGACAGCGACAGTCAATGCGGGTACCGACTCTCTGCACGAGCTGCTCTTCTTTTTGCTAAAAAGGGCAACCCACTAGAAGGCGCTGGAGAGGACGACCCACTGTTCGAAGGCTTCACCCCAACTACCCCGGGTACGAAGAGGGAGCCGCCTGGCAACCTAACAGCTGGTTACTATGAGCGGGTCGTGGTAGGCTTTGAGGCGCTCCACGTTGACAATGTCGCGCCCTCGACGGCGCATGTCCGAAGATAGTTCGATGGGTTCGATCAAGTAATATACAGGGGAAGTGCGTTCGACGACACGGTAGGGGCTTTCGTATTTGGGCAATAGTTTTGAAGATAGGCCAGTTGAAGTGGTAGGGATCGAGAGCCAGACGAGCGCTCCAGGGAGGAACGTGGGCGCAGTAGTGCTGGTGTCAGCGCGAATGCCTTTTTGCCGCTTTGATCATGCGCTGTAAAGGTCCTTGCAAGCTCTCGACACTCTTCAGCAAGCTTGGCTGTAGCAGAAATAGGCGCCCACTCAGTCAAATCTAGCTTGTACGGAAGTATCGTGTCGATGGTGTGCGACGGGTGCCTTTCATATAATAAAAAGAAAGGTGAAAAGCCAGTAGTGCTCTGAGGGGCGGTGTTATATGCGTAGGTGACGAAGGGTAGAATGGAATCCCAATTTGTGTGATCGGCGGCGACGTACTTGGAGAGCATGTCGCCGAGCGCACGGTTGAAGCGTTCAGTGAGGCCATTCGTCTGCGGGTGGTAAGCAGCCGTTTTGCGGTGAACAACGTTGCACTCTTTGAGAATGGCTTCGATGACTTCAGACAGGAAGACGCGGCCTCGATCACTGAGCAGTTCCTGAGGTGGACCGTGTCGCAGCATGAATCGTTGGAGCAGGAAGGAGGCCACATCGCTCGTTGTAGCCGCGGGGAGAGCGGCAGTTTCGGCGTATCGCGTGAGGTGTCCACAGCAACAATGGCCCAGCGGTTACCAGCCGACGTTAGTGGAAGTGGCCCATACAAATCGATGCCAACGCGCCCAAATGGCCTGGAGGGCAAGGTAGAGGTTGCAGACCTACCGGCGACAGGTGCGTTGAAGTTTTGCGGCGCTGACATTCTATGCAGGAGCGAACGAATTTCTGCACATAGCGGTACATGCCGCGCCAAAAGTACCGTTGGCGAATGCGCTGGTAAGTCTTCGATACCCCGGAGTGCGCACATTGCGGATCAGTATGAAAGAATTCGCATATGTCAGAGCGCAGACTGCGGGGTATGACTAGTAGCCACTGGCGGCCGTCACCGTTGTAATTGCATCGGTGGAGAAGATCGTCGCGAACGGCGAAATGGTGGGCTTGACGACGCAACGCGCGAGTGGATGGAGTGGATGGATCACAGTCAGCAAGTCTATCAGTGAGGCAATCCATTGATCCTTGCGCTGTTCAGTAGCAATGGCATGAATGCTAATGGAAGAAACGGCAAGGTGAGACGCTGAGTCGTGGGCGTTGTCGTCAGGCAAGGGAGAGCGCGACAGGGCGTCGGCGTCAGCATGTTGACTTCCGTTGCGGTACAGCACGCGGATGTCGTAGTATTGCAGGCGAAGTGCCCACCGGGCGAGACGGCCTGAGGGATCTTTCAATGATGACAACCAGCATAGTGCGTGATGGTCGGTGACTACATCAAATGGGCGACCATATAAATAAGGTCGGAACTTGGTAAGGGCCCAGACGATTGCCAGACATTCTTTCTCAGTGACGGTGTAATTAGTCTCGGCTTTTGTAAGCGTACGGCTTGCATATGCCACGACATATTCCGGGAACCCTGGTTTGCGCTGCGCAAGGACAGCGCCGAGACCGACACCACTGGCGTCCGTGTGTACCTCTGTAGGGGCAGTAGGGTCGTAGTGGCGGAGTATGGGAGGCGACGTCAACAAACGACGGAGCGTTGTGAATGCGTCGTCACACTGTGATGACCACGAATGGAGAGGCCCGTTACTACCGAGGAGCTTTGTCAGCGGCGATACGATAAACGCGAAGTTTCGGATGAAGCGCCGAAAGTATGAACACAGTCCTATGAAACTGCGCAGTTCCTTGACGGATGTCGGCTTGGGGAACTCGGTCACGGCCCGAAGGTTGGCTGGATCGGGGAGAATTCCGTCCTTGAACACGACGTAGCCGAGTATTGTCAACTGCCGAGCTGCAAATCGGCACTTCTTTAGGTTCAGTTGCAGACTGGCGTCACTCAGACGCGTTAAAACATGCCGCAGGCGTTGAAGGTGCGTAGAGAAGTCCGGAGCGAAAACGACGACGTCTTCGAGGTAGCACAGGCACGTGTGCCATTTGAGGTCACGAAGAACGGTATCCATCAAGCGCTCATAGGTGGCGGGCGCATATAGGCTGGTAGTAGAAATGACCATACATTCTACGTTACACCTTGGGCGCAAGTATGTCTCCACACTGGTGCTAACTTGCATACGTGTGCCTATGACTTTTATAATCAATACTTTCACCTAAATGACTTGGGAGCTGGCCCAACATGGCAGAGGTCTTTGCCCTGCAGTGGGCATACTCAAGTTTATGACGAGAAATTTTGAGTCAATGACCCCTACATTGCTGCGGAGACAACTACCATTGTTTTAGCGTAACCATTAAAAATGCTTGATCACATTATAAAACAACGAAGATGCTATTACAACAAGAATTAACGGTGCAATTCATATACCGAATATTCACGATATAATTGTAACAGGAGAGTGCGCCACAGCACGTAGAAACACGGCTTGCCCTTTCGAAGGAGGAAATAACGGGCAATCGGATTATCGATGTTAGGGTGCCAGAATGCAGGAAATGCCCCAGGGTGCTTTAGCCAGTGTAAAAATGTACCGGTGTACCCTTTGAAGGCATGGTTAAATGAATGCTGCTGACAGAGAGGTCCCACTACTTTTCTGTTCTGGGTATTTGGTTAACTAGGCAAGATTCGTTAATCAGCTTTTGAAGTGACGAAGTTTGGCTGAATATTCCAACTTATGCGCTATAAATCGGTTTGCCAAATGCCTTCATTACCCTAAAGCCTCAAGAGGTGACACTGTCCCTCCCTTTCGTGGAACTTGCGCGTGGTCTCGAAAGACCTCACCGAGAAATCCTCGTTAGCTTCTCCGAATGACCGACGTCACGTCGTGACATCGCGTGACGTCACCGCGAAGTCACGCAATGTCATGAGCTAATATAGTGGATAAGCCAAACGTGGACCCATCCCGGAGGCAGCGGGATACTGCATGAAATGCAGTAAAGTTCATTCAGCGGAAAGAAGAGGTATACTGAAGTCAACCGAGATCCCCGAAGCAATTCCGTATCCCCCATTACCACTACTATCATTCTATGTTCGTTCTAGTGAACTTTGGGACAAAGGCTGCTCGCAGTGATCTCCAGTTTATCCATTCCCGTTCTAGTGGATTTCATTTTATCTCGGCACACTTGTTGATTTTATTCCTTCATCGAAGTCTCTGCCGACATCGAGTGCGTTCGTTTCCCATTCCTTGGTGGCAATTTCGTTGCTCGACTGCCCACCCATCATCTGTAATCAACATTACCTTGCCTTGAAGTCCAGGTCCATTTCTTTCTCTTAATATTAACTGGGTAACCAGAAACGCTCTTTTTTACCTGACCCACTCTGCTGTACTGCAGTCGGGCCTCGCCATACATTTACAACTAATGGCCCAACGACTGCGATACTATTACTGCTACTACTGCAATTGCTACTACTGCAATACTACTACTGCAACTGCTACTGCTGAATTTAATAAAAGACGCTGTTGCTTCGCGAATAACAGCGGCGAAAAAAACTGCGATGTTACAGGGATTTGGCATGCTCTTCGCGTGCTTTCTCCCTCCTCTCCTACCAGTGAGCACGCTGAAAGCTACGCGGGGGAGGCGGGGATGACAGGTATGCAAGACGATGCATTTCTTTGTCAGCGGGCGTCGTGAGCTTGTATACTTTTCTTTTCTCGAACGCATCTCAAGTGAGCACGCAGGCATGGTGGGCGCGCGCTTGTTACGCTAACTACGTCACTCACAGTGCTCAAATAAGGCGCTGGCCATGGACTTGTGTTTGGCGTGGTTATTTGGGTTTGTGTAATCATTTTATGAAAAAAGAGGAAACGATTACTAGCAGACTTCGAGATATAATGGTGAATAATAAAATTCCAGGCTCCGTGCAGCACTATAACGCTTGACTAGTGTGTTCTCCGCGTTTGCTGTCAACGCTGAAAAAAAGATGGGTGTAGTCTCTTTTACGTTACTCCCAAATTATTACATTCCGTTGAACAATATGCCGTATGTTGATGTAGTGAAGGTCAAAGGAGGACAACGGCATACCCGGCAATCGTCACGCTTGTCCTTCTTGTTCCCTTTGTACGCCTACAATGTGGTATGTTATGCACACGGCATAGTGATTAGTCAACAACCAGCCCAGCTCTTTACTTTACTGACTTCCCTGCACTGTTTCTGCAGTTGCTTTGTTGTATACTCCATGTTTCAGCCCGATATGGTAGCACTGGCAGTATGCAGCGATTGTTCCCTTTAGGAGTTTGCTTCTTAACGTCGCGCTCTGTTCGTCGGCCATCGGCGTGTACACCAGTTTTTCTGCTGTGAACTTCTCGGGTCACCGCTAAAGGTCACCGCTCCAGTCGCCTCTATGGTGATCCCAACAATGCTCGCTAGTTGGTGCGCCGTCATCATGGCATCGGTTTTCAATGGCACACACGCCATCGCCTCCTCACGACTACGCTAACTCCGTTCTCATCGCTTCGTAGGCACGCCAGCGCGTGACAAGTTCCTACAAGGAGTGCCACGCGCGGCGCGGGTACATGAGCTTTAGGCATTTGACTCACGGCAGCCGCTAGTGTGGCTTAAAGGGGCAGGTGGTGAACGTTCCGATCGACATGGTCAACAGTGTGCAGTGCCGGCTGCGGGACGTGCCCAACAGTGCTGCCTTCGACGTACACATCACGCACCGGCTCATTAACAAGCCTTTCTACAAAAGTGGTCTCGCCAAGAAACGCTCCGTGGAACTCCGATCAAACTCCTCTAACATCCCAATTTGTGGATATGGTGGTTATTATGATATATGAAGCAGCTCTTTGACTAGCTTGTGCAACGCTGTCCGCCTGTGTCTCCGTGCCAACGCGCCTGAAAGCGCTCCCTTCGCCGCAGGTGTAGGGGTGGGGCCAAGTAGGTCATGCGTTCCCTCGTAGAGCGCGGTGACGTCACTCTCTCACTCACACCCGCCGAACACTCGCCGCGCGCCACCTCTCTCGCTTTACCCGCTCCACCACTCGCAACGCTCGAACAAACGTTACTAGATGCTAACGTTGGTTCGAGCGCATATCCAGTGAACACTCTTTCGGCTCGTTTATCTGCAATGAAGACGCCAGAAAGCGAAGCACCTTCGCCCGCCAAAACATGCGTCGAATTGATTTGGTCTAACCCAGCCGTCGCTGGCGTTGCGAGGGTTAGCAGAACCGATTGCGTTCGCGAATGGCGACGTCGCACATCCAACATCGACGAGGCGTGAGCCAGGGAAGCTGAACGCAAGCGTCGGCAGTGGAAGACCAATGACACCGACGAGTTGCGAGTCAAGTATGCCGATCACTTTCGAGAATAAAGACGGTGGTCGTGTAACAACAACTAGACGCGAACCAAGGAAGCCGAGTGGAATCGCCTAAAACAGAAGGCTCACGACGGTAATTCCTCGACTTGGTCGCTATAGGCAACGTCGTCGGCAGCGTCTCGAAAACACCGCACGCCCTCCGCCGAATTGCGCCGTGCGCAGTGCTGATGCTTCGCATCCCATCAGTGTTTCCTTTGAGATTATGTCGTTTATTTTTAGGCTTAGATGACTATGGCAGATTTCCTGTCACTATTTGGGAGTGCCTAGCGCATGCGCTCGAGTGCACTCTTCTTCTGCGGCGAACTATTTTCGTGATTGAAAATTTTCTGCTAGGTATTATTAGCCTTGTGTACACTCGAATGTCTAGCTAGCAGAGTTGACTGTGACTAATTTAGGCCGTACAGGAAGTAAGAGATGGTGGAGGGAGGGGGAGTATAAGGTGATATGGCGCGCAAGCTGGTGTACTAAAGCTTCCACTGTAAGCAGAAGCATCGCGTCAGCGTCAATACGCATTACAACCTGGAGAATCGCTCTTTTGATCAGAGGTTCAAGTCTTCGACGGCGACAGAAGCAAAAACAAAGTGATGGGTGGGGAGACAGCAGGCGGCTGGGACGCTGCCGTAGTTCCACGCACAGATACCAATGGCTTAGAACAGTGGTTACGCAAATAACAAAGACAAACTTTGGAGCCCCGCAGTCCATATCAGGACAGAAACGTAGTAGGCGCGTTGCTTATCAACTTACCGCGCTTGTAATCAGCGCAGCAATTTTGAAAATACTGCGTTATTGGTAAATTTGAGGTTTTGACTTACGAATGTTTGAAGCTTCACAAACAATGCGTAGACTAAACCACGCTCAATTTTCAGAGAAACTCTATTTTCTGAACGGCAGTGGCCTGCTGTTCTGAAAAAGCGACACATATTCGAACAATACGAGCAAGCACTTGCCTTGCTGACGAGTTCCTCGTAGAGTGAGGACTTCCGGAGCTTGTCATGTTCGGCACTGTCCTTGAGGTGCAAACTCACCGTGACGAAGGACTTCGTGGACTGGCTTGACTTGGTCGAACTTCTGGGCATGCTGGCCGTTTGTACTCTAGGTGGGCCACTAAAGGAGTTGGGTCTTCTGCCGCGGATCCTGGACAGCGGAAAGATGATGTTGATGATGATGATGATGATTATGATGATGATGATGATGATGAACCTTCAGCTTTTCTGGCACTCGCCCACAAAAACGGATCGGCCAAGAACCGGGCGGCAGGATCATCAAGTGTGCTAAGTCAGGCATTCAGGTGGTCTCGTAGCCGTAAATAATAACAATAGACTAACAGGGTAATCTTTTTGTTGCCATTATGTACTCACACACAGCAGAGAAAACCTCCCTGTGGCTATAACTTAATGTAATCCCTCCAAAGGCTAAAATTGGTTCCACGTTTATTTTTAAACCTAGCTTCTCAATTAGTTCGACCAGGTATGTTTACCTTTGATAAGCATATCGTTGACAGGATAAAAAGAAATGATCTATTGATTCCGATTCCTTGCAAAAGAGACACAACGGAGATTCTGTTAGTCCAGCTTTATGTAGGTAGTAATTCAGATGCGGAATTCTGCCTCGTAATCTGGTGATTGTAATTTCTAACTGCCGAAATACACACCACTGTTTGTTCCAGCAAAATCTTAGATGTACGAAGTCTCTGACTTTATCCAATGATAATTTTTCTATTTCTTTGTGCAAGCAAGCATTTCTATATCTGAGTGCTGTTACGTAGGGTGAAATCAGGTAAAATAGGTAAGAGTGGTCCGCTTAAAGATGGTCGTGTGTTAAGTTCGTCACGTCGCAAGGCGTGTGACGCGAGGAAGATGGAGACAGTGAGGAAGACAAACGGGAGCTATATTGGACGAACAAACTATTGCACCTACAGTACTATACGTCGTACACGCGCGTGGTTCACACACAAAAGAAAAGAGTAACCAGTCTCACAGTCTGTGCCGTAGCCCGATGCCTTGAAGTGGGACCCGTTGCGTGCTCGGATGCAGTCGTCGCTTGGGTGCCAGGTCAGCATACCACTGTCTATATCACCAGGTCTAGGCGTAGCCGCACACTGTCAGCGACGTCGGCTCGGTAGACGTGGTCAGCAGCTCCGGTCTTTCGAGGGCGCTCGCCGTACCGGAGATGTCCACATGACCACTCACCGAGAACTCGGCTTGGCCACGCCGACACGCCGTGCCCCGAGGACGTCAATGGCTCGAGGACTGGAACCCGGCCTTTCGAACCTCGCGCGTAGTTGCGGGTTCGCCCTAGGCTCCCTTGCGTCGTCTTGCCGGCGTCCGAACGGCTTCGTTCTCCGCGAGCGTCTCCTCTTCTTTTTTTAATGGGCGCGATGCAATGCCCCTTCATTCTTCTCATTTTCTAAATGATGTGGTGCTGTCGTCTGCTATGCTCGCATTTTTAAGCTACTACATCACATCACCCCCCCCCCACTTAAGAAAGTTCTTCCGGTAGAAGAACTTGAGGGCACTGGGGACACGTTGGTTCGCAGACGGAAACAGACACCTAAGCACCGCTGCACACTATAGCAGTTCCGAGCCCCGCACACTCGGCACATTCGGTCACAGAAATACAAACCAGAAAAAAAATAGAAGCAAGTCACAGAACTAAAGCGTCATGATACTTGTATCGCGCTGTAAGGTTTACATCTTAAGCAATTAATACCACTAAACATCGATTCTTGATACAGATGTTGCTCACAGAATTGGCAAACGGCTCATGTAATATGCGCCTTTGTTGTCTCTGCCTTTGATATACTCGACCGAAAAGTCGTACTCCATAAGAATGAGGCTCCACCGTAACACGCGGCTGTTCACATGCTTGGCCGACTTGATGTACACAAGCGGTTTGTGGTCACTCTGTAGAATGAATGTGTGTCCAAATAGGTAGATGTGAAATTTCCGAACCGCCCACGTAAGAGCCAGGGCCTCTCGCTCTACTGTAGCGTAAGCAGCTTCACGTGGTTGTAGTCTACGGCTTGCGTATGACACTGGATGCAGTATTCCTTCGTGACGCTGCATGAGTATGGCACCTACACTTCTCGATGATGCATCGGTGCGGAGTACAAACGGTTTTGAAAAATCAGGTGCTTTTAGAATGGGTGGCGTAGATAGCAAAACCTTGAGTTCATCAAAAGACTTCTGTTCTCGTTCTCCCCAGAGGACTTTGTTTGGGGCCCTCTTCTTGGTCAATTCGGTCAGTGGGTAAGAAACTTCAGAGTAGTTGTGCACGAAATCTCTATAATAACCTGTAAGGCCCAAGAACGAGCGTACTTCTTTTTTAGTTTGTGGACGCTTCGCAGCCCGTATTTTGTCGAGCGTTTCGACCTGCGGTCGAATAACGCCTTGCCCAACGAGATGACCGAGAAATTTGACTGACTCTTGACCAATCTCACTCTTTGTTGGCCGAATGGTCAAACCAGCGTCGCAAACTCGCTTGAGAAAAGACTCAAGTATAGGTATATGTTCCGCCCAGGTTTCAGTAGCAATGAGCACATCGTCAAAGTAGTAATAAACGTGCGGTATGTCTGCTACCACTTTCCTCATGAGGCGGTTAAACACAGCTGGGGCGATTTTAATGCCAAACGGCATGAATCTAAATTGATACAGTCCTGATTCTGTCGAAAAAGCAGTCATTGGTTTTGAGCCTTGTTCCATGGGAAACTGCCAGTAGCCTTTAGCGAAGTCAAACTTTGAAAAGTATTTTGCTTGTCCAAGTTTACCAAAGATGATGTCTACACGGGGTATAAGCTCGTTATCATTGACTATAATCTTGTTAAGTTGTCTGAAATCGATGCACAAACGCATCGTTCCGTCCTTCTTCTTCACAACTACTACAGGTGAATTGTAAGCAGACTCCGATGGTTCTATGATGCCTTGTCGCAGCATGTCTGCTATTTATTTCTGTATCGCTTCTTGGGTAGCAAATGGCATAGGGTATGGCCGTATGCTTACGGGTCTATCCGTGGTCAATCTTAGCTTGCACTGTACGAGGTGCGTTTTGCCAGGAACATCCGCAAATACGTTGTCGTACCTGGTCAATAAGTTGGTGACTTGCACGTGCTGGGTAGGAGAAAGTGACTCCGATATGCTTACGTCAGCAGACGATTCCTTTCGTTGGAATGGTACGCATGGTAGCTCGTCACTTTCAGTGTCATCCGCCTGGCCAACAGCTGATGCTTCATGCGGTGGTGCAGGTGGCCGTTCCTCATACTTTTTCAGTAGGTTTATATGAAAGAGCGTGCTTCTGGTACCGAGGTCAATTAAATAGTTGACATCGTTTCTCTTCTCAAGGACATTAAAGGGTCCCTTCCACGTCAGAACCAATTTGTTGGTATCTGATGGAAGCAGAAGCAGAACCTTGTCTCCAGGGGATAATTGACGTGGTCTGGCCTTTTGGTCATAATATTTCTTTTGTACTAGCTTCGCTTTCTGAAGCTCCTCCTTTGCTAGACGGCAGGTGTCTTCAAGACGATTACGCAGTTCGACTACGTACCCGTAGGATGTTTTTAAATCATCATCAAGATGATCAGCGGCCCATATTTCTTTCAATATCGCCAGGGGACCTCTGACGTAACGGCCGTAGAGCAAGTCGAAGTGGGAGAAGCCTAAGCTCGACTGGGGAACTTCGCGATAAGCGAAGAGTAAGGGTGCCAGGTACCGGTCCTATTTCTTCGGACACTCCTGACACATTCTTCTTATCATTTGTTTCAGGGTACCGTTGAGCCTCTCTACAAGGCCATTAGCCATGGAATGACATGGGGTTGTTGGCAACTGTTTGAAGGAGAGAAGTCGGCTTAGCTCCTTCATTAGGCGTGACGGGAATGACGTGCCTCTGTCACTGATTATCTCCCGTGGGACACCTACACGAGAAAACATCTCCAGAAGTGCCTCAGCGACTTTCTCCGTCTCGATGCTCGGCAGTGCTACAGCATCGGGATAACGCGTTGCCATGTTCACCATTGTCAGTACGTACTTGTTTCCGCCCTCTGACATCGGTGATAATGGACCCACTATATCAATGGCTACTCTCTTGAAAGGGGTGTCAATTATAGGAGTGTTGCCGAGAGGTACACGACCCACCAAGTGCTTGGGAATAGTTCTTTGACATATATCACACGAGTTAACAAATCGTGTGATGTCTGACTGAACCCCTGGCCAGTAGAACTCTTCGAGTACCCGGTCGGTAGTTCGTTTAATTCCCTGATGGCCCGAAAGGATGCCTTCGTGGGCCATTTTCAAAACAAATTGTCGGAGGCACCTTGGTACCACAAGCTGATTCACCAAGGGTGTACTTGCGATAGAGGATTCCGTCCTTCGTGAAGAACAATATTTTACCAAACCTTGTCTTGACCTCTTTGTTAACGGCTTCGAAGCCTTTCCGCAGGCTGCTGTCTTCCTCCTGTTTGGTTTTAAAGTCCTGTGGGCTGATGTCTAAGGGGTTAATAACTGGAGCCGGAAGTAGATGTGGATTTCCTGCCTGTCGGTTTACTGCTGCAACTTTTGTCTTGAAACGTGTTTTCCTTGCAGCCGATGTTGAAGTCTTTGCATACAAGGGTCCGTGTGCAGAACTGGATTTTTCTGCGCCAGAATACTCTTTTGCAGTGTTCTGGGTGTATAGACGGCTCTTCCAATCGTTATCAGGATTGTGAGCATTTCGAACGCCTTCCACATTTCCCAAGACAACATCATATAAAGGAGTATCCATACAAAGGGCTCGAGTTTTGCCAGTGAAGAACGGTGAAAAAATTTCCACGTGTGCTTCAGGCAGCTTCATCAACCGTTCGTTCAGGAGGTAAATCGAGGAAATCTTTCCAGTCAGCTTGCTATCCGCCACAAGAGACCTTTTGACAATGATTTAATCGCATCCGGTATCTCGCAGTACTGTTGCGGGATATCCTTCGAGTACACCTTCGCCCGTGGGCATCTATTTTTCCTTCAGCTTGACTGGGTGTGATTCTGCGCACTCCGGGCTATCAGGAACACAAAGCAAAGCCTGCGACTCTAAATAATTATCTTGGCTCCATCTCTTTGTTGAAAAGAGCATGAGGTCTTCTCAACGCTGTTGGCCCTTTTGGAGCAGTCAGCTGTTTTATGCCCAGTGCGGCAGCATTTTCCACAAAAGGGTGGCTTTGTACCTGGACCCTTTGTGTTGGTCCAGCAATCAGCAGCTCTGTGACCCTTTTTGTTGCAAAGGAAACGCTGCTGTCTCTCTTTGTCATCTTGCCGCTCAGACGTTCGAGTTTGAGCCTGGAGGCTTGCTCAGGATATCGCCTTTACATTGGCCAAGGTTAATCAACCCCTGGGCCTCCAAGTAGTGGTCTGTAGCCTCCGCTAGTTTTTCAAGGCTTTCACAGTTTCTTTCTTTAAGAAACACAGCGAGTTTCTTATGGCATTGTGCGAGAAACTGCTCCGAGACAATTTTGTCTCGCAGAGCATCGTAGGTCCGGTCTGTCTTGGCCATTTCTTGCCAATGGTCAAAATAACCTAATAGACGCCCGGCAAACTGCGTGCCCGTTTCAGAATTATCTGGTTTTGCTGATCAAAATTTTGTCCGATAGCCTTCTACTGTGAACCTAAAGCGTTGCAGTAGCGTTTTCTTCAACGTTACGTAGTCCGTGGCATGTTCTGGTGCCATCCTACCAACTACACTCAAGGCCTCTCCGGTCAAGCCAGATAAAGTCGTGTGTTAAGTTCGTCACGTCGCAAGGCGTGTGACGCGAGGAAGATGGAGACAGTGAGGAAGACAAACGGGAGCTATATTGGACGAACAAACTATTGCACCTACAGTACTATACGTCGTACACGCGCGTGGTTCACACACAAAAGAAAAGAGTAACCAGTCTCACAGTCTGTGCCGTAGCCCGATGCCTTGAAGTGGGACCCGTTGCGTGCTCGGATGCAGTCGTCGCTTGGGTGCCAGATCAGCATACCACTGTCTATATCACCAGGTCTAGGCGTAGCCGCACACTGTCAGCGACGTCGGCTCGGTAGACGTGGTCAGCAGCTCCAGTCTTTCGAGGGCGCTCGCCGTACCGGAGATGTCCACACGACCACTCACCGAGAACTCGTGCTTGGCCACGTCGACACGCCGTGCCCCGAGGACTTCGATGGCTCGAGGACTGCAACCCGGCCTTTCGAACCTCGCGCGTAGTTGCGGGTTCGCCCTAGGCTCCCTTGCGTCGTCTTGCCGGCGTCCGAACGGCTTCGTTCTCCGCGAGCGTCTCCTCTTCTTTTTTTTTTAATGGGCGCGCTGCAATGCCCCTTCATTCTTCTCATCTTCTAAATGATGTGGTGCTGTCGTCTGCTATGCTCGCATTTTTAAGCTACTACATCACAAAGATGCTTTGGCTAACGAGTCTGCCATCTCATTTGGATAAATCGCGCAGTGGCCAGGAGGTATCCATAGCAAGTGAAATTTTTTCAGGTTTGCTGGTAATGAACTGCTAATCATACTCAATAATTTCAAATTTTTTGCTGTAGATAGTGCAGTGCATACTGAGAGAGAATCAGTAAGTATGACCGCTTCTGATTTGCTTGCAGGAAGTGTACGAAGCGATAGAATTATAGCAAATAATTCAGCGATGAATATAGGCGTGTAATCTGTTAATCGAACTGAGAAAGACCAGTCGAGAGAAGTGCAGAAGATGCCTACTCCAGCGTTTTCGTTCAATACGGATGCATCCGTCGCAATAATGTTGTTTATGGACAGATGAGTCAAGTAATCTTTTAACCGAATATTTAAATATTGAAGGGGCAGTTGTTTCGCATTAGAGGAGAAAATATCATCAAATTTAATTTCAAGTTTCGAATTAGGCGTATTCGTTATGCCAATCTGATAAATATTTACATTGACAGGCTCTAGCAGCGCTTGGACGAACCTAATTTAAGGGGAGTGCAGCCTAGACCATTGTGTGAATGCGGTTGGTTCTTGAATAAAAACGTAAGAGGCTTGTCGCAGAGGCAAATTGTATATTTTGAAGAAAGTTTGAACTGTAAGTATTCTAAACCGAGTTAACAAAGGTGGAAGGCGCGCTTCCACATACAAAAAGTTATTTGCCACAAATTTGGGAAGTCCAAGACACAAGCGCAAAGGTTCTCTTTCTAATAATATTAATTGTCTCATATTCTAAGCAGCGCTGCTTAAAAATAACACGCACCCGAATTCCATAATAGGCCGCACATACATCTTGTATATCGTTAGCAATGATCTCCTACGCAATCTTATTTTTCTGTTTCCCAATTGCCTAACCACCCCAAGGCACGTGACGCTTTACAGCCAACCTTGTCTATATGGCTTTTCCAATTTAGCGTCCTATTATATACGATGCCTAGGTATTTCAGAAAATCGAACTGGGGAATGAGCTTGGTACAATACATCAGGGAAATGTTGACACGATCCTTAAAAGAGAATGGCAGAAGCGCACTTTTTTTGACGTTCAATGACACATGGATATTGTCAAGCCATCCTTCTAGCATGTTCATGTAATTCTGTAATGCCTGATACAATGAGTGCAGAAGAAAGCAATATCATCTGCATATACGTAAACTTGGATATCCTGATGAGTTGGAATGGAACTTAGTAATATGTTGAATAACACTGGAGATAATACTGAGCCCTGAGGTACACCTCGTGTTTGCTTACATCTTTTAGAAAAGCGTCCATCCACGAAGCAATAAAATTATCTGTCTTTAACAAACTCTGTAATCCATGTTGTTATATATTTTAAAAAGCGATAGTCTTGCATCTGCTGGATTAGGATAGCATACTCCACATTGTCGTACGCTTTAGCTAAGTCTAGAGTGACTATAGTGCACAGTATTCGCGGCGATGCCGAGCCAGCTGTATGCGACTTTCCAAATCCACATGTGCACACGAAATGGAGTATCCCGATCTAAATGCCAATTTGTCTGGGGTTTAGTATTGTATGTTCATTGGTGTAGTTTATTATACGGGCATTTAAGACTCTCTCTACAAGCTTGACCAGGTTAGATGTCAATAAAATAGGCCTTATGCTAACCAGAGTAAACTCCATTCCCTGTTTCTTAAGTATCGGAATTATTTTGGAAAGCTTCCAATCTGCCGGAATCCATAAATTTTTCAGTGAATAATAAACTATATTACGGATTTCATGTGGGGATATTTTGTATAGCACTTTTATCATTGTAGAGGTCACCCCATTAAGTCCAGGAGCAGCGGGTGGTAAGCTCCTCATCACATCCGCCAGTTCAGCTAAAGATACCTCCTGGAAATCACAATGCACCCTTAATTTTACCATGTACTTTGGCATAATTGTTGTAAACCTGGTTTGCAAGCCATTAGCAATAATTTCCAAAAAATCAGAGAGTTCGCGAGGAGACATAATGGTGGAATGACTGATTTTTGCCTGTGGAATCATTTTTCTCGCACGGAAAAACCTGAAAAGCATTTTCTTATTTCCAGACCTAGACATACAATTAAACTTATTCATATCATAGTCTTCTTTTGCTTTGCGCACTGGACGCTTAAAATCAGCGGCCATGAATTTATAATATTTCCAATTTTCGCGGTATTGGTTAATTAACAGCTTTTTCCACGCTGCTTTTCGCTTTCTATACCCCCTGACACATTCTAGATTCCACCACGGGCTAAAAGATCCCGCTGTGTTCGAGTTCACAGTAAACGTTGTATTTTTTTAAGATCGTTTCAACACCGCACATAGACTTATAGCCCTAAGGTCTTCCTGCATTTCCTCGCGAAAAGTTACCATAGATTTTAAGTCTTTTTGTAATTTAGCATAATTTACAAATTATCCAACTTTCCCTGCCAAATTAAACCTCGGGAACTTAATTTCAAAAGTAATGGGAAGATGGTCGCTGTTTGTAGCACAATCTAATATATTCCATGAGGATATGCTTAAAGTAGAGCTGGAAAATGGTAAATCAATAGTCGATTTAGAGTTACCTCTTACAAATGTAGCAACGTGTGAATTAAAGCAGGAAAAGTTATTATCATGCGTCCATTCCCACAAACGTCTTCCGCATACATCAGATTTGACGCCCCAAGACACACGGTGTGAATCGAGATCACCATACAGCACAATTTCTTTTCTGTGTGAAGCTACCATAATATCGAGGCATCTCGTGTCTTGAACTCCTGCAGGAAAGTATACATTTGCAAAAAAGAAAGGCGAGCAGCCTGGTAGTGTTACGTCTAACACCAGAATTTCGTAATTCGTATCCATACACTGATACGATATCTTGGCTCTATGACTAAATTTAGTTGATATTAAGAAAGCCAGACCACCACCTCAACTCGGCCAATCCAGCCGGATTAATCGATAATTTTTCATGTAAATTGTTTTACCGTTAGCAAGTCAGGTTTCCTGAATGGCAATTATGTCGGGAGAAATTTGCGAAGAAATATATAATTGCCGACTAAATAGACTGGTAATTCCACTGCAGAATTTTTAGGGAACCTATTTTGATGCTATACCCACAGAAGAAACTGCCTGATCCAGAATGTCTTTTTTTCAAGAAACCATTTTTTGAAAGGTTCTCAAAGAAGTCTTTCTTAGACAAGTATTTCTTGGATTTTGGGTTTTGAGAAGACTTTTTAGAAGGGGGAGATTTGTTACGTTCCAAAGTTCTTTGAGATTCTGTGTCCATATCTGTGAAGTCTCCTGAATCATCTGTCACAGGTTCTGACTAAGCCTGAACTCTATTTTTTGAAGGTCCTGCTTTCGGAGAGATGGATTTATGATTAACTGTCTGATTTTCCTGTTCTGTACCCCTTGAAATCAACAGAGCGTGCGAATCCCAATTTTGCACAGAAACTGTACCAATGATTTCTGTCAGCTGTTGTGTTAACATATCAGCCAAGGCTTCAAAAAGAGTAACTGCCAGACGCTGCATTGCCTTTTCAGTAGACTTTTCAATGGCCTCAGTTATCGACTTCGCGAGCGATGCATCCATTGCCGCTGTGTGCCGGGATGTTATGCCTGCGTAACCTTTCGATCTTTCATGCATTTCTGCTACCGCGTCCCTCCTAGAGCAACGCCTGCGTTCTATGATTTCTAGAACACCCAGTTCTCTTTTTTTGAGGCACATTCAGCAGAGTCTGCAGGGTGCGCTGCATTACACAAGCAGCACTTCTGGTCATCAGATTTGCAATCGCAGCTGTCATGGTCATGACTCTCTCCGCACAGACGACATCTAGCCTGTGATCTGCATCCTTTCATGCTATGGCTGAATCGCCAACATTTTGAGCACTGCAAAGGTTTCGGGGAAAGGGGTTCTACTTTGTAGATAATTGGCCATGCCTTAATTTCTGTCGGTCAGATTCTTTCTGCAAAAGTAAGTATAACCGATTCGGTAGGCGATTTTGTTTTATCATCTTTCGGTTGCACCGATAGACTGAAACTGCTCCAGCTACAGCAAATAAGTCTTGAATTTCTTGAGGTTCCAGACTCGTAACCACCCCAAGGACTATGCCCTTCGTACATACAAGAAGAACTGGAATAAACGGACTCACTGGCTGTGCAGCAAATTCAGAACAATTCAGAAACTCTCACACGCAATCCTGACCTGCAGAACAGCACAGGATACACCCTCGGCTGAACTGGCGGACCTCAGTAATCTTCTAGAAAAGCGACGAGGCTTTCTGAAGTTCCACTTGTATCACCTTCGGATCAGCGGAAAGAAGCGTGCCACTCGTAGCGCGACTTGGATTATTCTTTGTCTTTCGCTTTGTGTTACCGCACAGGCTCGTGCAGCGAAGAAGGTTACGTCATGTGGCCTTTCACAAAAATTCTTCAATTTGAGGAAATCCTTTCATTTTATTTGTTTGGACCACATTCCAGAGTACGCTGTTGTTTTTTGCGGAAGGAGCATACATGAGGAGTAGAGAGCAGGTTTTAGGGAATTATGATACTGACCTCAGGTGGATGGCGCTCAACCACAAAGGGAGATAGGCCAAGAACCAGACAGCAGGATACTTAAATGAAACTAAAACCAATCTGAAAAGTTAGTTTAGCGAACAAACTGCGAATAAACGAAAATGGTTGCTGAGCAAGCAGTCAAAACATCTCTTGTTCCTAACAGACATAGCTACGAATTACGACCTAAACATCTGAAAAAGTTAGGATTCACTAGCACAGTAATATTTTTATTGCTTTGATGTAGTCAAACATAGAGGAGCATATATCCCTGTGGCAGTAACCAAATGAAGTGCCGTCAAGTGATAGAAGTATTGGTACATTTACTTGTATTCCTAACTTGTGTAATAGGGCTTCTAAAATATTTTTCTCTGGTAACAATAATGACGACATATTAAAAATAAATGTTAAATGGTTTCGATTTGATTACAAAAAATGCACTACGATGACGCCTTGAGTCCAACTTTGTTGGGGTAACAGTTTAGTTGTGGAACTGTACAACGCAATTTTGTAGAAGTATAGGAAATATCCTATCTTGTTTCATGCATTCCTATCGCACCACCTTGGTATGTGAGCATGAATGGGAAGTTAAGAACGGCATTTTTCAATCTTTTTATAGTGCCCATAAAGGCAGATTTGTGTCGCAGTTATAATATGTTTTAAGCGCCTACAAATGCCTATTTTCGAAGTCGTGGGAAAATCAGGGTGAACAGTGGAAGTGCCTCAGACAGGCTGGTCGACGTTTCGTAAGGAAGACCTATCTTTCTCAAAGGCTTAATCAAACCTAACCTAGCCCAACCTAACCTAACCTACCTGTTGTGTTGCAAAGCACCCCTGTGTCATGAGCGAGCCTTTGAAACCGCGAAGGACCGGTTGCTGAAACTGCTTCCAGATGTTGACTCCTCCCCTTCTCCCGCTCGGCGGAAACGAGCCACCGTAGTTTCCCCCGGCAGTTCGGCCGCCGCCTCCATCCGAATAAGAATAAACTTGTTTTTAACCGCGCAAGGTGGTCTCGGACAACGGCACTCCGTTTGTGTCCACGGAGATTCTCAAGTTTTACAGCGACAACGGCGTCTCGTCTGTTAAATCAGCTCCTTACCACCCGGCTACGAACGGACAAGCCGAGCGCTACGTAGCTGAGCTAAAGCGCGCCCTTACTAAAGACCACACTGGGACAATGCAACGCCGCATCGCGCGCTTTCTCTTCAGACAGCACAACACTGTTCAAAGCACTACTGATCAAACGCCAGCGAAATTGATGTTCGGACGAGAAATGAGAACCCCGCTGACAGCAATTGTCCCGGAGCCCTCAGCGAAAGCACAGTCGGAGGAAGAAAAGCTCCCGCATAGCAGGAGAATTGAAAGTGGACAGCGCATATACGCTTGCCAGTTCCACAGAAAGCCCGGCTGGGTTGAAGCGACGGCACTCAAACGCATAGGTTTGTGGTCATGGCTCGTCGACATTGGTGGAAAGGCCACACGCCGCCACCTTAATCAGCTACGCCGTTCAGGTAATTTGCCAAGGGAACCTTCCATTCAAGCAGCCACCTCGACGGAAGCTTCGTTCCACTTAGCCTGGCATCTCGCACCAGATGAATCGGCGCCGCCGCCCGCCGGCCCTGAACACAAGAGAAACTACACCCAGCGAGCGGGGGCTTCTCTTCCTAGTGCGTCCAGAGCGTCCACGCGCCCACGGCGGCCCCCAGATCGCTTCCAAGCGACAAGCTAAGGAGGGAGGAGATGTTGTGTTCCAAGCACCCCTGTGTCACGAGCGAGCCTTTGAACCCGCGAAGGACCGGTTGCTGAAACTGCTTCCAGATATTGACTCCTCCCCTAACCTAACCTAATCTAGAAGGATAGGTACTCCTATCGAAACGTCAGCCAGCGTGTGTGAGGCACTTCCACTGTTCATCCTAGCTGATTATTCCACTACAATGTTTCGACCTGTCAGTTCCTGTTTTGATTTTTTGATTTTCGAAGTCGGTGCCTATGAGAACACGAAAAAACTCATAATTTGCTATCAACTACAGTTCGGGACCTTTAGTCCTTAAACCAGACAATAATGACTGTTAAAAACTTGGCTTCAACCTATTCCTTCATATTTCAACGAAATTCCGCGAAACGACTACTAGCATTAAGAAATGGCAAGATGTTTAATCAACTTTCATTTAGCATGACCTGCACGGCACACAAGCCCAAGATGGAGTGGTTCCCTAGTTACGGGACTCATGTGTCCCTGCACCTCCTGGCCACTGGCTGACGCGTCGGCTACCATACACCGATGTGCTGACATGGCGCGAATGGTTGGCGGATCTTAAAACCATACAAATACTCGTCAGGCGAAAGTAGAGCGAAGTTCAAAAGAAAGAAATCGTGATATGCACACAGGTTTTCTCTTGTGTGTAGTTTACTTTTTTCGGTGTTCACCGACTGGGAAGAAAAAGACCATATACAATTCTACCCAGCCAACCCGAGGCATATATTCCTTCTGGACTTTTAGTCGTCCGGCTATTTCCACTCTTGCGTTGCCTCTCTCAGCCATACCTAAAAGAAAAGAAACCCAGGACCATGTTAATTAGACAGTGGATACCCGACTCACCACGCTAAAGCTTAAAAGAAAAGACCATAATTTTCGTACAGTGCAGGAAGGAAAACTTGTGCAGTTACGTTCAACTGTTGGCGTCTTTGTGCGATCATGACCATTACCATTTGTTTTTATTTCTGTCGTAGATACAGAATCACACACGTCACGTGTGTGTGTGTGTGTGTGTGTGTATGTGTGTGTGTGTTTATTCGCAATTAGCAAAAATTTATTCTGCCTATATTTCATACTAAGACGTTTGAGTCCTAATATGTGTTTGCCTGCCTATTCACGGCACCTAAAACAATGTGATACCTACCTCTTTTCGGTGCCTAAAACAAACGTTTTCGATGTCTGAAACACAGGCGTGTAATGATTGTTAAAAAAAACTTTACACAGATATCTAGGCGGATATTGAGACTTCAACATTTCAGCAAGAAACCTGCGTTATCAAGATCTAAAGTAGTATGATCACCGTTACCATTGCCAGAAGTGCAGCAATACAAAAAAATCACAGCATATCTATAAAGCGAATGATGAATAATCAGTGAAGCTTCATGAAATCACTCGTGTAACCGTGAAATTCCACGTACTACATTACCCACTCGAGCACGCAAATGAGTGACAGCGCATAGGTACAGTACATACATTGTTCTTTTGTTGGTCCTCATAAGAGCCAACTCCATGAAAACCTTGTAGGTACTGTACAGTGATGGCAGGAGAATTTGTGGTCTTAAACGCGCTTGTTCTTCATCGTCATTAGCGCCAGCGTCACGGCGTGTCACAACGGACCAACGTTTCCAGGCTCTAGTTCAATAAGCGTCGCGACAGCGGACATGGCTCGACCCAAAGGAACTTCACCCTTAAAAAAATTTCTTGAGCGCTTCAGACGACTTGGAGGCGAAATCGTCCGTGCGTCTACCAGCAGACCTGGTAGGCGCATGGACGATTACGCTGCAAAGACGTCTATGCTGCAAAGGCGATGTGCATGCTGAGTATGCGTGCTTTAGTTCAGGCTTGAGAGGAAGTTTGGTATGCAGAAGTGTCAACAGATGCTTTATAAAAATTAAATAATCAAAAAATGAATTAAATAATGGACGAATGAACGAACGTTTTTTATTTATATATGAAACACCTGCGCTGTCTTGCGAAAAAATCACAGCAAATCCTCGAACAGACTGATGATGCGTGGACAAAGCTCCGGAAGATAATTCGTGCAACTGTGAATACCCCTTATAGGAATGACGTACATGCGTGTTATGCATTTATAAGTGTTCGCTTCGAAATAGGTTTTCAGTTGCTAGTAAGCGCTCGTCTGTGCCGTCTCTGAGTGTGTGTAATTTTTAGTACTTGTTTCATCGAGATCCCCCTTATACTTTGCTCACTCGAACATGCAAGTGAGCGACAAAACGCGTGAACTGTATATGCAACGCTGTTTCGTTGGTCGTTATAAAGGTTAACTCTGCACGGGCCTTTTGTGGTTAAAGAAGCTTTCCCGATAGCTATTGACTATAGGAGAAATAGAATGTCTGGTCTGAAACGCGTTTTTTCTTCGCCATGATCAGCGTCATCGTCATGACATATAGAGGGCTTTTTGCATGCGCTGTGACGTGATGGCAAAAAGAGAATGTGCATGTAGACTTGTGCGCCCTTATTTCCTCATCGCCATCAGCATCATCGTCATAACGTATCGCGACGTATCAGCATCATCGTCATGACGGCTACTTTGCATGTGCTGTGCCATGATGGCAGAAAGAGAGTCTGTGGTTTGCAACGCGCTTCTTCTTCATCGCCATCAGCGTCATTGTCCTGATGTATAGTGTGTAGTTCGCGTGTGCTGTGTCACTATGGCTAAAAGATAATGTACGGTTTGGAACTCGCTTGTTCTTCATTGCCATCAGCGTCATCGTCATGGCGTATAGAAAGCGCTTTGCATGTGCTGTGCCGTGATGGCAGAAAGAGAATGTGTGGTCTGGGATGCGTTTGCTCTTCATCATTAGTGTCATCGTCATGATGTATTGTGCGTACTTTACTCGAGCTGTGCTTGGATGGCAGAAAGATATTGCGTGGTTTCAAATGCGCTTGTTCTTCATCGCCATCAGCGTCATCGTCATGACGTATAGTGGGTACTTTGCATGCTCTGTGCAATGATGGCTTAAAGAGAATGTGTGGTTTGGAACGTGCTTGTTCTTTATCGCCAATAGCATCCTCATCAACCTATATAGTCAGTATTTCGCGTGTGCTGTTCTGTGATGGCAGAAAGAAAACGTGTGTTTTGGAACGCGCTTGTCCTTCATCGCCATCAGCTTCATCGTCATGACGTATAGGGGGTACTTTGCTTGAGCTGTGCTGTGATGGCAGAAAGAGAATGTGTGGTTTGGAACGCGCTTGTTTTTCATCGTTATCAGCGTGATCGTTATGATGTATAGTGGGTATTTTGCGTGTGCTGTGCCATGATGGCAGAAAGATGATGTGTGGTCTGGCACGTGCTTGTTCTTCGCCATCAGCGTCATTGTCATGATGTATAAAGGTACTTTGCATGAGCTCTGCCATGATGGCAGATAGACAATGCGTGATTTGGAACGCGCTTGTTCTTCCTTGCCATCAGTGTCATCATCACGATGTCATTATCTCGCTAACCCAAAGATGGCGGGAGCGAATGCTGGCGGCTGCTGCGGCATTTTAGACAGATGCAAAATACCTGAGGCCCATGTGGTTAGATTTTGGTGCACGTTAAAGAACTTCATGTGGTGAAAATTTCCGCATTTCTCCACTCTGGCGTCTCCAATATTTCAGTTGTGGTTTTGGGACGTTAACCTCTAGAAGGAAAAACAATAGGTTTGCGCGAACAAAGGAAGACGTATAACAGGAAAAAGGCTGTAGCATTACCATGTCTCGTTGGTGTGTTCGATGTGCAGCCCTATCAATGTGCACCCTTGGCATTTTCATCGGTATCCCGCGAAAGGTGAATGCGTAATATGGTTGCGCATATTATCCTCGAAAGGTTTCTGCCGAAAAATACGCAAACGAGTGCCACACTGAACTGCGAGCGCCCTTTACTGTCATCATCAGCTTAGATATGCCTACTGCAGGGCAAAGGCCTCTCTCATGATCCGCCAATCCACCCGATCCTGTGCTTTTAGTTGCCACGTTATACCTGCCAGCTTTTTAATGTCATTGACCCACCTAACTTTCTGTCTCCCCTTCGTGTGTTTGCGTACTCTGGGAATCCAGTCAGTTACTCTCATTGAGCAGTGGTTATCCTGCCTACGTGCTGCGTGCCTGGCCCTTGTTCATTTCTTTTTCTTGATTTTAACTATGATATGTTTAACGCCGCTTTGTTCTCTTCCACTCTGATCTTCTTGTCGTTTAAAGGGGTACTGACACAAATTTTTGGGGCCGAGATAGCTTGCGGGGTCGATTCTTGTGAACATTCGTATATCAACTGCGAGATATCAACAGCGAATATAGCTTGGAAGGTATTTAATTAATTTTGAAATTTGCGTGAGCCACCGACTCCATAGCGCTATAGACACCATGCATTGGAGGTGACCCTGAAGTGACCCCCCACTTCCCTCACGTCACCACGCTGTAGTCAACAAACAAGATACGATGACCTCATAGTCGCCATTTTTTTTTGCCGCGTCACGACGAAGTCTATATTTCTCGGCGGCTGGTTGCGAGTGCGTGGCCGTGGTGCATGCCTAGAAAGTTTTGTGTTTGGTGACATTTCAGTGCCGTTTCCTATTCGATGCGGATCGTGCGGAATTGCGTCACAGTTCTGTGTGCTGACGTGGTCAAGAGTTGCACACGTTAGGTGGCGACAGTTGCACCCAGTTTTTGGAACTCTTTCGAACCTAAACTAAAATTGATCTCTAACGAAGAGCATGCAAATAATTATCGCGTGCTGCAGCAAACAATGTGTCGTGTAATGACTACGCAGGCCTACAGCAACGCATTGCAGCAGACAAACGCAAGGCCAAATTTTTTGCGCCAGTACCCCTTTAAGGTTACACCTATCATTTTCCTTTCCATCGCTCGCTGCTTCATCCTCAAGTACTGACAAGGTTCCGCTATTGTATACTTCCCTATTGAGAGTTAGTGGCAGATTATCATTCATGATTTGAGAATTCTTGCCGAATGTGATCCACCCCATCTTTATTCTTCTAGTTATTTCATTCTCATGGTTAGGCTCCGCGGTTACTACCTGTCCTAAGTAGGCATATTTCTTTAAATTTCTAGTCTCTCCGCCTATCGCAAAGTACTTTTTTCTGCCGAGACTGATGCACATTACTTTAGTTTTTTGTGCATTTATTTTCAGACCTGCATTTCTGTTTTCCTTGAGCACTTCTGTAATCATGAGCTATAATTCGTCCCCTGAGTTACTTTTTGAGAAAAGGTCATCAGCGAATCGCAAGTTACTAAGATACTCTTCAATAACTCTTGGCTCTAAGTCTTCTCAATCTACAGTCTTGAAAACCTTCTGTAATCACGTGGTGAATAGCAGTCGAGAGATTGTGTCTGGCTGTCTTACATCCTTCTTTTTGGGAATTCTGTCACCTTATTTATGGAGAACTACGCTGGCTGTGGATCCACTGTAGATTTGTTCTGGTATGTTTATGTTGGATTATTCGACGCCGTGATTCCGTATAGTGCCTGCATTACTGCTGATGTCTCGAGTGAGTAAAACGCCTTCTCGTAACCTATGAAAGCTACATATAAAGATTGGTTGTATTTCGCGCATTTTACTATTATCTGAATAATAGTATGAAAATGGTGTGTTGTGGAGTAGCCTACACAAAATCCTGGTTGTTGCTTTGGTTGATTGAACTCTGATGTAGCTTTATTTTATTGGCTATTAATTTTGTATATATTTTGTAAAGAACGAACTGTAAGCTGATGAGCCTGTAATTTTTCAAGTTCTTGGCGTCTCCTTTCTTATAGGTTAAGATGATGTTGGCGTTCTTCCAAGATTCTGGTACCCTTCACGTCAAGAGACCCTTCGTTTGTAAGATGGCCAGTCCTGTAACACAATTTCTCTGCCGTCTTTTAGGAGGTCTGTTGTTACCTTATCCTCACCAGCTGCTTTGCCTTTTTGCATTCCTTCTAGGGCTTTCCTTACTTGCCCAGTCATACTGGTAGGATGTCAAATTCCTCTGGACTAACATTAGTTCTCACGATATCATCCTGGTTGTTTTGGCTTCTGTACAGCTCTCTGTAGAACTCCTCCTTCACCTCGATTATCTTATCAATATAGATTATGACATTGCATTCCTTGTTCCTTAATGCATACATGCGATTTTAGCCTATGCACAAGTTTCCATTTGCAGCTTTTACGATTCGTCCACCTTTTACAGCCTGCTCCATACTTTCCATGTTATATCTTTTAACATCGGCTACTTTACGTCTATTGATTAGCTTCGAAAGATCCACTAGCTCTATTTTGTCGGATGCATTTGATGTTTTCATTGTTTGCCATCTCTTAATATAATTTTTCGTCTGCGAAGGTAGTTTGCCAGTGTCTGGTTGTTGAAAGGTGGCTGTGGGTCCTTGTAAAGCTGCCTCTTTAGGAAAGCAGCTTTTACCTGCAGCTGTCCTTCATCAAACGTATCGATGAGAAGAGCAATATTATTATTAATATTATTATTATTATTATTATTATTATTACTAATATTATTATTATTATCAATATTATATAAAATATTAATAATAATATTATTAATAATAAAAATGACGACAGCTACAGGTAAAAGCTGCTCTCCGAAAGAGGCAGCTTGACAAAGACCCACGGCCACCTTTTAACATGACAGCGTGGCTACAATAAGCACTACAAACTCCAGCTACACGTAACAATACAGGCCAAAGCCCGAACTTGTTTGCGTGTTTGTGTGTGTGTGTCTGCGTGCGTGTGTGTGTGTGTTATCGTGCGTGCATGCGCGTGTGTGTGTATGTGTCTGCGTGCGCGTGCGTGTGTGTGCGTGCACGTGTGTGTGTATGTGTCTGCGTGTGTGTGTATGTCTCTGCGTGCGTATATGTGTGTGTGCACGTCTACGTGTGTGCGTATGTGTGTGTGTGTGTGCGTGCGTGTGTCTGCGTACGTGTGTGTGTATGTGTCTGCTTGCGTGTGTATGTGTCTGCGTGTGTGTGTGTGTGTGTGTGTGCGTGTGCGTGTGTATGTGCGTGTGTGTGTGCGCGTGTGTGTCTGCGTGCGTCTGTGTGTATGTGTCTGCGTGCGTGCGTGTGTGTGTGTGCGTGTGTGTGGTTGTGTGTGTGCGTGTGTGTGTCAGCGTGCGTGTGTGTGTATGTGTCTACGTGCGTGTCTGCGTGCGTGTGTGTGTGTGTGCGTGTGCGTATGTGTGTCTGCGTGCGCGTGTGTGTGTGCGTGCGTGTGCGTCTGTGTGCGTGCGTGCGTGTGCGTCTGTGTGCGTGCGTGCGTGTGTCTGCGCATGTGCGCATGTGTGTCTGCGTGCGTGCGTGTGTGTGCGTACGTGTGTGTGTGTGTGCGTGTGTGTGCGTGCGTATGTGTGTGCCTGTGCGTATGTGTGTCTGCGTGCGTGTGTGTGTGCGTTTGTGTATGTGCGTGCGTGTGTGTGTGTGTGTGTGTGCGAGTGAGGGAGTCCTACTTTGATGGGCAAAAAAAAGAGGGGCGTGAATGTTCACTAACGAACATATTTTGGCATAGGGCTCATCGGACTGAACAAAATGTTAGCCAATAAAGCACAATGCTCTTTCATTTTATGTAACAAAATTTTTTGAATACATTTACTTCCATTCTTCACTGGACGTAAAATGTTATTCCAGTAAGCAAATATCCGTCTACATACATTCTGACTGTTCTGTCGCGTTAACGGATGCGCTCTATTTTCGCTGTCGTGAAGAATATTTCATTGCGATGGAGCCACTTCATCAGATTTCTCACTATTTACCGTGTATCAAAGCTCTGTTTCGGGTCGCAATGAATGCCGTGTGGGTTCCTCATTTTAACAATAAAATCGTGTAATCGATTTGGTTGATTTATTAGACATTTTATTTGCCGACGTTAAACAATACTTATTTGACAGCTTTTGAAGTATTGCTCGCTGTATTAACTGCGCCTTCAAACCTCCGTTGTCGTGCTGATGATGTACCAATAACGTGCGTCACGCATGATCCTCGAATGAAAATTGTGTGTTATGACGACGTGGGACAATCGCAGGGGGGAGGGGGAAGCGGTATTATTTGCCATTTGCAACCTCGAGTTTGGGACCTTTCATCCATGTCGTAAGGACATAGGAGCGGCGTTGATAAATCTTAAAAAATGGTGACAGAGAATTCCGATAAGTATGTCATAACGCACCAGTCATATAATGATAATCTGATGTACTATATACAAAAATAACTGCCACCTACGCACTAACAATGTGTTATTTTTGTTGCTGCGGCAGTCGGCAATCAATGATCTCTGCGTAAAAATTAGCACGGGAAGAAAGACAACTGGATGGAGCTCTAGCTAACAGCATGAGCGCCTACTTTGTGTTCTCGGAGCCAGTGGTATCACTGTGCAATAATATGAACGTCCCTCGCCAAAATGCTTTCATATGGAAGAAGCGACATGCTACGAGGTATGTTCCATGCAAGACTGAAGCCATCTACAAGATAACAACGTCTTGTGGTGGCCTCTACGCTGGTCAAACGGAGGGCAGCTTGAATGACCGGCTCTCAAGACCACAATCTGCCCATCTTTCTTTGTTCTTACTGCTCTGTTACTAGGTCATACGTTCTTGTTGCCCAATGTGAAGTGAACCGAAGCACTTTACTGCGTTCTACTGACGATGTTGGATTAATGGACGCATGCTATGAGCATCTTTACTACAAGGCGGCGACGTGTGCTCCACCGCCCGCCGTGATGGTGTAGCAGCTGTGGTGCTAGGCTGCTGACGCCGAGGTCGCGGGTTCGGTCCCCACCAAGGCTGTTCGATTTTGATGGAGCCAAAATGGTAGAGACCCGTGTGCCGTACGATATAAGAACACCAGGCGCTCAAGATTTCCGGAGCCCTCCACTAAGGCGTCACTCATAATTGATTGATATGTGAGGTTTAACGTCCCACAACGACCAAATGATTATTAGAGAGGCCACAGTGGAGGGCTCTACAAATATCGACCCCGTGGGGTTATTTAACAAGCACCCATATATAAGCACACCGGCACACAGCATTTCCGCCTCGATCGAAAATGCAGCCGCCGCAGCCGGGGTTCGATCATGCTGCGGGTCGGCAGCCGAGTAGCTTAGCCAGAACACCACCGCGTAAGAACGCGTTTCTCATAACCATACTGTGGTTTTGGAAGTGAAACCCCGGATATTATTACTATGACATGTAATCAAAGCTTGTAAAAAAAGCTTTACGTATTTTTTTCTTTTTTATTTGGGCTAACGGTTTCTCTTCTTCAACTATATACCGATCTTACCACCGAGGGAGAGAAAAAAGTTGGCTCGAATCTTCATGTTACACTGCAAATATCGTCGAAAGACGATAGTCCTGCACCTGGAGACAGTGAACAAAACGTTTATTTGATGTTCTGCGCAAGGAAATCAGTGAGTGGCATTCTGGAGGCACTGCGTTGGAGTGCCTCGACCGCGTTGCAGAGGTGAACGAGCGCATCGAGGCACGGTAGACATGAGCGCCATCTGGCAGTTATCTTCAAAAACGAAGACGTGCGCTCCCGTGGAGAAAATTGCATGCCAGTCTCGGAGGTGATAAGGTGTAAAACGCAAAGCGACGGGCAGTTGCCATTACCGTGTCGTTCTCGCAAAGCGTTGGAAAGACTCGCCTTTTTGAGCATCGCGTTGCACTGTCAGCGCAGCGCGATAAACGCTACAATCTTTAAAGTTACTTGTGCGGGCCTCTTCTAGTATAAAGGCAGACATACAAAACATCGACGTGTCGTTGTGGCGCCTCAGATTTGCGCAATAATTGCTTTTTAATTGACAATTGCACAACCATGAGCGCTAAACCTTGAGTAATATTGGTGGGCGCAGCGGATAGAGTTGGCCGTTTGAAGTATCGTTAAGGTTGGACAAACAGACAAGGGTTCAGACAGACAGACCAAAATTTTTTCGTCCAAGGTTCCCAAGAAAGACTATCTTCTTCAAAAAACAAAAATATCTTTCTGCTCCTTACAACAATGTTTTTCAAATTATTTTGAAACAAGCGCGTTAATGAGCTCGTTTCGCAGAAATGCCGGCGTTGGTACCGCTGGTTGTTAGCGTAAATTCATCATCTTGTGCCTGACCAAAAAATTAAGAAATATGAAAATAGAATAGGTTTACGTCTGGAGGAAATTGAACAGGGGTCACTTGCGTGGAAAGCAGGTGTTCAACCACACAGCCACGTGTCTGATTTTTTTTCCTTACATGGTATTTATTACAAAGTGGGTTACGTGTATACATACCGTACAATGTACATATAGTCTCAAGGCCTATTGAACAAATGTACAATTGGCATTACAAATCAATATCAAGCGAACAGTTTTGTCTAGAAGGGTCTTTACACAGCGCACTTTATGAATTCGTTGATACCAGGCCGGTGCAACTGCAGTTTCAACCGGGCTGGTATCAACAGCCACTCGTTTGCTTATGAATACAATGAAAATAACTTCTTTTACGTGAAAATGAAGTGAAAGTAGCTTGCTTCACAAAACACACGCGTCCTGCATACATCTCTCACATTACAACATGAAAAAGTTCCACGTACCTTGGCAATGGACAACATGCGAAGCATGCGGACGGATGGCCGTGTTGTAAACTTTTTTATTGAGTGACTCGTTGGGAAATGACGCTAAATATATTTATACGAAGTGTCACTACCAGGAAAGACAAAGGAGGCGCGGGTAGAGAAGGAAGACGATGTTGCTTCTACTGTGATCGCGGTGTCGGTTGGTTGGTTGGTTGGTTGGTTGCGAAACTTTATTGAGGTCCTGCAAGGCGCGCGTCAGCGCGCAGCGGGCGTCTCCCACGTCGGGACCGTTAGGCCAAGCCTATCGGCCGCTCCGCGGGCCTGCTGGACGGCCCAAAGTTGGTCGGCCAGGAGGGAGCTGCGAAGGGCCGCCTCCCACCTGACCGATGTAGTGTTGGGGTTAGTGTACATTGCCTTGCACTCCCAGAGCATGTGCGCCAGCGTGGATACATCCCCACATTCGGGGCAAGCGTCATTGGGGAACACGTCAGGATAAATAGCGTGAAGGGATCTCAGGTTAGGGTACGTGTCGGTCTGCAGTAGTCTGAGCGTAAGGGCTTGTGGCCTATTAAGATTTGGATGAGGGAGTGGATATAGTCTCCGCGCGAGGTAAAAATATTTTGTTATTTCGTTGTACGTGGCAGGCGCGTCCCTGTTTTCCGCAACCCCGTTGGCCCCGAATCGTTGCCCGGAACCCGCGCGGTCGGTAAGTGCGCGCGCGGCCTCGTGGGCAGACTCGTTGAGATTGGGGGGAGCGCCTTGGACCTGTCCAACATGTGCAGGAAACCAAATCAGTACGTGGTGCTTGATGCCGTCGCGGCCACCACTTTGGAGCACGCGCAGGGCTTTCTTGGAGATTACACCGCGCTCGAAAGCGCGAATAGCTGACCTAGAGTCACTATAGATGACCTCCCTCTCACCTTCCAGGATGGCCAGGGCGATGGCCACTTGCTCGGCAACCGCCGGATCGTCAGTGTGAACCGATGCGCAGTTGGTGATTTGTTGTTTGGAGTCGACGACGACTGCGGAGAAGGCGCGGCTCCCACGGTACGCGGCCGCATCGACAAAGCTGACGCCGTGCTCCTCACTGTGAATCTGCTTGAGAAGAGTGGCAGCTCTAGCCCGTCGCCTACCACGATTGTGTTCGGGATGGACATTCCTCGGTATCGGTGCCACGGTGATGAGGTCACGAATCTCACGGGGTACCTGTCTCACCTTCTCGTCCACTTCAGCTGGAGAGTGACCGAGCTCTCGGAGTATATGTCTGCCGGTCTGGGAGCTCGAAAGGCGCGCGAGCTGGGCCCGCTCCTGCGCTTCGGCAATCTCCTCCAACGTATTGTGTACTCCGAGCTGGAGCAGGCGCTCGGTGCGCGTCCTGATCGGGATACCGAGGGCCCGCTTGGTAATCTTTCTGAGCAAGACGTTGATCTTGTCACGCTCGGCACGCTGCCAATTGTGCATGGCCGCGACATATGAAAAGTGGCAGAGCACAAAGGCATTGACCAGGCGGATTAGGTTGTCTTCCTTGAGGCCTTGGTAGCGGTTGGCCACCCACCGAACCAGCCGAACCGCGTTATCCGTCTTGGCGGCGAGCTTGAGTATAGTCTTGCCGTTGGAACCATTGGACTCGATGGTCATGCCGAGGACCCGAATGGAGTCAACTCTGGGTATCGCACTGCCATCTCCGGTGTAGAGCTTGATATCACTCTTCGAGATCGGCTGCCAGTTTTTGGGCTTGGGCCCTCGCCTAGTGGGTTGGTAAAGGAGAAGCTCGGACTTGCTTGGGGAACACCTCAGGCCTGTGGGACGGAGGTAATCTTCCGTGGTGTCTATGGCCTCCTGCAGGGAGCGCTCGACTTGCCCGTCGCTGCCACCTGTGCACCAAATGGTAATATCGTCCGCGTAAATTGTGTGGTTAATGCCTTCGATACATGAGAGCCTCTTGGACAACCCGACCATGACAAGATTGAACAGGGTGGGCGATAGCACTGACCCTTGTGGCGTGCCGCGCGATCCCAGCTCGATCTCCTCGGAGACAAGGTCTCCCACACTGAGGGTGGCTCTCCTACGGGTCAAGAACGAGTTGACATATTTGTAGAATCTGACTCCAAGGCCGAGCTCAGCAATCGACCGCAACACGAAAGAGTGAGCAACATTGTCGAAGGCTTTCTCTAAATCGAGGCCGAGAATGGCCCGCATGTCTCGAGTGTTGCAGTCGATGACTTGGTGCTTGAGCAGCTTCATAGCGTCTTGCGTCGAAAGCTTGGCCCGAAAGCCAATCATGGTGTACGGGTAGAGCCCATTGTCTTCCAGGTACCGAGTCAACCTATTGAGGACCACATGCTCGGCTACCTTTCCCACGCAGGATGTGAGCGAAATGGGGCGCATGTTGTCCAAGTTGGGTGACCTCCCCGGCTTAGGAATGAGCACGGTGCGCGCGACCTTCCACGGGTCGGGGACCTCGCCGCTCTTCCATGCCTCGTTGATGATCTCGGTGAGGTAGTCGATTGATCGGTCATCCAGGTTGCGCAGGGTCTTATTAGTTATGCCATCGGGGCCCGCGGCAGACCTCCCATTGAGCGCGTAAAGCGCCTGCCGAACCTCTTCGTGGCATATCTCGGCGTCCAGTTCAGTGTTGGCCGGTCCTGAGTACTCGGGGTACGTTGTTGCGGGGTTCGAGTCGACAGGGAGGTACTTTTGCACCAGCTGCTTCAAAACCTCCTCTTCTGAAGACGACTGCTTGGCTTCGTGCATGGCTCGCGCTAGTACGTTCCGCTGGTTAGTTTTGGTGTTAGTCTCGCTGAGCAGGTGCTTGAGCAGGTTCCATGTCTTGCCATTACGCATCTGGCCATCTACCGAGTTGCACACCTCGTCCCACTGCTGCTTGGAGAGCACGCGACAGTGCTCCTCGATGGTCTTGTTTAGGTCGGAGATTTTCTTGCGCAACCTGCGATTGAGGCGCTGGCCTTTCCAGCGGGCGAGAAGTGACTGCTTGGCCTCTAGCAGGTGGGCAAGGCGGCTATCCATTTTTTCAACCGGAAGGTCAGTACTAATAATCTTGGTGGTACTTATGACGTCCTCTCTGAGCTGGCTAATCCACTCCTGTAGGCTTGGCCTGGTTGCAGGTAGGGGTCGGTCGTTGCGGACTTTGCGAAACTGGTCCCAGTTTGTCCAAGAAAACTCCCGTGCCCTCTTTCGGACCATTAAAAACTGCGTCACCAGGACGTAATGGTCGCTACCTAAGTCAATGTTTGAGTTGGCCCACTGTACATCGGGGAGATTCTTGACGAAGGTCAGGTCGGGAGTGGAGTCTCTGCAGGATGAGGTGCCCAACCGAGTTGGAAAGGCCTTGTCGGTGATTAGAGTCAGGTCCATGTCCGTCGCGTTCTGCCACAGTTCCGCGCCCTTGCTGGTATTGTACGGGTAGCCCCAAGTGTGGTGCGGAGCATTAAAATCGCCCGCCACAACCAGGGGGTTGGGACCTGCCAAGTTGACGGCCTTCTTTATGAGGGCCCTGAAGCGCTGCCGTCGGTCCTTAGGACTACTGTACACGTTGAGAAAAAAGATGCTGCTTCGGTCCGAGCTGCGCGGCAGAATCTCGGTCATGACATATTCGGCGCTGCTGGTGGCCATTTTGAGGTCGTGAGAGATGTGTGTGAGCTTGTTACTGACCAAGGTGCAGACGCCCCGGCCATCGGAATAACGCGAGGCGGGCTTGTAACCAGTCAGTGTGACGTTTGGAGTTAATGTTTCCTGAAGCAGAATGACGAGGGGTTTTTCGCTAGAGCATCGAATGTACTGCTGCAAGGACGCCTTTTTACTAGGGAAGCCCCTGCAGTTCCATTGCCAAATAAGAAACATCTCACTTGGCTTGGCCATCTTGGTGCTTTTGTGGGCTGGTGCTGCCCTCAGATTGGCTAAGAATAGCGTGGACGATGGGGCCCGTAGCGCCGGGCTGGGGTTGTACGACGGCGGTTGAGGTCAGAGCTGGTTTCACTACGCTTTCGAGAAACAACTCTACTTTGGATACTCGGTCGTTTTGCGCGGCCAGGGTGATCTGCAGTTGGGCGAAATTCCCCCCAAGCTTATTGATGATTTCACTGAGCGCGGATAGCGTGTCTCGAAGCTCAGACCTGACTCGAATCGCTACACCTTCCTGTTCGTGGGCGACGGCCCTCTTCTTGGGAGCACTTTGACCCTCACTGCTGCTGTCGCCGGCTTTAGTACTGTGCACCTCCATGGGTAAGGGCATTGTATCGGCGACGCATGCGACGGCGGGTTGCGGTGGTGGGTTTCTCGCGTTCTTAATCTCAGCAATTTCGGACAAAAGCCTGTTTATGGTTTCCTTCATCTCTGCGTTCTCGCGTTTCAGCTGGGAAATCTCGCGCGCGCTCTCCGCATGCTCTGGGAGTGACCCCGACAGTACCTCAGCTGGCCCTCCTCGGACCGTGTCGGCCCAGGTTACAGAGCCCGACTTCTTGCTTCTCGCTGACACCCCGCTAGGCTGCTGTTGACGCCCGGTAGACCTTGATCGAGACCTGGAGCGGCTCCCAGACTTGTAGCGCCGGGCTCTTCCTCGGGACCGGGAGCGGCTCCTGGACCGGGAACGGCCCCTGGAATGGGACCGAGAACGTCGCCTGGAATGGCCCCCGGAACCACGTGACTGCTGGAAGTCCTGCCCATCCGTGGGGGGTGATGGTGGTGCCGTGGCTTGGTCTTGATCGGTGGCGCGAGACTTTTCCCAGCGCCTTCGTCGCACGACATACGGGATCTGGAATCTTTGCCTACAGTCCTTGTCAGCCGTGAGGTGTTGCCCACCACACAGTCTGCACTTGGGGGTACACTTGTGTTGTGCGTCAGGATTTGAAGCCCCACAGCCCCGACATACGACGTCGCCTGGGCTGGGACACACATCAGCACGGTGACCGAGCCGACCACAAGCGTAGCAAATGTCTATTTTCTTGCGATAAAGCGAACATTGCACAAGGGTGGGGCCGTAGCGTACAAAGTTTGGGACTCTATGACCGTCGAAGGCGACGATTACCGTACCGGTGCTGCCTATGCGCTTGGCTGCCAGGGCGAGCGGATTTCTTTCATTTACGATCTTGTTGTCAATATCATTCGGGCCGTCTACGAGTGGAATACCTCGGATCACGCCCTTGCACGTGGAATGAGGGGCGGCCTCGTAGGCACTGACCTCGTATGTTCGGCCCATGACGACGATCTGCCGAACTTTGACGTAGTGGTTGGCATTTTCCCTTCTAGGTGTGCTGACAACCATAATATTCTGCTGCACGTTGGGGCATAGCGTGTCGCCCCGCAAATCTTCGGCGCAGAGGCTTGTGGCTGCCAGGATTGCATCAGCCACCACGGTGCAGCCGGTCTTGACAATATTGAGGCCTCCGCGGGGCCGAATCACGATCTTCGTATCCTCCTTGGGGAGGTGGGGCATCCGGCCAGCGCGGATGATTCTAGCCTTGATGTTATTGCCACTGTTGCGGCCTCGCGGGGCCTCGGCCGTTGTCGACTTCGTCTCGTTGAGAGTAGCACCATTAGGATTAGCGCCTGCCGAGCGCGCGCCAGCTCTTCTGGCGCCTGCAGACTGCCAACCTCGGTCTTCTGTCACCTCTTCGGGGGTTATGTCCTCCCCCACCACCTGATATTCCATTATTTTCTGAAAATAAGCCCTGAGAAGAGCGAAAACGGCACCCGGGAACGGCGACGCGGCTGGCGTCGCGCCGGCGTGGGCTTACCTCGTTAGGCTTAGCCCAGGCGGTGGCCGGCTCCGGAGAAAAAACGTTCTAAAACTTGAAAATAGTCCACTCACGCAGCAGGTTTTGGCATCAAAATAGTCCTGGCACTTTCACTGATGTGACACAAACAAAGCTGAACGCGCACTCGAAAAATTCACTTGAATATCATTGTAGGAAGCAGGAGCCACTCGAAGGTCGTATGAACAACACAGACGCGCGCCGCGTCCCCCCGCGGTGTCGGTGCCCATTAAAAACCCTCTTAAGTTACCTCACCTTACGTAACAATCTGGTGGAGGTTCTGGGTCACCTTACGTAACAATATGTACAATTTTGCACGCACAGACATATGTTTAACAGTCACAGATGTTATATAACCTGTGATTTGCACTTGTGCAACTATGCCAACAGGAACATGAGTCTTAGCAACATCAGACGCAAGAAACTGAATTGATTCACCAGTGCTCGGGAAGATGATGGACCTCAACAGTGCTACACAAATCAACTTGAGTGAATGGCACTTAACTACAACCTGCGTTAACCCGACATTATGGCTGTACATTAGTAGTACAAATGTAGCGTTTATAAAATTGTATAGGCAGTTCTAAAACCAGGATTGACGATTCACGAACATTACAGTCTATTTGAAAAGTAGTTCCTTGACCTGGCATTGCTCTGTAGTAGAATACCTAACTATCGCGCCAAATGCTGAAGTTTGGTTTCTGCGGCACCCTAACATTTATTTATTCTATTCGCCGAATCTATGCTGCCGATGCCAACTTTTTCTTAACTCTCACGCGTTAAAATTACTCATGTGCATTATTGACGTTTCTCTGTAGATATTTAGTGTCATTCATCTGGGCCACGTACCAGCATTTTAGTGGCCCATACCCACCCAGGGGTGTGTGGTACTGTGTGGTACAAAGTGTTTGATGAGGTACGCGACGAGATTGGGACATTATTCGTGTCTTGAATAGCGCGTATAACCGTCAAACCATGTTGCCATCCTTTACCAAGGTTCACGCGAAGTTAAGGGTGTGATAACGAGAACACCCAGACGTAAGCAAATAGGTGGATAGATAGATAGATAGATAGATAGATAGATAGATAGATAGATAGATAGATAGATAGATAGATAGATAGATAGATAGATAGATAGATAGATAGATATGAAAGTGAGGCCACGTGACATTGAAAAACAGAGCTGGTTCATATTCATAATTATATATTCGTCTCGTATTATCGCTATTTCATAGACTCTTAAGGACATGTTCATTGAATAATCTGAGCCTAACAGGCAAAAGCGGAACTTGATATTCCTTATATAGAGCTCAGTTTGCTACAAAATTGGGTAGCCACAGGCACCAGCGGAGTGCTTGGCGCTCTATTAAGTAGAACTAGCGGACGTAACATCCATGCTGGTACGCCAGAAACTGAGGCACACCCAAATCCAGTACAGGGCGTATGTACATCCAGTAAGTCAATTATAACGTGTTTGTCCGCATTCACAATCGGCTATTACTAAACCTTTGAGTAGGCCTATCGCACGTGATGCTTTTAGTCACTGTCTGTTGAATATGGATACGCCTCTTGAGCTTTCCATCATACAAAATTCTGAGGTACTTGACTGTTTGCACTTGCGGAACGCCAGCTTGGTGGAATGAGAGTGACATATTTATAGTCTCCTGCGTGGAGAATGCCAGAACTGCACACTTGTGTACATTATAGGTTAAAAAATTGGCAGACCCGACGTACAGCGGGAATCGATTAAATGCGAAGCACGGATGAGGAAGGTTGATATATCACTTTAAAGTTTTGAGTGATGCGGCCCTTCGACGAATCACGGATTTCTTTAATGAAAAGGTATGGGTAGATGGAGGAAACCTTCCAGTAGAATGGAAGGACTCAAACACCATGTTACTACCAAAACCAGGGAAACCAAGAGATATTAAGAACCTCCGACCAATCTCCCTTACCTCATGCTTGGGTAAGCTTTTTGAAAAAACAATATTGACTAGATTGACAGACTATGTAGAGAGAGAGGGTCTGCTACCGGTGAATATATTCGGCTTCCGACCACATGTATCGGCCCAGGATGTTTTCCTGCTGTTGCAAAATGACGTCATGAACCCAAACAGAGGTTCAAGCGACGAATTCGTACTAGCACTAGATATCAAGAAAGCATTCGATACAATATCACACAAGGTGATAATGGAAGGCCTCGAATCGATTAACTGCGGCCAACGAATATATGAGTATGTCCGGTCATTTCTGACAAGCAGGAAAGCTACCATTTCTTTAGGCTCGGTTACATCTGAAACCTTCGACTACCCAAATAGAGGCACCCCCCAGGGAGCCATGCTATCCCCGATACTGTTTAATATCGGCCTGAGAAAGCTCGCATGTGAGCTGGAAAATATAAAAGGTCTAGGAGCAGCTCTTTACGCAGACGATGTCACCTTATGGACAAAGGGTGGCTCTTATGCGGACAAAGAAAACGCCCTCCAGGAGGCAGTAGATAAAATACAAGCTTTCGTGACAGCTGCAGGAATGCAATGCTCGCCGGAAAAAACTGAAATGGTTAGAATTAGGGCAAGATACGCGAAGAAAAAGGACTTAATACCGGTAGCAGTACTGCTGGATGGGAGACAAATCAGGGAGGCAGATGTAATACGCGTGCTTGGCATGTGGATACAAGGAAATTCGAGAACGTCACACACACTACAAAGGCTACGGGGAACCACGGCGAATGTGGCCCGGATGATCAGGCGGATAGCAAATAGCGAAATGGGACTAGAGGAGAAAGAAACCATTGCACTCGTTCATGCATTTGTGATCAGCCGAGTTACGTACGCGCTGCCGTACCAGACAATGACAAACCAGGAGACAAAGCAAATAAACACAATAATAAGGAAAGCATTCAAAGCAGCATTTGGGATTCCGGAAAATGCCAAAACCGAGAGGGTAGAGAAATTGGGCATATACAATACCTTTGAGGAGTATGCGAATGCGGTGCTTTTATCTCAAAAGGAAAGGCTCAATTCAAGCTATCATGGGAGAAGAATTCTGGAAAAGATGGGATATACATTGCGACCGCTATATTGTGACAAGGAAACGGTGCTAATAGATGCGGAAAAACGCACACATTTAACTGTGCCGCCTATTCCCAGAAATATGCATCCGACGTATCACGCAGGAAGGAGGAAAGCGAGAGCAGACTCCTTACGCAAAGCATTTCAGAATAGCTCAGAAGCCGTCTTTACAGACGTAAGTAAAGCGAGCAGAGGGTCACATGTAGTGGCAAATGTAGCACAAAATCACACCACAATTGCGTCGGTTAAAACTTGTTTCACACGAGTGGCAGAGGCGGCAGCAATAGCCATAGCCATATCCAACGCAGAAATCAGGGGAGAATCAGTGGTTGTGCTCTCCGATTCACAGGCGGCCTGCCGAATGTTTCTCCGAGGAACGCTACCTAAAATAGCGTATAAATTTTTAAATAAACACATAACAGGAGACCATAACATTATATGGTGTCCTGCTCACGAAGGTTTGGAGGGGAACCTCGTGGCAGACCGTATAGCTCGAGGCATCACCAACCGAGGGACGGCAGGCCACGACGTTGAACCTCTTTCCAAATCGCGTGACATCCTCCTCCAACAAAGGAAGCAACGAAAGGAATATGGGCTTTCACATAAGGACTTGGATAGCCAGCAAAGCAGGGATTGGAGACGCATACAAACCAATAGCATTTCCAATTTGTACCATCTAAGTAGAATATATCCCACAAGATATAAAGACACCTGTCCGTGGTGTTCACAAGTACCAACACTCAGCCACATAACATGGGAGTGCACCCAGAGGCCCACACACATCGACAGCCCACACATCACAAAGCAACCACACATGTTTCACAGGCAGTGGGAGGCATGGCTTGCGGACGAGGACAGGCAGAGCCAAATAGCTTTGCTTGACCAGGTCCAGCGAGCCGCTCGTGCCAGCGGAGCCCTGGACTGAGGGCCCGACCAAACTGCCTGCATTTCAAATTTTTTCTTTTTTTTCTGAATAAAGTTTCTTCCTCCTCCTCCTCCTTTGTCAATCATTTGCGTCACGTAATACCGAACTCAGTACATGTGAAGCTAGCGAAATGGCCGCGAACGCATCATGAGCGTAGCATGTAGTCATGTTGTTACATTACACGCATTTCATGATTATCATGTTTGCACCCGTCACATACCTTCTTCATCCATTCACGTCCTGTAATACCAAATCGGTACATGTGAAGCTAGCGAAGCGGCCACGAGCGCATCATGAGTGTGACGTGTAGTCATGTTGTTATACGACACGCATGTCATGATTTTCATGTTGTGGTCTATCGCTTGTGTTCACCATGTAGTCATGTCATACCATACCAGTATTACCACATGTCTTGGGAACAAAACCACCGCAAGAGCTGCCAGACCAATAAATGTAAATCATGACATTCATGACATTCATGACATACATGTCATGATCTTTATGTTATCACTAGTCACTTATGCTCATCATACAGTCATGTTATGTCCTACCAAGTTCGGTATCGATACCATTATCGAAACGGCAAGGAGAGCTAAACGTCGTAGGCGACTAGATAGATAGATAGATAGATAGATAGATAGATAGATAGATAGATAGATAGATAGATAGATAGATAGATAGATAGATAGATAGATAGATAGATAGATAGATAGATAGATAGATACGCTCAATGTCGCTGAAGTTCACAAAGAAGTGTTTCGCATTTATTAAACACTGTCTAGCCAAACTTGCAAGGTTTATAGGTGTCCTTGTCAATGGGTATACTGGGATAAAATGTCATCTAAGGAAGCGAACAATGCAATATCATCCACATAAACACGTCTTTGAATTGCGTTTCGCGGGATTTCTGAACCCTAGGCCACACTGCGTAGCGTGTCAGACCAGTGTAACTCCACCGATTTCGGTGTGCTTGAGTTCGCAGGCTTCGAGGATACACTATCTGCCACCAAATCGTCCATGAACGATGGCCACAGATAATAGAATCTGTGAAGTCTCCCAAAGGCGAAGGTTCCCCTGTGTCCACTGGGAGGAAGTGCATTCATATGCGCAATGTTCACATGTGATCTCAAGTACGTTTGATAGGCTTTGATCGAGATCAAAGAGAAACAATGCTAATGAAACAATTATGTATCTTTTATGTGCTAAGCTTCTTATGCCGGGGGCTTGTGTTGCTTCTCCTGCAGCGTCTCCCTCCACTGAATGTGCGTCTCCTCCCCCTCTCGCCACGCAACGCCGACGCAAGCAGCGTCCTTTGTAGCCTACGCTCTCTCCCCCCTCTCTGTGTTCTAGGCATCCCTTCCCACAGCGTTGACACCCCCATTGAGCATGATCCATGGACATCCCCTACCCCTCTCTCGACTCACAACGCCGACGTAAGTAGCATCTGCTTGATAGTTTACTGACTGAAAAAATAACTGCTCGCGCTGCGCAACCATTCACTGGCCTCCAGTGTAGTGCCGGTGGGAGATTTCTCAACCCTAAGCCACACTGCATGTTTCCGGTTCATTGTTGAACAATAAAAATTCACAACGTGTGTGCGAACTAAAATGGACTGCGGATCTCTGTGTACAATTGGAGTCTTCTGTCTCTCATTGCCCATTACCAGCGATTGGCATGTTGCTGTAGGAAACACAGGTGATTTGCGTCTCTCGAGGAGGAGGAGAAAAAATCTTTATTGGGCAAGTGCGTTTGGGTTTTTTACGGACCCTAGGCCACCGCACGGCCATTACATTGCGCGTATGTGTCCAGGCCACGCCGGGCTAAGACACTGGCACCCCAGTTCACGCAGCGAAGCTGTGCTCCAGGTCCTGCGACGCAAGGAGGGCATCCCATTCTTCCCATGTGCTGATGGCGAGCTGTCCCTGCGGGGGAGGATTGGCAGGGCAGCCAAAGAGAATGTGGTCTAGGGTGGCAGGCGGCTCTCCACAGTGTGTGCACTCCGGAAAAATTTGGCGGAATCGGTATAGGACGTGATAAATGGGAAGACTTCCCGTCTGAATTTGCCTCCAGACGATTTGTTGTGAGTGAGAAAGACGGGGGTTGGGAGGGGGTAAAGATGACGGACAAGGCGTGCTTGTTGGGTGAGTTCAGAGAACGTGTGTGTCTGCTCTCTCGAGAAATCAGGGCTGGAGTAGCCGTTTGCCCAGATAATAAGTCATCAAGCTGTGTTATCGGTGGCCTCATTTCCGGGATTGTCAGAGTGAGCCGACAACCACATGGGTTCTATAAGCCTATCGGAATTCACGGTACACACCCTCAATGTTTGCCACGTGGCAGGATGGACGCGGCCACGGACAAAGTTAAGAATTGTTGTTTAGGAATCGCTATATAAGTATGTGAGTGGCGTTGGTTTTGGCTATCGCTAACTCAATAGCAACCTCCTCTGCTTCTTCCGAGGTACAGAGCGGGTCGAAGAGTGGGATAAGTGGGGGGACTGCCGGATGATAAGCTACAGCTACCGAACGATCTGGACCACACGCTGCCCCTACCCAGCGCACACCACCCTCTAAAGTGCGCACACCCTCTGAAGTGCCGCTACGCGGCGGGATTGGTGATATTTTGGGTAGACATTCCTAGGGAGAGGCTTGACATTAAATGCGGTGCGTATGTCGCTAAGGAGCGAGACTAATTCTATAGTATGTGCGGGTATACGGATTGTAAGTAAATCGAGTATATGCCGCCCTGTTTCCGACCCAGCCACACGAACGTATACTGTGAATGTCTGTGGGAATCTATCAGTTCCTGCACTGTGTTGCGCATTCCCAGTTTTAGGAGCCTATCCGTGCTGGTGTTTTTTGGGAAATTAAGAGCTGCTTTTGTGGTGATGCGAAATAGAACATTTAGTTTATCTTTGTCTTTGCAGGTTAGGGTCAAGTAAGGAGAGGCGTAGAGAATGAGACTAAGCACAAAGGCATGTAGCACTTTGAGGTTGTCGGCTTCGTCCAAGTCTGCTCGTGAATGAGAGACCCTTCTTATAAGCTGAACGAATGAGTAAGTGGACTGCCTTAGTGCCTTTAATGTAACATTGTTTTTTTTTTCAGTGTCCTGCAAATAGAGTCCAAGAATTCGGAGGGTGGATGTTTGCGGAATGTGTGTGTTTTGCAAATAAATTGTGATTGGGACAATAGGGACACGCTGTGGTTGGAGTATGAGGAGGGCCAACTTTGTGGGGGAGCATTCAAGGCCGATGCTTGCCGCGTGCGTAGTTATAGCTGTGGCTGCCTCCTGAAGGGTCGATTCAATATCACCATCCAAGCCATACGTGGTCCAGACCGCTATATCGTCAGCGTACAGTGTTTGTCTTAAGTGTGAAATAGGGCTGAGTACCTTCGCCAAGAGAATCAGGGTGATATTAAGAAAGAGCGGGGATAAAACCAACCCTTGTGGGGTGCCAGTGTTACTGAAGGAGAAGGGCGGCGTTTGTACATCATCGATATGCAGGGAGGTGGTGCGCCCATTTAGGAAGTCCCGGATGTAGTTATAGGTTCTAGGCCCTAAGCACAACTCTTGGATTCCCTGTAGGGTCGCACTGTGCGTAACCGTGTCAAACGCTTTGGTGAGGTTTATCGCCAGAACTGCTCTTGTATGATGTACAATTTCAATGAGGATGTTGAGCGAAATCTGCGACGGGGCATCTTGGGCAGAAAGGTGCTATCTAAATCCCACCATTCTATAGAGATACAGGCGGTGCGATTTCATGTGTAGCTTGAGACAGGCGAGGGTAACATGCTCAAACAGTTTGTCCAAGCAATACGTCAGGGATATGGGACGGAGATTGTTGACATTATTTGGCTTATTCGGTTTAGGCATTAAAATGATCTTTGCGTGCTTCCATTCAGCTGGTATCTCCCCTTTTAGCCCGCACTCAGCGAAGTAGTGGGTAAGAACAGAAATAGAAAGATAATCTAGGATCCTGAGCATGACATTGGTGATCTGGTTCTCTACAGGGGTCGAGTTTCTGAGCTTAAGGAGCGCTTCTCTGACTTCAGCCTCCTGTATCGGGGAGTCGAGGGAAGGTTGATCGGGACCAATGTAGTCTAGATATGATATCGGATGGCCCACAGTGGTATAGGCTGATTTGAATTGGTTTAACAGTGCCTGCTGATTCTATTGATTTTGGCGCGCAAGCCTTTTGAGTGTGATCCGCATTTGCTTTTTAGTTTGACCGGGGTTTATCATTTGTCGAAGAAGGTGCCAGGCCCTTGATGAGGAGAGAATACCTCGCAGTCGATCGCATATTTGGTTCCAATTATATTTACGGAGAGCGGCAGTGTGCGCTTTTATTTCTTTTTGAAGCTGCACCAGTTTGAGCTTAAGCCTCCTATTCAGTTTCTGCATTTTCCAACGCGTGAGTATACTAGTTTGCGCTTGGAGTAGATGCGCTAACCTACTGTCTATTGTCGGATTTATTGGAGTGGCGTTGAACGTTTGTGTAAACGCCTGGACATCCTGTTTGACCTCCATTATTCACGTCTAGAGGTCGAAATGCGGCTAGACTGGTTGGTCCTCTCTGTGCGTACGAAAATTATCCCAGCGAGTCTGACGGACAGGATGGGTGCGAGGTTTTTCACTGAAGTCAAGCTCAATAGTAATCACGTAATGATCACTGCCTAACGTATCATTTGAATTTCGCCAGACTGGCTGGGAAAGATTGCAGCCAAAAGTAAGGTCCTGACTAGTGTAGGCGCTGACACTGTTTCCGATTCGAGTTGGAGTACTGTAATCATTGTTTATGGATAGGCCCTGCATCTAAAGGGTGTTGTACAATTCTGCCCCTCTCTTATTGCTAAGTACATAACCCCAGTCTACATGCGCGCAAATGAAGTCCCCTAATATAATGAGGGGGTACTTCTTTGCAGCAGTGGAGGTGGTCTTAATGAACTCAATGAGTTCTGAAACCGGTTGTTTCGGAAGAAGGTAACAGTTGAGGATAGAGAGGGGATGATATCTGTGAAGAGATGGTATTGATTTGAGGGATGTGTGAGCTATTTGGGAGTTTACTACATGATTAGTGTATGGTACAAAATTCAACGTACGTTGTAACCCTCGGGTTCGGAGTTCGGTCAGAAGGCACCAAAGCGTATCCAGACAGCAACATGTTCGTACCGGCATCTTGGAGTGCTATTAAATCAGGGGGTGTGGAAGAAGCAGAAAGTATACTCTCCGCTGCAGCTATAGCTGCTGCTGGGGGTCTCGTTTTCGGCGAAAACCCCTGCAGTTTCATTGCATAATGCGCAGGTTTTGATTATTTGCCATCAGCAACGCCATATTGGAGGGTAGGAGTGCGAAGGATGGAAGTCGCCGTGATAGTGGCAGTAGGGCCGTGGGAAGCAATTATTTGAGGAAGGTGCGGCAAAATGGCTGTGGTTCCCTGACTTATAATCCGCCCTGTGAGCGTGGCAATGGCAGTTTCAATGTATTTTTGTGTCTGAGCCATAATATTGGCTTTCTAGCCGTTCGGCAAATGTGCCAAGTTCGGAGTCTATGTATCTATCTTGGGTGTCATCTGGCCGACGTTTCTTTTGGGTAGGGGGTATGTAAGGCTCAGGTGTTGATGGTAGAGGGGGTATATAGTTGGGAGGTTGGGTCGATAATGTTAGGGGGTTGGGGGGGGGTGTTGGGTGTCATAGAGTTAATGGCTGCCCTCAGGTGCCTTACCTCTTCCCGCAAGAGTGCTACGTGTTCCTCCTGCAGTGACGTCTTGTGCCCACTGGTGGTTTTGGTCCAGGTTCTCTGGTGATCTAAATGGGGCACTAGAGGTAGAAAGTCTTTTGTCGTGGGCACTGGTGGCTGAAATTTCGGCAATGTCTGTCGTCGAGGCTGGGGCTTCGTGGCCTTCCACGAGCCTGTGCCGGTAAGGTGGCTCCCTCCACAGAGGATGTATGTCGGCGTGCAAAGGGTCTCTTGCTTCTCGTGTTTCTCGTCTCATCGTGGGCAGAATTCACTTTTTGAAGGAAGGCACACGTCGTACTGGGGACTAGGCTTCCGACAGTAGGTGCAGGCGTCAAGGCTTCCCTTGTACTTGGTGCAACGGTGTGCCACACACACGTACTTGATTGTGTGGGGTACAGGACCAGAAGCGAATGTAATCAAAATTGAGGCTGATTTTCCTATGCGTCTGGCGGCTATAATGTTGGCGTCTGGATTGCGACAGCGCAAGCCATTTAGGATCTGTTCAGGCGTCTCATTCCAGTAGGCCCTTGAAATCACACCCCTGACTTCGGCAGGGTTGGGGAGGGGGTGCGATGTACGTGGCTATGGGGTATTGCTTTCCATTTAAAGCGATCACCCGCACTTTTACTAGAGCCAGAGCTGTTGCTTCCTCTGCAGTCGCCACTGTGAAGGTATCATTCGTGGAATGTATTCTGATATGCAGTTCACCCAGCGTGGAGCCATTCACAGTAGTACGCACTGATTGTAGCAGACTTGCTGCTGGGTGCTTTTCCAGGGAGAGCCCACCTCGCGAGTGAAAAACAACCCGGATTGGGCCTGCCGGCAGTGCGGCGAGTGCTTTGCTTTTTGCACGACCGCACGCCTTGTGTGTAGCGGATGCGTCGCCTCCTTGGACGTGGTCCGAGTGGGCGCAGACGCCGCGTCCAGCGGTGCGCTGACGTTGCTGGCGTTTGGCTGTGCTGGAGCCAAGGCCGCTGAAATGAGTTTTGAGGCCAAGTTCGAACCCGGGGCTTCATTTTGATAAGCACGAAGCACAGTTTGCCACTCACCAGAGTGGTTGTCTTGCTGGTGGATGGTCTTTTCATCCCCTGAGTCATCCATGGCTGTTGGTGAGTGAGGAACGCGGCGCGCGTGTGCGGCCTGCCTCAAAGAGGCGAGCTTTAGCGCGACGGCGTGGGTGTCAGAAGTGGTTTAATTCACTGGGTATTTCTCGAAGATCATGGGGCACTTCTAAAAGATGATAGCGGGTAGTGTCCGTGCACCTTCTCGGATCCGCTGAGAGCCTTGGTGGGTACACGAAAGTATATAACTGGGTACAGGAACCAGAAATTTATGGAAGCTATGCGATACGCGTCCGTTCACTCTGGACCTCTAGTGGCCTTTCTTGCACCTATCGAGGTTTCTCTCCTGCGCAACGCTGCAATGAGAGCCAGCGTCAGCGCCACCGCCAGTGTAAGCGTTAGGGCCCGCTGCATGCCTCGCAATCACACATGGTTCCCTTTAACGGGAAATGACGTAATTTTATCGCGGTCAGTAATTTGATACAATTTTATACGCCGACCGCTTCTATCTGGGGTGACTCCCTGTCACGGACTGCCACTTTTGTCACCTGGCGTCACGCCGAATTTACAGGCGCGGCGCTTCTCTCCCGGACCGTGTGACCGCTTGAAGCCTTCGACATCAAAACAGTTTCTGTTTGAGCCGCCAAAGCATGTCGGAGCTGTTCGTCTCGGACATCCACCGCTGAGGGTTCACCTTTCGTGTCTCTGGCGACAAGGGGCAGCCGCCGAATTCCCCGAATTAAGGTATGGGCTACGGGATGCGCGGGCTAAGAACCGAGGCAAGAGCCCTTTCCCACGGTGTAAATAACACGCCGTCGAGCTGTAAGCGATTTCCTCACAAGTTTTTCACTCTCGTCCTGTTGAGAACATGCCCCGCTATTGCATAAGGGCGTGGTTGGAATTTAGGGTGGAGTTTTTAAAGATGTCATGCGCAAGATCTGGATCCACGTTGATAGTCCTCCCCCCCCCCCCCAAGAAGAAGATGAGGGGACATGAAGGGGATTTAGGCACAGGATATCACCGTGCTAATTAGTTTAGTTGCTTGTACAACTTGGTATATCCTATAGAAGCTTCAGTGTAACTGTGTATTGATTGGCTAGCCACCTAAACTTAGCCATTCGTCCAGTTGAGACACGTAATTAGCGTCTGCCATGTAGGCAGATCGGAAATTGAACTCAGGCTTGCGCAACCTACCTGTGTTCACCGTCATCGTCCCGGAAACATCAACGTTGCAATGCTGCCGGCATCGCAGTCATGCCAGAAATCTTCGGAACTTCTCGCATCCGATCATCGTGGACTAACGCTGCCGGTCATCGGAGGTATATATGCCGTCACCGGTTAGTACTTCTGAACTGTCGCGTCTTTAGCTATTGTTTGTTCATTCTACTGTTTCTTTCATTGCTTGTTAATTTATTTGCTTTCCTAATATTTCTTGCTTGTGAGCTCATTTATTACTATTTATAAGTATGCTTGTTAGACTATTCGAGGTATTGCATCCCTTGTGTCGTATGCAAGTATATTAAATCTGTCGTATCGTTTCCCGACACTCGTCTCTGATCATCTCATTGATTCTGCTTGCATACAGAACAAACTATCCTTTTGTCATTCCTAGGTGCCGCTGCATTCGCGCCGGCGGCGCTAGCGTGGCAGCTTGTAACAATCCCTCACTGCTTTTTTTTTTTAAAGTCTTTTCCCAGGCGTACTAATTTCTCCTTGAAGAATATGCATGCAGGTTTGCTTCATGTATAAAGTCAAGTAATGAACGGTGGTGAGCTCCTCGAAAGCGGTCGAAGTCGGTGGTCGGCCAGGCCTGAGATCTCTTGCACGGAGGTGACGACGTCGCCTTAGTTGTAGGCACGTCAAAGTCCACAATAACTGGTAGAGCCAGTATGTACGTATTTAAAAGCTATTATCCGAATGTGATTAGTCGATGAAAACATCACATTAAAAACAATAATCGAGTTAAAGCTAAATTGATGAACGATCAATCAATATGATATAATAATCAACCATGACGGATACATACAGCTTTAATGAGTGCACGGCAAGATTCAATCATCCCTAAAATAGATCTACGCCCGTCACGCTCCACTATGATGCGCCTTAAAATTTTATTTATTTATTTATTTACAAGATACTGCAGACTCAGTAAGCGTCCAAGCAGCAGGGACAGAAAAGTACAATGCAAACAGATATCAAAGAAATGAAAGAAACAGTCATTTAGACAACTAACATGGACGGGATGAAAAGCTGTGTTGTAAAAACGATGAACTTGAAGCAGGAATTACCCAATATTTTGAAAGCACAATAATACTATAAGTCCAACTGATGTATTAGTAGAATAAAAAAAGATGCGCAAAAAGCAATGACCAATTCAACAACTGAAAGCATTCATAGCATCTGTACTGCGTAAACTAGCTACGAATAATTTGTTCCAATCAGCTATGCTACGGGAAAAAAAGGAGTGTTTGAAAATGTTAGTTTTCGAGAGCTTGCGACTCAATGTTTTCAATGGTTTTCGAGTTTTGTTTTATTGATAGGTGACTGCGTTTTTCAGGCTTGAAGCTGTTTGATGGGATCGCAAACACGCTTCTGTCGCGTGCATGACAAGCGTGAAACCCTGTACCGCAATTTCATGACGGTGCCCTGTACTACGCGGTGGTGGACGAACGCTTCAGTGTGTCATTTCAGTAAACAAAGCTTAGAAGCGTTCGAGCAGCGCCACTCGATTGTGTGGTTCTCTCATATTTGCCATGTTTTTTCTCGGAAGAAACACCGAGGAAGAATCAAACAAGTGAATTCTTAATTTTGGCTTACAACACGAAGTTAATATTTCGCCGATTTGCGTATTAGCGCTCAGGCACGGAAAAAATACATGCATGTGCACACGACCACTTATAAAAAAATCATTTCGAACTTTAAAGAAGCACATGGTTATTTAAATATTTTTAACTATTGTTCCATGCTAGCTAGGACAGCCTGTATATGGCGCCTTGGGAGTGTTTTCTCAATATAAAAGCTTCGGTTCTGTGCGCCTTTAATACACCCGCATAAAATATTGATAAAAAAATAAATCAGGGAAAATAAAAACACCGAGCGAACACGTATACGTTCGATTCCAGTGCAATTACCGTCTGTTCGCGCCTGTCCACATTTGGCTGTTTATTTGGTCGTGTGCACGCTAAATAGAATCTTAGTTGTTAGTAGAGCATCATCTCATTTTTTTTTTGTTCCTCGTTTTCAGTTCTGTGGTCCGAACCATCGAAGTTTCCCGGGTCTATTGATTACTTCTTTTTTTATCGACACCTTGTTTGTGGTCCACGCTACATATGGGGGCCTTATATTGCCAACTGATCCTCCCAGCGACAAGCCCCTTTCTTAATTGTTGTTATTGTACGGTTGTTTTTGTTACTTTGTGTATGTGTGCGCACGTTCGTGTGTGTGCCGCGTGTGTATGAGACGAATGCACGAACGCACATTATAACGTAGCAGAAAATTTTCCCTGGGATGGTAATTGAGCCATATGATTTCCAATGCTCGCTTGGGTGTTTCTATATGTAGTACCACGTGTAAAATATGTGCACGCGAGAGTGAAAATTTTCTGGAAATGGGGGCTCGAACCTCCTACCCTCTGAACACACCACCACACCACACACACACACACACAACACACACGCACGCACGCACGCGCGCACACACGCACACACACACACACACTTCCGATATGTGCACGCCCTTTGAAGCGGCTGCATCATGCTTGAATTTCAGCTCATACATGTAAGCATTTATGATTTTATAAGCGTTTCGTTTAATCTTTCGCTAAAGCTCGTGTGAACTCACTGAGCAAAGCCAACAGAGAACTACATGCACTAACAGGAACACCTCGGAGTCCACTGCGGTAGAGCAGTGGCTTACGTGCTCGGCTGCTGACTCGAAGTTGGCGGGCTCCATCCCCACCGCAGTGGTCGCATCGCAGTCGAGGTGAAATGGTAAACATCCGTCTACTGTGAGATATCCGTGCACGTTAAAGGACTCTAGGTCATTGATATTTCGGTGTCTTCATTATCACGTCGTAACACCAGATATTATTGAAAACACTGTTTGAAAAAGGCGCGTTAGCTTCTGTTTTCAAGCGGCTAGCCCGCAGCCATAAAAATTAAATAAAAGCTGCTCATACTATGGTTATACTACATCAGAATACGATGAAAATAAATATGTAAAATATTTTGTTAAATGTAAGTGCACGAGAATTTTGAATGAATAAACATTAAAAAACGTCGTTGTTCAGTTCACAACAATGGCAACAACCGAGATGTTGCAAGTTGCCGAACAAAGTGCAGCGAAGATGAACGCGGGCGGTGGAGCACTTCATTTGCATTGACACTCAAAGTGCGATGGTCAGAAGCGTAAAGTAATTGATCGGTAGTGTTTCTGAGCTTGTTTGCGTTAGCATCACCCGCGGTGATACCCCGTTGCGTGGGTAATTCCTGACGCGGTCAGTCGTCGCGACATTCGAGAACCACGTGCGTTGGTCTAAAGCCACTAACGCGTCGGCTGGAGTGGTTGTGCTATGCCGCGTGTTTGACGAGCCTTACGACGTGTCGGCGAAGAGGTTTACGCCCGTCATCATACGAGACCAACATACAAGGTATGAGCGTTTTATTGCTTGACCCCGTTTCAGGCGGTTGCGCTGCTAAGATTCCACTGTGGCTCTTAGTTGTGTAACTGTAACTGCATAAATAACTGTTGCCCGTCACCTTCGAAAACTTGGGGGATTCAATTTTCGTGTAATCTGCGCTGTCTGTGACTTCGTGGCGTATCCAACGGGTGGCACACTGTTTCTATGTGCAACTCACTGGGGCATGGCTATTATTTAGTTGTAGCGAATAAGGAGAATCTTGTCACACGTCATTTTTCATTTCCGAAGGGAACGCACTCAGGTTTATCCAGCTCAGGTAAATATTGGTGTAGTTTGTGGAACAGACTCTTCCAAATTTTTCTTTCTATTTTGCACGGTCCAAGTAGGCAGCTTGTCAAATTGCAGCCGATATGTTAATGCATTTTGCATTTCATGCGGAAAAGATGGAACATAAAAAAACATGCACCAGAGGTGTTACCTTAACGAGAAAGTCGCTAAATTGAGCATCTTTTCAGTCTTGCTAGCGACAATTTCATCTCTGTGGAATCTTGGCGACGTTGTAAGGGGGGGGGGATAATTCAAGGTGGGGTGTTCTAAAACAGACGTTGAAGATTAGAAAACTGTTAGAACAGTGGAATTCTCGGAACGAGCACCAATTAATGGGGCCAAAGCGTACACGTTCAAGCTGCTTGTGGCACCCACGGGTTCATAGTGGCGTAGAGAGGTAGCAGAGCAGTCCAACTTCATTCGCCACAACGGGAATTTGTTTAAAAAATTGTCGCGGGCGGGGGGGGGGGACGAATGAAATAAATATATTTACAGAGTATACATAGTGTTCATGTGATGTCACTTTCACCGTTGTCGCCCTCTCTAGCCATGCCCGGGTACCACCCTTGGTACTTACAGCAAGCAATCGCGTGCTGCAGCGCGGTTTCTTGGGGACTCGTCATCTGTTGCTGTGTACGATGTTGAAAGGGAAGCATTGTGGTTTTTTGTTGTCCTACTTTAACGAGCTCATCCGATTAGGAAGGCATCGTTTGTTCACTTGATACAAGACCAAGAAATCAAGTTATGTGATACGTATACCAGCCACCGCGTACACCGGCTGCCCGCCGCGACCTACCAGGTCCAGTATCCCGCTTTCACTACAAACACTACAATTGTGTGGCGCGAGAACAAGTGAAAGCTCAAACTCTCTCGAGCCACATTTTTAAGAGTGGATGAGCGAAGCACAGCAGCTCCCATCGAAAACGAGGTGTGCTGAGCTAGGCAAGTGTACAAGAGATATAATATTAATATATTGCTGCGGCCCACGCCACTTAAGTAGCCGGGCCCCCCTCCAATTATTTTAAACAGTGCTGACGTTGAGCCCCTTTGATTGAAATTTGTGGAAACAGACGAGGAAAAAATTATTGGTTATTTCATAATTAAATTCATGTTTTTTTCTCTGTAACCTGCTCCAAGTTTGGAATTGAGTGCTGCGAAAGTAACATTTTGCTGTTCCGAAAATTCCTCGAAATTGCCGTTGCACCCCGGTGTTCTTCACCATCCCACACCTTTCTATGCGTCTGTGAAAAAATGTAAATCAAGGGTAACATTATCAAGTCATCCTAAATGGGTGACTGTCGGTATCTATACCTGCCATGACTTTTGTGGTCCTGTCAAAGCAGCCTTGCCTTCTTTTTCTAGCGTGGTGGAAGGTGGCACGCTGCTTGTATTGTTTCACTTTGTAGGTATACCAACTGTTGCAAGCCCTTTTGGGCAGTTACACTTTTTTGCTTGGCCGCTGGTGGTGGAACATTCCTAGGTGCTCTTATTATCAGTAACATTGCCTTCTCTCTCAACATAATCAGAACTGGTTCTTGGACTGTAAAAGTCATCACTGGGCTTGCTTTGGTACTCTGTTGCCTGAAATTAGCGCTTCAAGCGAAGGTAGAAGAAGGGAAAGATTGAAGCTTGCCATGAAACATGCATCTACTAAGGGTGTGTAGGCTCTAGCACACCTCCTATTTACAAATTTTTTATATGAATGTTCAGTGTCGCTTATGTGCACACCTGCACTTTCTATTTGCAGGAGGAATTCAAGCGAGTGACCATTTGCGACAGGTCAATGTGCTGCATGATGTCGTTCAGTGTGAGTTGTGCCGGGTTACCTTGCGTAATCCATCCCTTGCTCATTTCCCTGAGAAAGCAACATCAAGGTTGCTTTCCCCTTACAACTGCTTGCTTTTCTGCTTTTCATCCATTCTTCCAGCATTGAAATACGCGTTCAAGCCCTCCAGGTCCCTGATTGTGCTCCTGGAGTTCTATGATGTCGGGAGAGCCACATTTCTGACCTTTTGTTGAGTGCATAGAATCTTCTCTCTCAATTTTGTGACTGTGGGCGTGCACTGCTTTAACATACCGGTAAGTGTTCCCAGCATAAGTACCATCTACGTACGCTTGCATGTACCATCTTGCCTTACAAATTGTTTGGGACGCTTACCAGCTCAAGGCGCCAATGTACTGCGGATATGTGACAGCACGGCAACATCATAGCCCATCTAAACGAACAGGTGTGAAAACTGATCTGGCCAGTGATAGTGGAGACATCCAATGTTTTTGTTTTATGTAATCGTAGCCATACGGTGACAACATTAGCTTGCAATTGTCAGCCGCATCGATAGCAGTTACATCGTTATATGCACTGCACAAGGGCTGTCTTTTGTGCTCTGAAATTTTTTATTAATTTTAATCGCAAAAAAATCTAAAATATTTACGAGGAGCTGAAGCACTCCACTATGTGTTTCAGCTGGGCACTTGTGCTTTCTTCTGTGTGGCTCTTTACTTAATACACTGTTACTTTAATCCCATCAACCACTTTTCCTGGATGGAGTGTCAGTATGCATTGAAATGTGTCATATATCTGCAAACAATTACATAGGATTCATACAGAACTCAGTACAGAACACGTCATACCTCACTTTTTCTGTGCGAGACATAGTATTGAGGCAGGGTGTCCTGGAGGTGACAAATGACTTAAAATGTAACATTGTGTCACGCGTGGTTTTACCAGACGGTAAGATTAGACTGCCAGGAGATTTTCTAAAGTTTATTTATCTCTGGCTGCCACTTTGCACATAATTTGTTTTAAAAGTGCTGCAGTCCGGTTCATTCACCATTCCCCAACAAGTTTCCTACGATTTCCGCAGCATTTTATTTGTGACATGTTGTGTGAGCGTTGCCAGCTTTGTGAAACAAAACAGTCTTGTCTTCTGTAAAGTCATTGAGCTGCGAGATTATGAGGTTCTCATTTCTGTTACAAAATGATTCTTTCTCGCCCTTTTGATCTGCCCAGATGTACTGTTCGGCAGGTTTTGTGCTGGCAGTTACTTCAAAACAAATTCCACCAAAGCCCCAAATGGATGGAGCTGTATATTTCACGAATTTGTGTTCAGAAAGTTACTCATAGCCCAGTATCGAAACAAATTTAGAAAATTTGATGAATGATAGCCTCATTGTCAATTCAGTTCAGTTTATTAACCTTAAGGCTTCCCGAAAGAAGCATTACATAAGGGGTGGGTTACAACTTCTCACATAGACTTTTCATATTGATTAGTTATATGCTGCTGAAACAATGATGGGCGGTGATGGCGGCAATGTCAGCAGGAAGGCCGTTCCAGTCTTTGGCAGTTCGGGGGGATGAACGGCGGCGAGAGTGAGCAGTTCGAACACGTGGGCGCGCGACCTGCTGCGGATGACTGGTGCGGTGAGAAATGCGTGCAGCGAGTACGATGTATGGCGCTTGACTGAGGGTGCTGTGAAAGAACTTGTGAAGAGCATGAGACTGGAAATACGTCGACGATCACAAAGCCAAATTAAACCGGAATCTGCCTTAAGTGCTGAAATGCTGATATTGTACGAGTATTTTGAGTGAATGAATCAGGTAGCGCGATTTTGAACAGCTTCAAGTAGGTCGATAAGTTTATGATTGATGTGGTTCCAGATGGCCGATGCATACTCCAGTTTTGGTCTCATGAG